>VZSC01000951.1:12172-29369 GCA_013398225.1 Steatornis caripensis | reverse complement strand
AGCGTGGCTGCTGGGGGCTTTCAGCTTGGGGCCAGCTCTCTTGTACTTTGTCTGAGAGGCGTTGGTGTTGCAGTGCTGGAGGGGGGGGTTGAGCTGGGCAGGATCCTGCCTTCTCTGTGCATAGGGTAATGTCTGGCTCAGGGAGCTGGAGGCCGGGGAAGCGGGGGGCTGTCTGTGCCGGGGGGCTGGGGGGGGCTGTGCCCCCCGGCGGAGCAGGGGGTCGGGGCTGCTGCGGGGAGAAGGTCGCTCTCCTGCCCCGTTCCCCATCCTGGTGGAGGGCTGGGAAGTTGCTGCCTCCCCCTCCTGCTCCCGGCCCCTGCTCCAGGGCTGAGANGGGGGGCTGTGCCCCCCGGCGGAGCAGGGGGTCGGGGCTGCTGCGGGGAGAAAGTCGCTCTCCTGCCCCGTTCCCCATCCTGGTGGAGGGCTGGGAAGTTGCTGCCTCCCCCTCCTGCTGCCGGCCCCCGCTCCAGGGCTGAGATGGGCCTGGAGGTTGGGGTGAACCAGGAGCGTCTGCCCCTGCCCGGGGCTCCCCGCGGGACCCGGCGGGTGCTGGAGCCGCTCAAACGCGGAGGGGCTGCGGCGGAGTTTGGAGGTGGAGGTGCTGGGAGCCCGGTCCGGGCTGGGACCTGCCCTGCCCGCGCGGTGCCGCGGTGTTTTCTGGAGGTGGGCAGCTTTTTTGCTGCGAGGACTGAGATTTCAAAGTGTTTTCCCATTCTTGGTTGGGATGAACAGTGGGGGTTTTGTGGGTTTTGGTTTTTGGGGTTTTTTTTTTTAAAGCCGTTGGAAAATCCACAGACCTGTCTGGTTACTGAAGCATTTTTCTTCCTACCACTTCAAACCATTGACTCGATCTCTCTTAACGTTCTTTCCCTGTAAATTAAATCGTGAAACAGAGTGTATACTATTTTAAAGAAACAAAATTCCAGCACGTTTCTCCTCAGTCCTTTTCCTTTAACTGGAAAACTTATCCACACCAATTACTTCAGGCAAACGAATTCAATCTCAACCAGTTGGAATTTTCGATGAAAAATATTTAATCAAAACACTCCCAAACAGCCCTACTGTTAGCAGCTAACAGATGCGTTCGCGTTCATTAGCCCGAATGCTCACGAGGAGCTGAGCGGCAGCCTAGGGCTGAGCACGCTTCCCTGCTCCGAGTCCGAGCAGCCGTGGCTCGGCGTGCGTGGATTTTGGCAGGTCCGGGTCCTGTGGGCAAGCGCTGGGGAAGGGCAGCTCCGATGGACGTTCCTGGCGTAGGGAATACCATGGAAAGGCGAAGGGGATGGGCTGTGCCGTTAGCAGCCGGCTGTGCTGGCTCTGTGTCTCCCCGCTCCCATCCCGGTGATGTGGCTGGGAAAGGGAGGATTTTTGGAGCAGGGGGGCTCGGGGTTGCAGCCGCTTTATTGCTCTTCATCGCACACAATCTATTGTGGCCGGACTTGACGTGTTGTGCTGCGTCCTTGGGGGTGTTTGCGCCGGGTGGGTGCTGGGGGTGAGCACCCGCCGGAGGAGGGTCTGCCCTGCACAGAGGGACCCGACGGGCAGAAGGAGGGTGGTGGCATCCAGCTCACAGAAGGGGAATTGGGGTTCTAGGGGGGTTTCCCAAGGTCAGGGAGAAGGTGGTGGGGCTGGCACCCATCTCCAGCCCATCACCTCTAAGGGAGGAGACCACCCTGCAATTCACTGGCAGCACCGCAACGTGCCTTAGCTCAGGCGCACTTGATGAATGCAGCAAAGCAGATTTGGGGGTGTGGGGGGGTCCAGGTTCCCCTTTGCCCGCTGCAGCCCCTCCAGATCCGCTGATATTTATCCTTTTCTCCCCCTCTACGAGGCTCCTGAGACGAAAGCCATATCAACCACTTTTATTTCAAAACATGAAATAAAATTAACCGAGGGGAGAGGGGGGAGCGAGCTCTTCTAAAGAGCACCAAATTGTGTTGCTATGGAAACGGGAGGAGAAGCCCAGTAGCTGATGCTCTCCTGGGGCTCCGGGGCCGGCTGTACCAGCCGCGATGTTTTCTCATCTCTCATTCTTTCTTCTTTTTTTTCCTGGTTTTTTGTTTTGTTTTGGGTTTTTTTTTTTTTTTTTTTTTAATCCTTCCCCCTTCTGCCCTTTTGAAATTTGTCTCAGTGACTTAGCACTGGCCGGCAGCCCTGGCTGCCAGCTCCGGGGGCTGTGCCCTCTATTTGCCTGCAGCGCTGCTGGCAGGGAAGGCTTCCCGCACATGCTGCCCTCTGCCAGTGCCCATCTCCTGCCTGCCCGGAGGTCGTGGGAGCTGTTTGGTTTCCAGAGCTGAATTTGGGGAACGCAGGAGCTTGGGGAAGCGCTCCTACACCTCGCTTCTCCTCGCTCTGCCTCCTTGCAGCAACTCCGCTCTTTAGCACCGTTGCAGCTTTTGAAATCAAAATGTGCTTTAAAAAAAACCAAACCCCCAAAGCTCTCTCTGCGTGGAGCAACGGTTTCAGGCTTTCTGCAGACTCAAGTGCGTGTTGGGCGAGTTTAGCTGGGGATACCGCTGCTTCACCGGCGCTCCCGTGTTCTGGCCGAGGCTGGGTGGCTCTGGGTAACTCCAGGACCAGACCGCTCACGGCCCCTGGCTGCCTGCAGACACGTGCGCTTCTGGCACCTTCAGCAAACCCCGCTTTCACCGTTTTGCAGCTGGCTGAGCATTCTCGGAGATGCAGCCTTTCCTCTGCCACCTTCCGTTTTGTTATCTGCAAAATGTTCCGAGGCGCTCGTGGCTATCGACCCTCCCGCGAGCCCCCTGCTCCCGGCAGCTCGCTCTCCCGGTGCTGTGATCCCCTGGTTTTGGGAGGTGCCGGCAGCGTTTGGCATCTCGCTGGGAGCGAGGAGGAAGGCTGCTCGGGCAGCCATGTTCTCCCTGCGCTTCGTTTTTCTCCGCTTTCCCAAGACTTGTCCTCCCTGCTGGGAGGCTGGTGGGGAGGGGAGTTGCTGCTGCTGCTGCTGTGGGGTGAGTCCCCCGAGGTCTCCTCTTGCTGCGTGGTGTGTGTGCCCTCGGCCTTCCAGAGACCCCAAAACTGGGTCAGAGAGACTCTGGGGAGAGGACAAAGGTGCTGCCGGACGCGTGGCTCGTGGCGGGGTTAAGGCTGCAGGCGGTGCTGCCTTGTCGCGGCAGCCTGTAGCACAGGGACCTGTTGTCACCCGCTGATCTGGGCAGGTGAGAATCTGCCACCCATCGCTCCCCACCGTCTCGCTGCTTTCATAATTCACATCCTTAAAGGCATTTCAGTCAAAGTAGAAGGAATTGCAAGCTCTTGACTTCAGGGAACCATTGATTGAAACCTCCGCAAGGCCAATTTACCCACCGATCGCTCCAAAATCGAATCATTTCAGCCTACGCTGGGACTTGAAAGGCTGCGTGGGTGTGGAGGTGCCCGCTCGGGTACCAGGGAGGGTCCCCCCCCCGCGCTGCGGCTGCTGCCGTGTGCCCCGGGCAGCTGTGTTGCGCTGGGTCTGGAAGTAGTTGGCAAAGTATTTAGGGGAGGGGAAAAGTGCTATGGAAAGTAATATTTAATTAGCCCCAAGAGGAACATTAATTGGCGGTCTTAATTTGAAGTCTTGCCAGAGTCAGTTGTATTCCTACACCATCTAGCATAAAATTCGTCTAGAAGCTAATTTGTAGGTCACGGTGGTTGGATCGCATACGTAGGGCTGCAGTACCCGAGACCGGGCAGCGGCGGGGAGCGGGGCGATGGGATGCTACCTGCCCTGTGAGCTTCCCTGCCCCGTCCCTCGCTGCCTTCCCTCCTTTAAAACAGCAATAATGCCATCCCCCTGCTCCTGGCTTTACTCGTGAGGGATTGTGAAATGTGCCAGGGATGCGTGGGGGCTGTGCTCGTTGCATTCCCTTTCTCCAGGTTCGCTGCAGTGCTCCGGGACCCCAGCCTGGGCTCGGTGTTTCACGTCCTCCTGGCGATACCCCGGGTTCTCACTGGGGAGGAAGAGGCTGGGGCTGCTGAGCTGTGTACTCCTCTAGCCCTGCTCTCTGCCCAGAGTTCCGCAAGGCTCATCCTGGGCCATGCTGCCACCCCCCTGCCACGTACCCGTCTCGAGGAGCTATCAATGAATTTGTATTCAGAGCGACCTGGCAGGGCAAGGCCATTTTTTCCTTTGCTACAGAGGTGAAGCCCCAAGGCTTGGGGAGGCTGAATAACTCACCGGGGAGCAGCAAAGCCTGCACCGCCCCTTGTGCCTTGTCCCCGTCCCTGGGCAGGGAGAGGTGCTTCCAGCAAGCTGTGGGATTCAAAACCAGCGTGGCTGCTGGGGGCTTTCAGCTTGGGGCCAGGGGAAGCCGATGCTGCCTGGGGAAGCAGCGTGGTGGGGATCTGCCCCCCATCTTCCTTCTCTCCATCCTCCCGCAGCCGGTTTCTATAGCGACTGGGTACCTGCCTTTCCCCATGGCCTTGCCTGCACCTGATTCTCGTTCGCATCATCATCTTCCAGAGGCAGTGGGACCAAAGCAGCAGCAGCCCCACGACCTGGGAGCGCGCGTGGGTGCCGAAGGGTTTGCGTGCTGCTTGGTGGAAGCGCTCAAGTGTCCTCGCAGGCATCAGGTTTGCTCCCTACGGCAACACCCGTGTGCAAGTATGCGTGTATCGCCAGTCCCGCGGGTTCCTGGAATCGGCAGAAGCTGGTGGGGCCCATAAACGTCCTGGGGAGGTTGGTGTTTTGCTCAGGAACTGGAATCCCGCCTGGTCTGAGGCACCCGTGTGCCCTTCTAGAGGCTGGAGGTGCTCAGAAAAAACACAGCCACTTCTCTTAGGGCAGGGACACCCAGGAGCCTCCATGGCCATGATGGAGGTTACTGCTAAACGCTGGATTTATCTCCCGTCTCAGACCCAGGAGGAGGTTGGCGTGCCAGCCTGGGACAGCAGAGGTACCTGAGTTAGTGGTCTCTTGCTAGCTCTACCAGGGACTTGCTGCCGGGCTGCAGGTAAGTCATCGTGCCCCTTCCCTCCCAGGCTCCCTGGGTGTCTCATCAGGCTCCAGGCCCGTTAGCAGGTCTCCCAGGAGCCTGTGCCCAACCTCTCCTGTGTCTGGATAGCTGTCTCCAGAGAACGCTGCAGATTTATCGTATGATGGCATCGGCAAGGCACCGAGCCTGTCAGCGTGGTCCCCCCGCCACCGGCCGGGCGAGAGGGGATGGCTGCAGCCCCGCTGTCTGCAGCCTGGCCATAAACCACTCCGAAACGCCCAAATAAACGGCCAACCTGGACCCCATGCAGATACATCCTGTGCCACCCCAGCATGGGGAGCGTGCCCCCGCCGGGGAGGGTCAGGGAGCCCTTCCCTCGGCCCTGCATGAGATAACGCTCGCAGATAGAGTTATGCACCCGATCAGCAAAGCGCTGACAAGCGGCTCCGTGGGGAATAAAGGTTGCAGGAGGTAGGAGACGGGTCTGGCTCACTTGTTCGGTTTATGCTAAACAGCTGACACGAAGCAAGAGCTCGTCTTTGAAAGGGAAGGGAAATCCTGTCACCGTTAGCACGATTTGATGCTCTAAACTGCGAATCAGTCCTGCTAGTTTCCAGGCAGCCTCTCCCCGCGTGCGGGTACATCTCCCAGGACAGACGGAGCTTGCCTGCGGCTCTAGATGCTCCTGGCGTGCTGCGGCAGAGCTCGGCCACGGCATTGCTCAAGCCAGTGGCAAACAAACTCTCCCAAACTGTGCCAGGGAGTGGCCATACAAAAAAAAAAAAAATCTTCCATTATACTGTTTTATTCCCCACCCCCTGCCCAAAACGCTTCGGTAATCTGTCAGTCCTTTCCTCCAGGAGGGCTCCTTTGCCTCAGCACCTTGCTGCCCACGGGTCTCGCCTTCGCCGAGGCTTTCTCCTCCCGGACACCTTTGCAGGGAGCCGGGGCCCCATGATGCGGCGTGACCGGTCGCTCGATGAGCACATCAATCCTGCATCCTTGTGCCCGAGTTGGTGGGTCTTCACCTCTGCCCAGCTCTGTGCGCCGGCCTCGTTAGCTTTGCTAATGACAGCACTTCTCTGGTGATAGATGTGCTTGTTTTCTTAGGGGGAGATGCTTTCTCCTTGAAGGCATACAGCCTTTGGTGACACGGTTAACAAGGAATCGCAGGAAGGGAGAGCTGGAGGGGACCTGAAAAGGTAACGTAATTCATCCGCTGCCCCAAGGCAGGATCAACTATTCCTATATAATTTCTGACAGATATTTGTCTGCCTTGCTCTTAAAAGCCTCCAGTGATGGAGATCCCACTGCCTCCCTGGGCTGTCTGTCGCAGGGCTCTGATAGTCCTTATTATTAGAAAGTTTTTCTTACCATCTAGTCAAAATCTCCCTTGCTGCCGTTTAAGCCCATTATTTCTTCTCCTTTCCGCAGCAGACACAAAGAACACATCATTCCTGTCCTCTGCTGCTGCCCTTTATGTCTTTGAGGGCTTTCATCACCTCTTCCTTGGTCTCCTCTCGTTCAGACTAAACAAACCCCGGTGCCGTCAGCCTCCTCGCTGCCTGCCCACCCTCCGTGGGTGCCAGCGCCGTGCGATGGGGTTTGCTCAGGCAGCTGCAACGGGGGAAGCTGCAACAGCATCTGCTCCAAGCCTGGGAGGGGGTGCGTGAAAGCAGAGTTGGGATGTTTGGGGTTTTTTCTTTTCCTGGGAGGGGGTAGGCTTCCCACAGGGTCACCTGGGAGGTTTGGGGAGGTGGTGGTGCCTTCGTGCAATAGCTGTGGAAACTGCGGAGCCGCTGAAGGTAGGGCCGGTCTCCGCTGCGAACAGATGTGCCACGTCTGCCTGCAGCCAGGGGCAGGAGATGCTGGCAAGGAGGTCAGTCCCTCGTGCTGATGGGCGCCGTGGTGTCCTCGCACGGATGGGTCGCGCTGGTGTGTTTTGTAGCGGCTGCCGGCAGAGGAAGGCCCTTTGGTTGCGGCCACCCTCACCCCTTCCATCCCCTGGGATGGAGCCCTTGGCACATCCGACGCTGGCCAGGGATGGACGTGTGTCACAGAGATGGACAAACACCGCGCCGCCCGCCAAACGTCGCAGGGCCCTGGGCTGCCCCCCCACTCTGCGGCCCCGTCCCGCTGTGGCTGCTGCCCCTCTCCCAAAAAAGCAGCTGCTCAAAGCCGCACCGGGGAGCGGCTGCCGCCCAGCCGGGCACTGATTTTAGCCTGGCGTCTTGGCTGAGCGCTCGGCCTGGCGTCAGCCTCAGAAAACCCATGAAAAGCGGCTGCCTTGTTCCCCACCTGCTTTATCCAGGATTTCTCCATTCCCAGCAACTCCCCCGCCCCAACTGCCCATCTCCCCCCACCTTCTGAGCTCCTTTCTGCCTGCTTTTACCATCCCATCGCATCTCTCAGCTGCCCGTGGCTGGGCTGTGGCTTCCCTGGAGCCACCCAGCTCCCGCTGCCCTCCGTCCCGGTGCTGGCCCCGTGGTCTGCTCTTCGTTATGCTGCAGCTCCGACGTGCGTGTTCGATATTTAATCGCAAACCCGCCTGACAGATCTCTTCCCTCCCGTCAGCGGTTTGTAGCGTAATGACTGTTTTGTTTCTGGCTGTCAGCATTGCTGATAATTTGGGAGAGGAAATCTGGAGTTTTTCCACACCCACCCCTCTATTCTTCTAGGTTTCTTAAGTATGTGTATAAAGTGTGTATTTTTCAGGCATAGTAATTATTGATGTTTAAGAGGGTTAGCATCCCCACCCCTTCTCCCCATATCCCTGTGGTGATTAGTGCGGTGTACTGGGATTTGGGATCTTTATACCCTGTACTCCAGACGTTTTATCAAAGCGTCGTGTGGAGGGATGAGAACGCCTGGTCCTTCTGCAGTTTGGCCCGTCAGTGGGAAAAATCACTTAGGAAAGCACCGCGGCTTAGGAGATGCCAGGAATCCTGGCACCAGCGGAGGTGAACGCCGGCCCGTTCACGTGGGCTGCACAGTTATTTCCCTGGCTCACGTGCAGATGGGGAAGATCCCGATTTCGATCCATTCGAGCGTACAGGCGGTTCGTATCGACTCTCCTTTGGCTCATGCGATCCACCACCATTTTGTGGTCCGACATTATGGTTCACCAAGATTTTCATTAGGGAAATCAATGAGCCGTATCATCCCGGTGTGTCTTGGTCATTGAAAAAGCATAAAGAATGCTGAGGCCCATTATGTCTCCAGGGCAACAGGAGCAACCATCAAACAGGTCTGGTTTCTGTGCAGAATACCCTAAATCTGTCGTTCCAGCGAGTTCGGGGCTCGATGAACACCACCTCTGTACTTCTTTGCAGACCTTGGTCGCGTGATCGCGAACACCACTCAGTGCAGTCCTGGCGGGGCGGGGGGAGCGGCGTTGAGCCAGCCTTGCGCCGGCGCCTGCGAGCGTGTTCGTGACTTCTTTGGCTCCGGGGGGAAATCCTCAGGCTTTGCCGGCTAAAGGTGTAGGCAGTAACTTGTGCTGTGTGCAGCCCCCCTGTAGAGAGGATGGGCTTCACTTTTCCTTCCACCGAGCCTGAAAAAATACTTGGCAGGCTCCTTGGCCGTAGCGAGGTCTGCGATTACCCCTGGATCTGCACTCGCTTGCGGCGGCTGTTAGCGCCTTCGACAGCGGCGTGGAGCCGCCTTGCACTGCGCATGCTGGGCGGATGCTCGCCTTGCGGGGCCCGATGGATATTGAGATGCGGACGGGTTGTGGAGCTGAAGGGCGCTGCCCAGCACCATGGCTGGCTGGGGCAGGCTTGGCCCCCAGCCCTGACCCCCTCTGCTGCGTGCAGGCGCCGTCATGGGGCCCCTCGCTCAGCGCACGGTGCCCCTGGCATCGCTTCGCCCCTCCTGCCTCCAGCCCTGCTGACAGGCTCTTTTTTTTTCCCCCTTAAGATTCACACAAATTGTTTTTCTGTTCCAAAATTGCCAGCAATTCCACTCAGTATGAACTCGGTAGCGAGGCATCTTGGGATTCCTCCCCCTGCCTCCTCCTTCCTCTCCTGCCGTCTCCAGCTGCCTGCTCTCCCTCGGGAGCTGTTTTCATCCCTCTTTCTTCTCTGATTGGCAATGTTTGCGAACGCAAAGGCACCTATGCGTGAGAGCGGGGATGGCTCCGGCTCCTTCCCCGTCCCCGTGGCTCGTGACAGCCTTCAGCCCTGCGGGATGACGGACGAGGGAGAAGCAACCGGCCACCCGCGTTGCTGGCTGCGGTGCCTGTGCGGGTGACGTTGTTGCCCAAAAACCTGAAGACGGGTGTGCAAACCTCCTGCAGTGAGACAGGCTTTCCACGCTACCTCCTCCGTGCCCGGTGTGCCTCCCCTGCGCTCGCACAGCCGGGCTCTTCCATCCCAGGGATATGATTTATTTCCTGCATCTTCTGGACTCAAGTGGTATTGAGCGGCCTTATTGGAGAGCTGATTTCTAGACAGGATGAATTAGGAGTGGGAGCGTGTAAGCACATTTTTTTTTGCTTCCTTCTCCTCCTTGCTCTTCCCCTGCTTGACTCTGAGCTTTTTAGGGACAACGTGCCAGGTCCTGGCGTCGCAGACTGATGTCGTGAATGGAGCCAGGCAAAACCCGCCCGACTGCGAGGGTCTGGCAGGTCCTGGTTTCTCCTCTCCCTGCCCTTGGATGGCCACGGTGCTCCTCAGCCCTCGTCCCCGGCAGCTTCTGCTGCTGCTGCTGCGCAGACTGGGCTGTGGCTGCCGGAGCTCACGCAGACCCTGTCGAAGGGACGCGCCTTGGGATGACGAGGCTATCCAATTTACTCTGCAAATTGGTCCCCAGCTTTCACAAGAACACTAAAAAAGTCCCGCAAAGCACAACAGCTTGTGATAGCCTCCCCACCACCCACCTTCCCTCGGCGGCAGGCGAGTGTGGATTGCCCAAAAATAGAGACGAAGAGTCCCGGAGGAAGCATATGGCAGATGGGACTAGATCCCCGGCTATCGGGTTTTTTGTCAGTGCTTTAACGGTATGATCATCCTCGCTGCTTGGCTTTGAAGTATTATGCTATTCCCCATACTGAGGGGATAGACTCTGGCTGTTGGGTTAATGCCTGTGAGGGCTTCCTAGGACTATGAGGACTTAGCGATGTGGAAGGTAGATTAGGGAAGTTTCCCCAGCCTTTTAAAGCTGGGATGCCTTTTGAAGTCTCCTTAAAGCAGAAGCCACATGAGGAGCGGGTAGGATTAGCTGGAGGAAACCAGACGAGGGAAAGCGTATCGCTGTACCTGAGTATCCCTGGATTTCAAACGGTAAACGACCCTTTAGTATTCCTGTCCTGCGGTAAAGATCTCCTAATAAAGCACTTACGGTGATTTCCTTCCATTGCTTATGGGTCACGGAAACCGGGCCGGGAGCACGGCTGTGGCTACCCGCTGTGCCGCACAGCGCCTGCGGCTCCGCGGCAGAGCCACGAGCCTTCGCGGCGGACCGGTGTGCCAGGAACACCGTGGGCTCTGCTGGTGCCCCCGCCTCCTCTTTTGATTTCTTGTTTTCCTTTGTTCGCCGGCTGCTGGATGGTGTCTGAATGGTGGCCTCGCCTCCTGGCCAGGGTTAGGTGAAGGGGGAAGAGCTGCCTTTCCCGGCCACCTTCTGCCGGCCGCTGCGAGCTGGAAGTCAAAGTAACGTTTCTTTCGCAGCCCCGAGCGGCGTGCTGGCTGCGCAAGCCCAGCCTGCTGTCTTCAAGGTACGTTTGTGCTGCAGCTGGACTGTAATTGCTTGAGACAGGCATTGCTTTCGGGATCCGGGTTGTTTCTGCCATGCCTTGTGCTGCACCGCTGTAGCAACAAAACACGCGACGCAAAGCTCTGGGGCTCCCCTGAGCAGCAGACCTGGTGCCCGCTGGTAGCAGCATGCGGCTCGTCACCCCAGGCAGGGCTCGATGCTGAAGAAAGGCAGCACCACCCGTCCCACGAAGGGCAGCGTACGGCCCCTCGCGTACGTTATCTGCCTCTCGCCGACGCCGGGGATGTTAAGCCTGGACGGGCCCAGGGAAGAGGGCTCTCGCTCTGGACCGGTGCGTGCAGCCGCAGAGCAGGGAGGTGTGAGCTGGCCGTGGCTGAGCTTCTTGCTAGAGACGAGAACGCGCAGGCTGCCTCCAGCCTCGGCTTTGCTATTGCAGGAAACAAACTTTCATTTAAGCAGTGACTGCATCCAGGATTTAATTAGCTCCTGCTGGCAAGAGCAACCCTGATAAGATCACATTGAAGGGAAATGTGATTGGCGTTGCTATCCTAAATAGCATCGTATCAGGAAGTCCTTTGGGGCTTCGACGCACGCAGGGGGCAGGCAGGGTCAGGAGCGTGCGAGTGCCCGCGCTCCTGCCCCGCTGCGGCACTCCCGCACTTTTTTGGGGTGAGTTTTGGTTTAGTTTTCCAGCTCTGTTCCTTCTGCTCCAGCTGATGCTCCCCAGCGCAAGGCGCTGAGCTCTGGCAGGAGGGAGGAGCGAACCCTTCGCTCCGTGCAGGCTGCGCCCTCCTGGTGGTGGTCCAAGGCAAGCCTGAGCCCTGCGGCATCGGTGCCGGTGCTGAGTGAGCTGAGCTCGCTGGTCCTCTGCAGCTCCCCCTGCGTCACGCGTTTGACTCCCATTCTGCTTCCCCTCCAGCTCGTGGGGCTGAACGTCATCTTCGCAGCCTCTGAACTACCTGCAGCCAGGCAGGCTCCGCTCTGGGAGCCCACGTTTGCTAATTCCCAGGGACTGCAGAGGCTCTTATCCCTGTCGGAGCCATGGATATGCCCTTTCCAGCTGCTGTCCTGGGGATCAGCCTGTCTCTGATTTAAAGGTACAGTCTGCTGGCGGCTGCTGCTGCGTTTCAGGAAAACAAGGGAGGAAAAACTCCGTCGGAGCTGGTTTGCTCGGGGCCCAGCAGCTCCTTGCACATTCCTCTTAGAAACGGATTCACCACCCAGGTGGCTTTGCCTGCCTCTCGGTCCTCTTACAAATTCAAAGGAGTTTCTCTCCAGCCAGAGGAGAGAGGCCAGGGCAAGGCAGCTGGGAGGGAGGGTGGTTTTGCTCTATAAATCAAATGGAGAAAGTACCATGAGCACAGGAAGACGCTGCCGCCTTCGTAGCAAAGAGGAGAGATCAGTCAGCTGGCTTTAGCTTTCAGGAAAAGACTTTTCCCATCCTGTGCATTTTTGACTTTTGAAAAGTTTTCCTCGTTTGTACTGGGATGAACCCACGTTTTCTAGAAATCTTTGCCAAAAACCTTCTTTTTGTACGGCAGGAGAGATAATCAACAATATTTGAATTGCCAAGTGCAGATCGGTGAGTCAGCGGGAAGCAAGAAGCAAACCTCATGCAATGCTCCTGTTGCTCATCGATCGCCGCCGGACGTGTCATCCCAAAGCGCCGCCCGTCGCCTCGCCCTCCGGGGCACGCACAGCACGGCGCCGGGGGAAAACGGCCTTCAGGCATGCGTTGGTATCGACCGGCCCGGTGGCTTTGGGCAGAATCGACCTGTCTCCGTCAATCCGTACGCAAAAGGCAGACCCCTGTAACCTCCTTCACTCTTCTGTTGATGTGATTTGCAGCCCCGGGGTGTTGCTGGGAATGGGTCCGGGCCCCTGACCCCCAGCTGGGGACACCCCTGGGATCCTGAGCGCTGCACCGGGGCACGGTTGAGCTGCTGGCATCGAGGGCCTCATCCTCCAAGTCTGGAGAAACACGTCTTTCTCATCTAGCAAGCCGCCGACGTGCCTCCTATCCCTTCTGACCCAGATTTCTGGTTCTTTCTGCTACAGAAATAGCCTCCCAACGCGCTCTTTTTAGACATTTCCACCTCCCGAGCTTTCCCAGCGTGGCCGCCCTGCGCAGCGCGTGATTCACAGGCTCTCCCCGCACCCTCCCACCCAGGGCAGCCCCTCCTCGCAGACCCGCTCGTGCCGTGGATGTCACGGGCAGCTCGAGGACCCTCTTGCTTGGAGCAGAGGAAATTCTGCTTCTGGAGAGCGAGGATCCGGAGACACCCAAGCGTATCGCTGGCTCTGATTTGATTCTTTCTCCATCGCGTGCTTTTAATTCGGGGCACTGGGAGCGGCGGCCAGGGTCTGCCAGCGCTCGCTCTATCTCTGCTAATGGCTCAGGATTGCCTCTGTGCTGTCTCCTGGTGGCTGTCTAGCCATCAGCTCAAGCACAGCCTTGGTAAATAATATTTAATCCCTGCCTCCGAGTCCCCTACCCTATGCTTTTTTCCTTTCTTTTCTGGTCGCTGCGCACAGCCCTGCTCTGCTGCTCCGCTCAGGCTGTGGCATTCACCCGCGAGCGAGGCGCTAGCCGTGCCTCAGCTCTCTCCTCGCGTTTCGCCTTCCACGGTGTCTTCACCTGAACAGCCCCCTTTCTTGGGGGGGGGGGCACAGAATATTGCCCGAACTCCGCTCTTCGCCATCCCCTCCGAAGCCCACCGCTGGGCTCTCCTCCGCTTTTGTCTCCAGCAGCGCGGGGCTGCCCTTGACCTTGCCAAACACCGTTTTGCCCCGAGCACGCCCACGCTGGACACTGCTGGGGAGGTGGCTCTTCAGGCCTCATGGTTTTGCTGCGTCGCTCTTCTCTTCGCTCCTCTCCGCTGCCCTTCCTCCTCCCAGCACACACGCACACAAATAAATCAGCTGCTGCTTTTCGCTCTCCTGGCTTTCGATGACCTCTCGCCGCTTGCCCCAGCACATCTCCTTCCCTTTTAACCGTCAGCGCCTGCCTGTGATCAGCCCGTGATAACTCGTCTCCCTTGTCCCGTCGCTGAACTTCCCAGCAAACGCCTTGGCTTTCTCCTGAGCTGCCTCGAGGCTTTGGAGAAACCCCCGCGGCAGGAGCGAGCCTTCTGCCGGCTTCCCCGACGGCTCCTGTTTCCCACAACCTTCACGAAACCCCGGCGAGTAGTAAGATGCTGGTGAACTAATTTCCATCGTCCGTACTAACGGGTCCTTCTCGGTGTCGGACGAGGCTCGTGCGTGGCTCTGCCAGCAGGTCCCAGGCACGGGGGAGTCCCGCACCGTGACCCGGGCAGGTTTTCCAGCCTGCGCTGACCTCTTGGCTGCTGCTACATCCCCACCATCGTCCTGAGGCCGTGGTACAGAGGGCTGCGGGGGTTTCTTCCTCTCAGTTCAATGGAAGACCCTGCTGTTGCCTCCTAAGCTGCATCTGCCAAGGGGTCTGCTAGAGGCAGGGCTGGCGGTACCCCGGGCCATAAAGCAAAGGGCGGATTGAGTCAGCCAGGCGTCGTGGGCGCTGAGCCTGTCCCCGCCAAGACCACCGCGGCTGGGGGTCAGTGCAGGATTTCTCGCCTGGTTAGTGGAAATATCGGTGGTCTCTGCAATCGGTAAATCTGCTCCTTTTAACGAGAAAATCCTCTTAAAGCTGCAGGAAGAAATGAAACCTCGTAAAGCGTTCTGGGTTTTCTCCTCCTGTGTAGGGTGGCTGCCGGGATGGCTCTGCGGGATTGGGGGAGGCTCGGATGTCTCTTGTGAGGATGCGGAGCTGCCTGTCCCGCGCACGGGTCCTGTGGCCATGGGCTGCCGTGCCACCGGCTAACAACCGCCCGGCTCCCGAGGAGCAGCGCTGCTGGGGCTCTGTCCCCACGTAATNTGCAATCGGTAAATCTGCTCCTTTTAACGAGAAAATCCTCTTAAAGCTGCAGGAAGAAATGAAACCTCGTAAAGCGTTCTGGGTTTTCTCCTCCTGTGTAGGGTGGCTGCCGGGATGGCTCTGCGGGAGGGGGGGAGGCTCGGATGTCTCTTGTGAGGATGCGGAGCTGCCTGTCCCACGCACGGGTCCGTCCTGTGGCCATGGGCTGCCGTGCCACCAGCTAACAACCGCCCGGCTCCCGAGGAGCAGTGCTGCTGGGGCTCTGTCCCCACGTAATGGCCAGACCCAGGGGCAGCCCTTGGTGCGGCTGAAGGTCCCACGGAGCAGCACCGAGGAGGGCAGGGAGTTTCATGAGGCTTTAGGCGGCAAAGGGTCCAGGCCCAGCAGAGAAAGATGCCAAACCCGGGGTGAAGAGGGAGGAGACCTGGCTGTCTCAGCCTCTTTTCCTTGCCTTTCCCTTCCTCGGTCGTCCTCTTCCCTCCATCCCCCTCCTGCTCAGATGTCCATACATTATGCATCAACAATTCTTTGCCCACACAGCGCTCGCAGAGAGAAACCTGGCTACCGGCTGATGAAAGATAGCGCCTCCTCTTTAACGCTAGCCCGGGAAGCTGGCCGCAACCTGCACGGATTCGGCGTAATTCACAGCACATCCCCCCCTCCTCCTCGCAGCCTGCCTGTCCAACCCGCGGGGGACAGGGCAGCCCCAGCAGCCCGGCTGAGCTGGAGAGACTGGGCTGGGGCTTAGAAGCGGGGGCCCAGCCGCAGTTCCCCTGTGGGGCCTTGCCCAGGTTCCCCGCTGTAAAATGTGGGCGATTACAGGTCGCCCCTCCTCGCACGGGTGGCAGAAGGCAGGTCTCCTCGCAGCCGGTTCGCGGCGTGTCTGGTACGTGGGTGCCTCGTTCAGCCCCAAAACGTGCTGCCTGTGGAGCGCGATTACAAGTCCTGGTCACATCTGTCCTCGGTTGCCATGGAGACTTTTCCTCTTCCTGATGCCCAGAGGAAAGCAGCGGATAGCGGCAGTGACAGGGAGCTGCTGCCGGAGCACATCACCCCAGGACCCTCGCGCCTGCGTGCCCTCTGCCACCCGGCATCCCGGCGCGCGTGGGATGCTGCATCCCCTCCGCGACCCAGGTCCAGCTCCCAGCGGTTTCGCTCCAGCCGCCAGCTGACTTTAACGCTGTGGCAGCGCCGGGTATTTATACAGCGGTCGCTGTGCCTGGCTCAGTCCCCGTGGGTTCAGACACGCAGTCCAGATGTGCAGCCATAGGCACAGCTGTGTAACGACACCCGTGTGCCGCTGCGGGTGAGCCTCGACCCCAGCGTGCCCGTGGGTGGGCGAGGATCTGGCTCAGACCCCGGCACCCGCGTTTCCGCATCACGGCTGATATTTTTTTCCTTTCCTAAGAAACAAGCTGAGGGTCCGAACTCCCTGACCAAGGCCTCTTTTCTCTTTCGATGTTTGAATTTCTGCAGTTTCAACCCCGTCCCCTTCAAGCTGCTGTGCTTGCAGGTTGTCGCCTCCTTCCGCTGCCCATCTCCGTGGAGGACGGGCTCAGCGTCCCCGTCCGCACGCCTGCGTTTGCTGCGGGAGGGCTGGGGGATGAGGCTCGCTCGGTCTTCAGAGCTCGCTGAGCACACGCGAGCTTCGCAGACCGCTTCCCAGCGGAAACCAGGTGTGGGCAGGCTCCGAGCGGGGCTGGCGGCTTCCTCGCGCGCGCCAGATGCGGAGGGACACGGAGGCAGCAAAGGGTCCCCTTCTGAGACAATGAAATCTGTTTGCTGGGGGGGACTTTGCGTATAAACATCAACCAATACGGATATTATTTAGCTGTTACTAAGCCCTTGCCAGTCACTGTGAGACTGGGCGGCCAGCTCCTCCCAGTTTTATCCCTGCGTGGGGCAGGCTGGGGAATTTATTCAGGTTCTGCAGTATTTCCCCTCTTCTAGATGTCTTTTATTGCTCGCCCGACTCGTTTCTAGAGCGCTGCAGCCTCTTCCCTGCGCTCCCAGAGGGACGCCTCCGTGGGCTGAGGTGGCTGGGGCAGAGCAGGGACCCGGCGCTGGCTCCGGCATCGGAGCGACCTGGCAAAGCCGCCTCCCCTGCTCTGTGCCTGGCTTTACACTCGGGAGAGGAATAACACGGACCTTATTGAGGGGCTGTAGCGCTGTAGGTGCGATTCTGCCGTTCTTTGCCCAAAACGGAGCTGCTCAGCAGCGGGAAATCTGGCAGGGCCCCGCGGAGAAGGGTTTTTTAGGAGGAAAGGGGCTGGATGGTGGGAATACAAATGGCGCTTGAAGGGAACGTAAAGGCTTTCTGAAGCTTTCCAGGTGGATTTTGGAAGAAGATGGAGTTGGTCTGGAGGGGGGGTGTGTGGAAAAGGCGCATCCCCAAGCCTGCGCGAGGCAGGATGAAGATGTGAGGGCTTGTGCGTGACTGGGTGCGTTATAAATGGAAACGTGTGGCTGCGCGGCCAGCGTGGGCGAGGGGCTGGGCACGCGGGTGAATGTGAGCCTGTGCCGAGGGGGACAGATGTGTGTGGGATGGCTCCGTGTGAAGCTACGTTAAAAATACGAGCACGGCAGGCTGTGGTGCTTCAGATGCTCAGGCTTTGCTTCGAAGCCTCCTAGGCGAGCGGGGAGGGGGGGG
>VZSC01000950.1:578978-672226 GCA_013398225.1 Steatornis caripensis | reverse complement strand
CCATTCTGTGATTCTATGATTCTATGTGCCATGCGCCATTCAACTCCCCATTTTGCCCACTGGAGTGGGCTTCCATGCAAACATGTAACCTAGGAAGGTTAGATGATTGCACAGAGCAGCACAAAACTCTGCCTGGGTGGTGAGAATGGGGGGAATTAGCCCTGAGCAGAAGCAACCCCATAGGCCTTTATCCAGCTCCGGGCAGCACAAGGACAGTCTAGCTTGGCCATTTCTTACCCAAGGCAGCAGCTGGGTGTGGTTATTTCTGGAGCAGCAACAGAAAGGGGAGGAGATGCCAGTGATGGGTACAGCGACAGGCCTGATTTGGGATAAAGTTTCTTGCACAGGTGTGTCGGGTCAGTGTGGCGGGGCTTTGGTAGCAGGGGAAGGGGCTACACAGGCAGGTAGCCCCTGTGAGAAGCTCCAAGTCGGCCCCGCGTCAGGCTGAGGCTGGGCCATTTAGAGACAATAGATGTGCCTCTGATATAATGGATTTAAGAAAAGGATAGGACTAAGAAACAACTGTTGAGACCTGCAGCAGAGGTAGGAGGGAGATTTGAGGAAAACACCTGTGCAGATACCTGGAGTCAGTGAGGAAAGAGGCAAGGGGAGGCGCACCAGAGAGGAGATTCCCCTGCAGCCGGTGGTGAGAGGGCAGGCTGTACCCCTGCAGCCCATGGAGGATCGTGGTGGAGCAGCCCCTGCTCCTGAAGGACCATGGTGCAGCAGAAATAGACCCCATGGCAGGGGAGGTGCCTGCTCCCAAAGAAGGCCGTAACTGTGGGAAGCTCGTGCTGGGTCGGTGCGTTCCTGAGGGGCTGCACCATGTGGGAAGGACTCACATGAGAAGAGACCCGGCGCTGGAGCAGGGGAAGCGTGTGAGGAGCCCTCCCTGCCTGGGGAGGAAGGAGCGGCAGAGACAATCTCTGATGAACTGACTGCACCCCCATTCCCTGTCCTCCTTCACTGCTGAGGTGGGAGGAGGGAGAGACATCCGGAGCGAGGGGACTCAAGCCTGGGAAGGAGGCAGGGGGAAGGGTATTTATTTGTTTGTTAAGATCTGGGGTTTTGTGTCTCCTTATCCTACTCTGCTTTGATTGATAACCGATTAAATTGAATTTTTTCCCCAAGTGGAGTCTGGTTTTGCCTGTGACCATAACCGGTGAGTGAACCCCCCCTGCCCTTGTCTTGACTCACCAGTTTTTGTTACATTTTCTCCTCATCCCACCAGGGAGAGAGGAATGAGCGAGCGGCAGCGTGGTTCTTTGCTGCCGCCTGGGCCTAAACCACGACAACAGGGAAGACGCTGTACACAGAGATAGGCCAGCTGCTTGCATGTACTGAGGAGAAAAGCAGGTGTCTGAACAAAGAAGCAGCCGTTTTCATGCATCTCAAAAGAGAGAGGTGAATTAGGAACCTTACAGCTGCTGCCATGTGCAATGTAGTTGACTTACCCAGGCACAACAAAGACACACTGACAGACATTTATAATTGGTCAACTTGGCTATTGCTTTGTAATAACTACTTATGCTCAGCCAGTAATAATATTTATTTAAGATTCTTATGAACTATTACTATTTTAAAACCGTATTTGGAATACTGTTTCTGACACAGGGACTGCTTTCCATAAAAGCTGGTCTGAATCCAGATTCAGTGGGCAACCATTGCATTCTTGATCCAAGAAACAAAACTAGGAATTCGGACAAAAACAGGCTTTAATGGCTGTGTGCAGTCCAGTCCCCAAGAGGTGACTCCATACTGGACAAATCTGTCCTTATCTTGGCAGACCAGAGGTCCTCCAACTTCAGCCTAGGGAGGAGAAGAGAGAATAAGGTGACTCCCTTAGTTGAGGAGAAACTAGACATGCAAACAGCAAGATATTGGCAGGAATAATACTGTGGGTACTTGGAAGACCTCAAAAATATGGCCGAGGCAAGGGCTGTAGAGAGAGGAAGAATGTTTTATTAGACCTGTTGGAGTAAAAAAAAATGAGGAGGGGGGAAGTTGTTTCCAAACATCCACGCCATTCCTCTGGTCTGAAGAAGCGAGACCTAACGACCAGTCATGGATGTGGGAACATCCTCAGATCGCTGTGAAGCCAATTACACAAAAAAAGGAAGTTTCACGATTTTCCACATCCTCTGACCTACTTGATCCTAGACAAAATGAATATAATCGTTATAAAGCTGTTTCTTAAAATCCAAGCATGGCAGGAGATGAATACTTATGTCCAGTGGTTTGTGTGTCTATCAATGAATGCACTGTCCACACTCTCAAAGACATCATTGGCGCCAGCAGACTTGAACACCTGCTCAGACAGACCAGCATTTGCTTTCTGACTCTGCCACCAAGTAGCTACCAGCTTTTTATTGGAAAGCTCCCAACATGAAATCTTCCTTTAAGAAAAACCACATTTTTTCATGTACTTGTGAATATTAGAAAACTGGAAGCACTTCAAGGTTTATTTAATCAAGGGATTAAACAAAGATGTGGTACAACTCCAGGCTGCACCAGAAACACTCACTAGTTTCGCCTCTGCCCCTAGGATCAAAGGGAAGTCCAGGTACTATATCATAGGCTTTATTTCAGGTGAGATGGGATATTCACAACACTAGGCTGCTATGAGTAAGATATGCCAGTACACAGTTCTGAAAGGAAGGCGAAACTACCCTACACAATTTCCCTGCTCTTCTGGTTGACTATGTCAGTGAATTGAAAAATGCTGTGTATACCTTAGTTCTTATGCTTCGTGCAGAAGCCTTCAGTTGCTGAAGCTACTTCTGAGCCTTGAAAGTATAAATTGTCATTTGACCTGCTTACACTCAAAGCTAGATTATTCTTACCTCGCAGTTACCTATGTTTCCAAAGGTAAATCCACCACAAAATTCATGATTCTTGACACTTCCATTCAGAAATTCAGGGCGATTACATATTCTATTTTCAAGCACGGGGAATTCAATGTCTTTTAATCTGTTGTCTGTATCTGTATCTTTATGAACAACCAAGAAAACATATCAGTCATAAATAGTAGCCTGGGCATTGTGCTTCAGTGAAGCCTCGGTGATGGAAGGACTGGGATCCATCCCCAGCTCTACTATAGTCTCTGAATCTTTCAACTTTTTTTGTACTTGGATCATACCTACCCTCCACAAGCAGAGATTATTCTTCTTTGCAAAGCATTACAAAATAAATAAAAACAGATGCTTAGTATTCTGAGCCACTGTGTCTGTTTGTAAGCTTTCATTATGGTGCAGTAGCAATGGCTTGTTTCAGGGGCAAAAATGTTAGCCTGGATTTACTTTACATTAATCTGAACTCTTTCAAGCCTAAAGATAGCGTTATTCAGACAAGGATGATTTTCCTGAAGACAAGATTGAATTTTCCCAAAACACAGCTTATTTAGATGTGGGGCTCTGGCTCTACTCCCCCTCCCCTGCCGATTGCGTGAACTAGTTGCATGGCACGGGAGGACCCTCTCTCCCACTGCCTAAATGCAACAACAGTCTGTTGATTTTTCCATGCTAATGCACTTCCAGAAGAAGTGTCGCCTGTACCATTTTTTTGTGGCTGTGATCGCTAGCACATAGGAAGCAGCTGCCACCGTGTGGCAAGACGAACAGAAAATAAAAAAAATGCAAGGTAAGAAAAGGAGAAAGGTGAGAGGAAAGCCAGTCAATACTGTCTATGCTGAAGAAAAGTGTTTCTTGATAATGTTGATAAGTTACACTAACAGTAGAGTGATTATTCTTAAGTGTTGTTTTCATAATATCAATTTTGTAGCTAAATGACACAAGGGGAAAAAGCAATCTATGTGAAAGGTTTTTATGGGGAAACTCAGAGACAGGGACACGATCTGTTAATTTTGATTTTTTTTTTTATTTCTGTGGATGTGCACACAGAGAGGAATCCATTGGCTTCATTTTACAGGTGGAGTATTAATAAGGTGCTGTCTGGCAAAGGGAGTGGGAAGGAAATCCCTTGCATGTACCTCAGCAAGGCCAAATGTGTACGTGGGAGCTGGAACTGCATAGGGGCAGATGCCAGCATCACTGCTGGAAGCCACAGGGATGAGGAATTGCCTCCTGCTACAGCAAAAGCGAGTCAAAGAGGGCTGGGTATTCTCAACTCTCAGCACAAGCGGAGTGAGAGGGCAGCAGGAGACCACATAGGTTGGTTTTTAATGCTAGACTGTGAACAAGGGGTTTACTGGCATTAAAAATCCTTCAGTTTGAATTAATTTTGCCTGTGCCCCAAAGGTGGCTGGAACTGAGCAAGCTCCGACTCAAAGGCCCCATGGTTTCCGGCATGCGATCTTATCTCAGATACGGAGTCTTAAGGCTAGTGCTTGCCCATATATCCTATCTGTCTGGAGTGAATGCAGGTCCCTGCAGAAGTCTATGCAGACAGTAATGTTTAGACTACAGGAAAGCAAGTGCTCATTTGGGTGTTAAAAAATTATATATTTGAAGGTCAAAATTAAAGGCAAGGGCATTATTTGAATATTGTCCTTATTTGTGCAAATACAGTGTATACCTAAGCTGAAGAAAGACCAAAATAGGCAGAGATAACATTAAGTCTAATTCTCCCCTCTCTTTTCTCTTACTTAATGAATTCTGTTTATGTGAGAAACGAGGGGTAAAAATCAAGAGACAGAGAGAAAGAAAGAATTAAAAAGAATAATGTTTCCTGGTGACCTCTACTTAGTTAAATTTTAAATAAAATGTGTTTTTCAGGTTCCATGAGCGCACGTATTTTGGGTTAGGATTTGAAAACCTTCCTAAGCTTTCAACTGCACTGAATATACTTTACCTCTTGTTTTTCCCCAGGCAGTCAGAAAACATAGTGTGTTTCTTTCTACCATCAGACTGGTTTCAGGCAAACAAACTGGTTTTACACGGTCAGTAATTGTTACAGGACTGGAAAACAAACAAAGAATAATTAAAAGATCCTGAGAAAACTTATCGTTAACTTGTTCAGTCTTCATACACAGAAGGCTCTTCATAGAAATGGTGTGGGGAAGTGTGGAGACTGTGCCGGTGCCTTAAAACTGTACTGCATGATGGTGCCTGGTCACTCAGTGAATAAAGAGGTTACTTACAGAAAGTGAAAGTCTCTGGGATGTGTTTGTGGGCACAGTCACAGTACGAGTGTGTTTGGAGCGTAGTGCTAGAACACTGATCTCTGGTTACCCCTATAGAGTGTATAGGAAAATGCACAAACCCAAACAGTCCTAGCTACCCTTGCAGGTGGTGTAAGCCTGACTCAGATCCTTCCTGCCTCAGAGGTCGTGAATATTTTCAGGGACTTCACAGGAGGAGGAAAGGATGGATGAGTGAGTAAAGAAGCAGACACAGCTAAAGTGGCAGAAAATTCTTTTCTCCTTTGGTTACATGGGTGATATAACTGTAGGTGACATCATGCAATGTCTCATCTCATACGTTACTAAGTCTAGCACCTCAATAAAGTCAATCCCAAAATAAAATTCTTCCTCATCACAGCATTGTGCCTGGAGCCTTCATCACTGGAATAAAGATTGATATGGAGTGGACATGGCTCTGGGAAGCAGTTCTGCATAAGATGAAAATGTTGCATAGGGAGGTCTTTGCTTTGGACTGTCTGATCCCTTATTGACTTTCAGATGTAGATGTGAAAATATGAGCTGACTTCTAGAAGGTATATCGCCCTAGGAGTCAGACAAGTGCAAAAGTGAAAGTATGTCTGAACAAGTTGTTGAATGACATCTACCACTGTCAAGAACCTGCCCTGTGAAGGTTATTTCTGGTTGTGAAAGAGAGTAAAAGGACTTGAATGAACTTCAGATGTTCGGTCAGAGGAAAATGAACTTTTATAATCTCTTTTCAGGCCCAGAATGATTTTCAAAGTATGTGATGTGATAGCTAGTGAGATCTTAAATCTCCAATTAAAGGGAACTAACAAATCTTCCTGATCCTAATCAGACCATACCAGGGCCATGAGCCCCAAGAAAATTCAAGAGAATGAGAGACCAAAGGGAACTGACTCTAATCAATCTTAAAGTAAAGATCTCTCCCACACAAAAATCTGAATGAAACATGAATGCAGCTGTCTAGGAGGGTAGGAGATGCTAGCAAGCTCCTGGGCTGAAGCTACAATTGTGCCAATGTCATCACCGTCATTTCGAACTCTGTCCTCCAGCCCTCTGAACTCCAAGATGATCTCAAACCTCCACGCTCACATGGTTCTATGACATTAATCCTGCCATTAATATGCCATTAATCCTGGTTCTTTTCCCTATAAGAATGGAAATCAATTCTGCAGCTTCCAAAACTAGTTCATTCATTTCTCAAGGAAGTGAAATGTAGGAGGAAATCAAAGTGAGAAAGCTTGGATTGGTGAAGGGTTTTCTTGGTTTCCAGGTTTCTAGTGCTGTTCCTTTAGGGCCTTTATCTTCAGTGTTTTATTTAGCACCTCAAGTCTAATCCCACTGGTAGTATGACCCTCAAAGCAACTCTGGCTCCTGTCTGGCCTGCTGGTGAGACAGTAGCCAGGCAAATATTTTTGAACTACAGCAACAGAGCATTGCAGCTTCTGCTTCCCCAATATCAATAAGTTAACTTTGTTTCTGCCTATGCTCCTATTCTGCACCAAGGATTTCTACATCCATCCTAAAATGAGACAGCACTTAAAAAAACCTGTTGGCACACAAGGAACTGGCCTTTGAACAGGATTGCAAATGAACACCGGGTGGACACTGGCACCTTCTCAGAGGCCTCTGTTGTCTGAGTAGGCAAATGAACAGGAGAGCAGGGAACAAGACCTCAGAAGATATACCAGAACATGGATGACATGACACTGAAGTGGAAGTATGAAGTCCCAGACAGCACACAAATGCTTAGGAGCACAGCATGTAATTTACTTGGGACTAGACTTCTACTCAATAGATCATCCCTCCTTTGGGATGATTTTGGACAAGATCTTCCCAGACCTGCATCGGGTCTCTGACAAGTCTTGTCTATCAATCACCACAAAATGCAGGTATAGGAGTAGCAACTGGTATTCTCACATCGTATTTTCTTGGGTCATCTGTTTTATGAACAGACACAGAAGACTTGGAAATAATAAGGTCCACAAAGCAAGCTGAAGACAAATGTAAAGAAGGAATTTAATGAAGCTGAAAACAAGCAAAGTTGATCTAAGCCAGAAACTGAGGGATACGATGCCCGTATCTGCTGTTTATGGCATCTCACATGCAGAATGTGTTCAGATGGTGAGCGGGGCTGATGCAAAACTGACTGCAGGGCTATAGCGTGCATGTGTGTACCGTGCAAATGTGCCTAGAGCCCCTAGTGAAAGAGGAATTGAATGACATAGTTACAAGCTCTAGCAAGAGTAAAACTGGTGGAGCATGGGTTCCTTATACACACCTGACATCAGTGGGATTTTGATTAATCAAGCACCAGAGAACTTGAGTTGAAATTTAGTGAAATTGTTCTAAGTTCATTAAAGCTGTATGGTGAATTTTTAAAAAGAAATTACCTCTCAGGTCAAACGTAAGCTTTTCATGATCTTTACTCTATGTGTGGTGAGTGTAAGATAAGAGGGAAGCCAATGAGTAAGTAGAAAAGTTTCAGGAGCATTCCAAAAGGGAACAAGTAACACTGAAATAACTGCACACATTTCACAGCACACTGCTCAGACATCCAAGCAAGACACAAAAGATGGCTTCAGACAATTACAGTTATGCACAGGATTTTTCACTATATCACGAGCAGGATCTGGTTTTACTGAGCTGTTGGCCATGTCTGCGGCTCATGAAACGTGCGTGTGGCCTGGCCTGCAGCACTGCCAGGGGAACTGGACCCTTCTACTTGTTCCATGCAGAAGCTGTGGTGCCTCTTGGCCAAAACTTCAGCTGAGGTTGACACCCCTCGGAGCTGAGCAGGAAAAGCCTCCAAGCAGAAGATCCTCCAGACACAACTCCGCTTTATTTTGCCTCCACCATCCCTGCTTCAGTGGAGCTGCAGCTAGCAGGCAGTGTTGGGAACTGAAAAATCCCTATGACAATCGCTCCCGACTTAACTGGTCCTTGCCTTTTCCAAACTGTGTAAGAAGCTTGCATGGGTTCTGCCAATGGGGTCATTCAGCAGGATAGATGCTCAGAGTTCACCCTTGAACAGATGCCTATGCTAACACTTGAAGGGACTCACACACTCTCTCATACTACCCACAGACACCCCTGAGAGCTAACTCCATGCTAAGCTAACTTACGACTTCAGAATAAAGGTGTTAGGGATGGAAAACTTGGACTGAAATGGTACCTGTTCAACTTCAGCAAAGCAATGTCTGCTCCACTTGGTTCCTTTAATACTTTCTGAACACTTTGGATTTGCAGGGATGGCTCTGCTGCATTGAGATTCAGTATCCCTAGAAACACTCTGTAGAAAGAAGGCTGTGTTGACCTGGAAGAAATTACAATGGCAAGGTTATACATCCATACATGTAATCAGAAATGTCACTCCTAGAAAATTCAGTGATTTCCCTGAAGAGCTGCAGTAAATAAGATGGTCAGGCTGCTGCTTCTGACCATAGATGCCCACATTTATTCTTGAGGAGAAGGAAAATGTGGCTTTTTTAACAATTTGATTTTTATGATGGTGAAAAATCCCATGGGCTATAAATAACGTGGCACCTTCTTGCAGTGTTCACAACTCCTAAAGCCCTGCAGCCCTGCAGCCCTGCAGCCCTGCAGGTCAGCTGCTAGCCACAGTTTTTCCAAGTGCAATTAGCACCAACACATCATTAGCACCCTTTTTGGCATGCTTTGGGGTGGGAAAGAGGGCAGATGACAGAAGTAACCTCTGTTGTGCTCTGCAGCTGCTTGACTGAGACAGGAGCAGAAGACAAAAACAAGTTTGCTGGCAAGAAAGACAAGAAATGAGGAGTAAAGAAAGCACCTTATTGGATGCATTTTGCTCCTCTGTTGATTTTCTCATACAGACTTAGGAACTGCCTGGATACTCACTCTTGCAAGCACCGAGCTGCCGTAAGGACCCACTGTGGATGTATCAGAGTGCCAGCACAATGATGCACGTTGGTACTAGAACAGAGAAGACAATCACATTCATTTAAGACTGTATAGTCAATTCTCCACCATCTATACTGTGGACTATGGGAAATATTAGCAAACTAGCAGTATGCCCCTTATTCAAACCTTTTACCAGTCATAGTTTGTCTTTTGCCAATGACAAGAGAAATCAAATGCAGATTTTCAAAGGGCAAGCTTTATTTGCTCTAGAACATGAGAGACATGAAAAGAAATTTGACACCCAGGTGAAATTTTTGCAACACGGCACTCTTTCTTTCAGGAATTTAATAAAAACAATTACATTTCCTAATGGTTTCACTTGTGATCTCATTAGTTAGTCCTGATGAGCATTAATAAAAGGATACATCCTTCGGATTTGTGGAGTTGCTTTGGACTAGTTCTTTAAATAAACCTCACTATGGACTTTTAACTTTTCTTG
The DNA here is from genome assembly GCA_013398225.1 of Steatornis caripensis. NCBI lineage: Eukaryota > Metazoa > Chordata > Aves > Caprimulgiformes > Steatornithidae > Steatornis > Steatornis caripensis. The sequence continues at coordinate 662,723 of VZSC01000950.1, read as the reverse complement.
GGATAATATTTATTATCGTGACTGTCAACAACTCTACAGAAAATTTCATTAGCCTTTCGGTAAGCACTTCTTCATCTCCTGCTCAGCTACTCTCATCGTGACCGTGGAAGTGCTGTGCTATGGATGATGGCTTCTAAGACCACTAGGGTGGTCACAACATCAATTTACATTTGAACCAGATTGGATACAGGGTGAAAAGGGATTGTCAAAATCCATTCATACACGTCGCAGGTTGGTGCTATATTTCTGGGCTTAAATCCCCACTGCAGAATGCAATTAACTGTCATTATCCTCAGTGGGAAATATTTCTTCACCATTTGAGTAAATAAAAGAGTACTTAATGTCTGCAGTTCAAGTTTGCCATCTAGAGATTGAGGAGAAAGTAGAGTTTGGGATTAATGACCCAATAAGTAGCTATCTGTGAACATTATGATTAAGAAAAAAAAGTATTTTACATGCTAAGGCATTTCATATAGAAACCAAGGCCAGTCACCAGAAGCATACGAATTGTTTCCTGTCAGTCTCTTTCTAATGCCTGTTCCCTGTGAAACCCTGGTGCTCACAGATGGTGATACAGTCTGGAATCGCAGTACCTCGTCCTGAGACTGATGTGCCAAGGCCAAGACCCTGGAGATGTGTCACACATGCTATACCGCTCACAGGCTTGCTCACTCCTCATTGGGACTTTTCCACAGTCATGCTCAGAAGAAGCTACAGAATAAAAAAAACTACCATGGAGAATTTTAAAGCAGTTCTGTAATGCCATCCACAGTGCAATCAGATGAAAAGAGAAAGGCATGAGACATTTTTTAATCTTCCTCAGGCTTTCACCCCTTATGTTGCTTAATAGAAACTAAAGGTAAAGAAACAACCAGAAATTTTAGACTCCATTATATTATCATTACCTGTAGCATTTAAACCTGGGGCTAATATATGACATTTGACATGACAAAATATTAATTCACCTGGAAAAAATTGCCAAATATATCAAGAATTTGCATGTAGTCAGACAACACAAGTAAAAGCCCAACCCCCAAAAGAAAATCTGTAAGGAAGTTGAAGGGCAAAGAGAGCTAAAGAAAGTGGAAGAAGCTGAAGGGCAAAGAGAGTTACAGAAAGGAGAAGAGTTTATTGCCAAGACAATAATAATAATTTCTAAATTCTTTATTCTTTTTGCCTGCACAACTCTTAGGTCTGGTTGACAAAATTAATGTGTACAATCATAATGCATTGCTGCTTAGAGGAACACGTTAGTTAGCCAGCATAAAGAATACCACATGCTCCTGAGGGATTGACCACTCTTCACTATTTCATATTGCCACATTGTCCAACAGAGCAGGGGCCTGGCCCCTAGATGTAACTGTAGTAAAAATAATACACGAGATGAAGAAGAAACAGACTTTCCACATCCCTGCCAGACATACATCTATATAAAAATCTATCAAAATGCAGGCAAGGAAGAGAAGAGCAAAGCAAATGAGATGACTGCCAGGTGTGCCAAGCAGTGCTCCCGGTACACTACAGTGCTACTGTTATTGATGCCCACTGCCAGGGCACCACAGAAGGGAAAACCTCTTTCACTGCTGAATTTTCCAGCAAACACTACACCTGCTTAGCATACTGATTACTATCCCAAAATAGAAAAAAAGAATTAAGGAAAGATGTGTAAAATATCCAGGACCAAATTCATTCCCTAGCCCAAAAGAAAAGCAAAATGTCTAGGGACAGATTGTTTTAACATCCAGGGCAGAATAAAAATTAAGTCAGCAGAGGATGAAGAGTTTCAAAGGATGTCATCTCTGGTGCACCCAACTAACAGGAAAAGTGTATGAGCAGGTTCTTGAGGCATTAGTCCTGCCACAAAGTGCATGGAAATACTAGCATAAACATAAGGAAATCCTTTCATGTGTTTGAGGAGCCCAGGGAAGGAACACTTCTCTTCACAGTTTCGCTGGCTGTTTCAAATTCAGCTAGCAACTCTGAGTGCTTAGCTTCACTGACAATAAAGAGCACACAGATTGTTATCTATGAAATCTTACTGATGATTCTTAGCACCAGGTTATCTAAACTTCGGCTGACCGTTACAGGTTCCTGAGTATGACAAACTTCCATNTGCCACAAAGTGCATGGAAATACTAGCATAAACATAAGGAAATCCTTTCATGTGTTTGAGGAGCCCAGGGAAGGAACACTTCTCTTCACAGTTTCGCTGGCTGTTTCAAATTCAGCTAGCAACTCTGAGTGCTTAGCTTCACTGACAATAAAGAGCACACAGATTGTTATCTATGAAATCTTACTGATGATTCTTAGCACCAGGTTATCTAAACTTCGGCTGACCGTTACCGGTTCCTGAGTGTGACAAACTTCCATACAGACCTAAATTAAAATCTAAAGCTACTGCCTAACGCGTTGGTGTATGGTTGGATGGAAAACATTTTGTAACTAACTGTCGTAACAAANACTACACCTGCTTAGCATACTGATTACTATCCCAAAATAGAAAAAAAGAATTAAGGAAAGATGTGTAAAATATCCAGGACCAAATTCACTCCCTAGCCCAAAAGAAAAGCAAAATATCTAGGGACAGATTTTTAACATCCAGGTNAAGAGCACACAGATTGTTATCTATGAAATCTTACTGATGATTCTTAGCACCAGGTTATCTAAACTTCGGCTGACCGTTACAGGTTCCTGAGTATGACAAACTTCCATACAGACCTAAATTAAAATCTAAAGCTACTGCCTAATGCGCTGGTGTATGGTTGGATGGAAAACGTTTTGTAACTAACTGTCGTAACAAGNAAAATTAAGTCAGCAGAGGATGAAGAGTTTCAAAGGATGTCATCTCTGGTGCACCCAACTAACAGGAAAAGTGTATGAGCAGGATCTTGAGGCATTAGTCCTGCCGCAAAGTGCATGGAAATACCAGCATAAACATAAGGAAATCTNAGGAAATCCTTTCATGTGTTTGAGGAGCCCAGGGAAGGAACACTTCTCTTCACAGTTTCGCTGGCTGTTTCAAATTCAGCTAGCAACTCTGAGTGCTTAGCTTCACTGACAATAAAGAGCACACAGATTGTTATCTATGAAATCTTACTGATGATTCTTAGCACCAGGTTATCTAAACTTCGGCTGACCGTTACCGGTTCCTGAGTGTGACAAACTTCCATACAGACCTAAATTAAAATCTAAAGCTACTGCCTAACGCGTTGGTGTATGGTTGGATGGAAAACATTTTGTAACTAACTGTCGTAACAAATTGTAGAGAAGTAGGACAGAAAAGTCTAAGGACACTTACAGCAGCGTGGGATTTCACAGTACTCCCATTTTTTTTCTGGATCTGTCGTGAAGCACCAAGCACCGTTTACATCTCCATCAGGATTCCTGCAATACTGTAATAATTACAAAAACAGAGAATGAAGACTGCGAATGTTACCCACAGAATGAAGAAGTCTGAGTTTATGTTTTTAAAAAAGTGTTACAGTAAAACTTTGAATTGTTTCCCCCAACTACTTTTCCACTAGATGTTAAATGCTTTCTATTTCCTCTGATCACAAAATTCTCTTTCCTGTATTTCAAAACCATTAGATGAAATTGGAAAAATATGATAAAATTGCTGTCATTTTCTTCACCTACCAAGAGTCACCCTAGCTCTAGTGTTTTTTAAGGCCTCATGAGAAGTAAAGTTTGACATAGGATGACTAAGTGCTTTGCACTAAAATATTTATTGTTGGCCTAATTCTTCTTCCCCTAAAGTCAGTGACTGCAAGTCAGGTCAGCAACGAGACTTTGCCAGAAGCCTGCGTAATTTGTGACAAACAGCAAAGGGCATCGCTTTGAGGTTTGCAGAAATCAGGGAAGCCCTATATGATTATTTTGCGCTGCTTGCCTGTCAATATCAACCCCATGGTGTACCTCTGAGCTTGAAGTACCAACATCCTAGGTAATGTAAAATGCATCCTTCCTGCTTCAATGCTATTATAGGTCTGGGCTATCAACTTGATGACTTCCATACACGCTTAACCTGGTCTATAAAGATTGAACATGAAGTGTATACTGAGGGGTCATGGAGAATGGAGGCAATGTTCAATGACACCAGTGGCATTAGCAGTTGTTTACATTTTTATCCAGGCCTGCTCTTGGGTGAGTCACAGGAGTGAAATATTTGTGGCTATGAGGTTTCTGAGAACTCCACTCTTGACATGTCCTGCCACTTCCAGTTTTTGCTACTGTGCCACGATAGTCTTTACCATTGCCATTAATGCAGTCTGTGGAAAAAGAGGAAATTATTGTTAGCTGCTGGATTTGTATGTGGTGGTGGTAAGCAGAAACAAGCCAGATTAAGTACTTTTAGGACTTGCACACTCTCTAGTGTCTACAGCAGAAAGAAAGACAAAAATGTACCCTGTGATGTGATCTCTTAGTCTGTTGAGACGGATGTCTTCTTGGATATGCAGAGTAACAGAATTGGAAAAAATTTCAAGGCACTTCAGGCTAAACATTTTCTGTAACATATTGCAAATATCTAAAAAGACTCCAAGATTCTTGCTAAGTTGGTATCAGTAAGCACCTTCCATGAGAGAAGCATATTTCAGAGTTAGCAGTCCATTTGACTGAAAGAGCAATTTTTGCTTCCAAGGTCATTGCTTCAGGAACTTTCTTCTGCTGCACGTGAGTAAAAATACACAGCTCCATTTAGGAATGTATCTTTTATCCAAACCCGACGCTTTCCTTTGCAAAGTAAATAATCCATGAAAAGCTCTCCTATACATTCAGAAAAGTCACACCATTTGACCAATGTGTGGTATTCATTAAGGAAGCAAAGAAAGAGGATAGAGCAAAAACTTCTTTCTCTTGGTGCATACATTTTGTAAAACATGGTTGCCTATGAACCTTACAACAAGCTAAGGTTAACTTCCTGAAAACATAAAGTACAACACCAGCAGATTTCCTAGAACAGCAACATTCACTGTGATCATATTTCAATACCACACAGCTACAGAAACGCTGGAAGTTGTGTCTATTTTCCGCTTGTTCCCCAAAATGAAAATGATATCCTATAGAGTACACTGTAAAATGATATAGGCTACAGGCTATGAGCTGACTAAAGTGTACTTGCTGCAAAATTCTACAGGACAGATCTGAAACCTGGAGGAGGGGTGTGACTGTTATGTTACAGCCCTACTCAAGAATAATTTTTATAGATTACTATTTCCTTTACCCGCAGACTCTACAGGAGGTGACAGTTATACTCAGCTGTTACCAGATGTGGTGGGTGTAGTCAGGCCAACATTTTGTGCCATCGTTGCAGGGGGGTCATTTGGTGCAGGGTCTTGTGTATCATCACCGCACCTCTTGAGATTGCAGTACTCCCATGTCATGCTGGGGTCCGTGGTGAAACACCATGGACTGTTATCACCATCTGGGTTTCTACAATAGTTGTCCCTCAAATCCCTGCAAAAATAAGTACAATAGTCAAGGTGCATAAGACCGAAAGTAATCACAGGAATATCTTGCCAAAAAGATGTGGATCTGTACTATGTAGAGATAAATATATTTATTAGCTTTTTACTTATTGCCAGATATCCTATCACCAGTAAACACATTTATGGCTGTGACTCGAGTGGAGAGTTGTATTTCACATGTACATCAGAGTCATGAATATATTTATGCGTAAGGAAACATAATTCAACTACTAGCTTAAATTCTGGCTATAATACGTCCATGTGCTGAGTAGCTAAATAAATGCCCGATGTGCCAATAATTTAATTTCAAAGTACATATTTATCAGCATACACAATTGTGTGAATGTGTGGATTAGTAATAAAAATGCAGGAAGATCCATAGTATTGGTGGGCAATTATACTTTTCCAAAATTTTTACTTTTAAATGTCAAAGGGTTCTTTCTCTTTTTCAGAAGAATGGCAAATAAATACTTATGCATATGATCGCCTCTACCCGCCAAAGAAACCACTTCTACTAAATTCAGTGGGAGCACTCCCATGCCTGTGCTTGCTGAGGCAGGGGGAAGTAGAATTTCTCTCTTCAATAATTTACAGAGTTGTAGTATTTCCCCACCCTAAATCACAGCATAGTCACAGAATAAAAGAACTGAAATTTTTTTTTCTGAATATGCCAGAAGACATTAATTCCACATTTTCACAGCTTAATTCCAATTTTTTAAAATGTTTGTGAAAAAGAGCGTCCTCTCTGAGGGTGTTCCAGCTTCAATACATCAGTATTTTTTGTGTCAAAATATGACTGAAACCTTTTTTTTAAAAATTATTTAGGGTGACATAATAAAAAAGGCAAAAAAAGAGAAAAGTATCAACCTTCCTGCTTATACCTGTAATCCACCAAGCAACGATGGATTTTCTAGCAATTGTCATCTTATTTTACCCTTATTAACAACTGGCACATTAGTAGTTATGATGATTAGCTCTCTAAGTCTTCTTCATCTGAAGAAGGCAAATCAAGGGGGAAAATTCAGTGTATGTGGCTCTGGGTGCCCAATTCCAATGACAAAGAACATTTAAATGGTAGTTCTAACCATAATGTATCTGACCGTGTGTTTTGCAGCATAAATGCTGTGTTGTCGCCAGGCGAGTAGAAAGGCCACCACAAAGGTCTCAGATTCATAAGCAAAATGTGTATTTCAGCAGATGCCCACACGCTGGATACAAGTCTCCCGGTGTTGGTTACAGAAGGTCAGATTTAATAGCAAAGGGACACAGTTGTATTCTACTCAGAATTTAAATAACAAGAAAACACATTTTTTAAAAATCAGAATAACAGAACATGTTTCCATGCCTTGGAAAAGTTTTCTTTTATAGATACATTCCCTGGCAGTGTTTTAAAGCATAGATGTGCAAAGATAATACAATCAGCAATGGTCATGGTCAGACAAAGCAAGAAAATGTGAGAGAAACATACGCATCTGGGAATCTGTCTGGGGTTTTTTCATGCCTGTGTGGGAACATGGAGTTCCAGGCCTGGCATTTCTTTCCCGACACAGTGATGGATATTGTGCCACGATAACTCTGGCCTTTGCCTCGGTAGCACTCCTCTAACAGGGGAATCTGCACAGCCAAATCTGCAGTGAACAACAGAAACTGGTCTTTTGCATCACAATTTTACGTTCTTACTGAGTAGGCACAACAAAGCATCAAACACATAGGGTGACAAAAACAAATGACCCGTTTATACAGACGGCGTCCAGTGAGAGCATCACAGCCAGCATGAAAAGTGGAAGGCATTTCCAAAGATATTTAGAAAACTTTCACAGATTACCATCATATGTCACATGCCTCTCAGTGGAAGGCTCACCCCTCAGTTTCATTTTGGTATATGTGAACATGTTGGAATTAAAAATCAGAAAGTTCGCACGAAAAATCGTCAAAGATCGGAGGCCAGTGATTTTGCCCCTGATTTCTAAAATGGATTTTACGTTAAACTTTATCTCTGTATTATCCTTTTGCTTGCACTAAGACTTTCTTGATACTTTTGTGCTTAAATGAATAGACGTTTCAGATGAGATTTTTATTACTTTGGAAGTTTCTGTCCTCTGTTTTGTGGCTCCTTTCCAAAAATGGGACTTCCTCATATTTAGCAATTTTTCATCTCTTTAAACCTGTGTATTGGGGGTGGAAAAATACTTGATCTGTGATGGTCAGGGGTGGTCACGTAGCAAGCGTGTGAGAAACTTCAGGGGAAGATTTTGTACAGCTGAAGTGAAACCGAGATAGGGAGAGAAAGCTGGCCACAAGTTACAGTTTTGCACCTGGGGTCGGAGTTAGCAACCACAGACGTCCTTGAACACAGGGAAGGGAGCCAAGGGACATGCGAGGGAGAGTAGGAGGGAGGAAGCCCCGATCACCAGGGGATGCTGACGCATGTGCAAAGAGTGGTAGAGTATGTAAAGAACAACCACCTTATGGTCAGCCTCCTGGCACACACTGGCCCTACGTGGCAAGATGTGATGTAGTATAAAAGCAGCCGGAACAAAGGAGAGCGTGCGGCAGCAATCACGACCAATGTTGTTGTCGTGGGGAAGCCCGCTGAAAGCTTGGTGCCTTGCTGTCTCTCCCTACCCGGATGCCTCACTCCATGTGTCAGTACCTCCTGGTCCTGGGGACGGTAGCATGCGTGTGAGTGTATTGCTATGAGCTGCTTATGCTAACAATAAAGCTTCATTTTGCTGTTAGCCTGTATTGAGTCCGATGTGTTCCTCTACACCGTATCCCGCACGAACCTAACTAGAACAACCTGTTTTTCGTTTTTAAGTTAACTTGCTAAAGATGCCGTACCTTTGGGAAAAAATGGAATATAAAAAAATAAGCCGCTTTCATCCTTCTGTTAGGTCAGCTTGTGATTTACATCCTTCACTGCACTTCCTTAACCATTGAAAATCCAGTATTTGGCAGGTTTTGTAACATGCCAAGTAGAAAAACTGCATTAACAACAGTGACAAAGTGACAGAAAAAAGATTTAACACATTTAGAATGAGAAACAGTATGTCTCTCACAATTTTAAAGTCCTTATCTCAAGTATGCTTCACTACTCATACCAGCAGCCCCTTGTTCTGTTCCATCACAGTGGGGAATTGCACAATATTCCCACCGAACGTTGCTGTTGATGGTGTAGCACCAAGGCCTCTTCTCTCCATCAGGGTTTCTACAGTAGTTTTCCTCTAAGCCCCTGAAATAGAAATGCTGGCTTTAAGCTACTCATACAAATCAAGAAGAGTTGTGTGCAAGACAGTATTGACAACTTCTGCAGGCAGAACTCAACTCAGTGGTTATGTTTATTCTTTTTGGAGATTAATTACCTCAGGCACCGCTATTTTGGAACTAATCAACAGCCTTCAAATTTACAGTTGAAATGCTGCTGATGTATGAAGAACTTTTCCAATGCTTACACTTTCTGCTCCTGTTTTTGAGGCCAGTAAGAGCTGACTCCAAACACAAGCCACTGGTGTGGCTGACCGTTACGGTAAGAACCATGCGAGGCTGGATGTCACAGACTGATCCTGGAAGCATGTGCGTAGGAGCACCAGCACACGCTGCTCTCTGCCCTGTGATGATGGGCAGAGTTTCACACACCCAGGAGAACTTGCAGGATCCATTTCATGACCCACAGGATCAAAATACAGAGCTAAAAGCCTGGTCAGTCCCAGCTACCCTTACCCATTGATAATGCTCTGCAATCCCAGCTCCTCTGACCTTGGAGCATGAAGATGTATTGGAGCATCTTGGACCTTGGAGCATTGATCTTCAGAAGAGTAACACATTGAAAGTGTGCCAAAACACAGCCAGGGGACTTTTAACATAAAATTAGTAAATACTTATAACCCTGCACTGGGATGCGGAGGAGAGAGGTGAGACAAGTATCTGAGAATAAAGTAGCTGGTAAGAAAAGAAATGCTGAAAAAAATTAAAGCAAGACCTGAACAGAAGTAATGACAGCTGACAAAAAGAGAGAAAACAGCTTATCAACACCGCTGCTGAAAACATTTGCTACTCCTGCCTCTGCGTCTCAACCTATAAGGAATAATTATGTTCCTTGGCATTTGTTAAAATGATGAGGCTCAGCATACTTGCAGGGATATCTGTCAGGAATCCAGCCATGTCTGTGAGGAAACTGTGTGTTCCAGTGTTGGCAGGCATTTCCTGATTCGGTGATGGCTATCCTGCCTCGATAGTCTTCTCCTTTCCCTGAAAGGCACTGGGAACTCAGGCCAGAGACTGGGGAGTGTGCAGCTGTAACAGGATTTAAAAAAAACAAAAAAAAAGAAAAGAAAAGAAAAACCACAGCTAGACATTGCTTTCAAATATATCAAAACCTCCTCTGTTTTCCGTAACGTCAAACATGCGTTTTTTTCTTTCAGCAGAGGTGACATTGGTTGAAAGCCATGGCAAAACCAGTGTACATTTTCACAAGCGGTCAGGCTGCCAGACAGATGCCCTGTGTCTGCCCTTTTACAGCAGTCAGTAAATAACTTTGCTGGGTCGAGCCAGACCTTGTGCCTGCAGTCCCCTGAGAGCAGAGATGGAAAGGCAGTAAGCAGGCCTGTACAGTCTTGTAAAAACAAGTGGGATGAAGGGAGTACATTAATATAATACACACGGGTAGCGTGGAAGGGCAGAAAGGATGAGGGCCCAGAAGAAATTGTGAGAGAAAGCAAAACAGCCTTCAGAGCTGAGCCTCTGGAGTAAGTGAACTGGGAGAGTGGGGCAGAAGGAGGAGTGAAAGAAAGTGAATTGCTCTGGCATGTGGGGAATAGCAAAGAAAGCAAAAATCAGAGGCACAGAACCTGCAGAGGGCAGAGAGAAAATGAATCTACAGTGCATACCTATTATATATACTTTGTATATGGGATTTCCAGAGGAGACAAGTACGTCTCTAAAAGGTCGGTCTGTTCCTTAAAGTTTTAAGCACAAAATGGAGATGCTATGGTAACTATCATACAGAAGTCTGTAAATAGTCATTCTTCCATCTGTAATTGAGCATGCTGAGGTGAACTACATCTGCTGCTGCTTACAGCACTGGCATTTGCAGGTGCATAAGAAAGCAAGCTCTGGAGATAAAAACACAGTATTTTTTTTCTCAAAGTGCAGTCCAGTCCTACAAATGGCAATGTTAATCTCATTCAGTACTTTGGAAATGTCCAGATTTCGTGTGCTCAGCTTAAGGGGTTAAACTAGCTCACCAGTAAGTTTTTCTCTTGAGGTATGAACTTGTTTCTCAGGCTTTATCCGTTGCTAAAAAAAAAAGGCAGTGCCGGCTGTGCTGGCCAAACCCAGGTAAAATATCACAGTATGGCCACATGGTGGTTTGGGTGTTTCCCATGAGTTAGCAGGTCAGCTGAAAACTAACACCTGATTTAACCTGAATGCCCTGTCTCTCAGGTAAATTGAAAAGTAAGGTGGTTGAAGACAAATTAGGGTTTCCGTAACACCTCTGGCATTATTGCACTTTGTGACACCTGCATCCTCACTGACCTTACATGATTTTATGTAACAGAAATTTAGTGAGTGATTCTGCTTGTTAATGTACACTTTCCCTGGTTCACAAGGAATTCCTCAGATTACTCAGAACTGTGATTTCTTGTCTTTCCCATCTCTGCTTCATTTTAATGCAAAGAGCTACCCTCTGGAGTGATCTCAGGAAACCATACTCACTGCAACGAGGAATGTTGCAATATTCCCAGCGTTTAGTAGGGCTGGTAGTGAAACACCAGGGCCGAAGTTCACCATCTGGATTACGGCAATAATTCATCTTCAGATCCTTCTCTGGGAAGCTGCACATTGAAAATTAAAGAGAAGCTTGTGAGTCAGCCATGGCCAGCTGCGGCAATTAGGCTGTCTGCAGGCAGGGTCTCCCAGACACTGAGGGAATGAATTCAGGCTAAGTGTGACCCACTGTTCCAGGGTAAATCCATGCATATGAGGCTCTTGGGCATCCCAGCGCTGGCACTCAAGCCCAGACTCTGTTCTGGAAACTTCCCCATGGTAGTCTTCACCATTACACTGCATGCACTCCACTGTAGGGCCTAGGCAGAGTGAAAACAAAGCAACGTTTGCACTAGTGCATGAGTTCCGATCCTGATCTATTCATGGAAGACTACACTGAAAGGAAAAGGGGTTTTTGCTCCAGCTAATGATGAAAGGAATCCAGAAGACCATGCATTACAGCCTAACCAAATGAATGAAGCTTTATGGATATGTGCCATTTGGAGGGAGGACTTTGTCATGTATCTGTATGTACTGATAGCAACAGGAGTTCTGTATGTAACACAGCACTTGGGTCAGTCTTTACTCTTCTTAAAATTAAATAAATTGCTAGGAGTAAGAGCAGGACAATATCAGCAAATGATTAAAAAATTTCAGTTCCTCTATATTTACAAAATTACTTTGATAACTGGAGCTAATTAAGAAAACAACCTTTGTCTTGAGAACTTCTTAAGTTCCAGCTTGATGTAAATTCACATTTGAAACCGATCTGCCGTAATAAAGCAAGAACAAATAGCAGGAATAACATTACCTACTCAAACACTCCTTCTCTGAAAAATAAATATACCTTCTCCAGTGTGCGTGACCTGGCTCTCACACTCTGGGATGTTACAGTAATCAAATCTGGTAGCAGGATCTGTTGTGTAACACCAGGGTCCACTTTCATCCCCATCAGGATTTCTGCAGTAGTTTTCATCCAACCCTGCACTGGGGTGTTTTTCAGGCGTAAAACTGTAACAGTATTAAAATTCTATTTTAATTCCAGCAGAGCAGAAGGGAAATGTCCAAATTACGCAGCTAGCTGTGAGCTCTATTTATTCACAGTAAAAATGAGACAAACAGATTACCCATTGTAACCCATAAATGAAATCTCAAAAACATTCTGTAACTACCTTTATTAGTAGCTTCTCCCTAGGTCCCAGCTGCCAATGACAAGTGAGCTTACAGCCTGTGAGGACTATGACAGTCTCAAAGGACAATTATTGTCTTTAATACGTGCATCCGGCTGATGTAGTTCTCTCACTACGGCACCTGGCTCTGCCATGTACTTTTCTTAATGCAGCTACATTAAGAGTAGAGTATTTCTAGAGACTATCCACCAAACACAACTGGATCCTAATTTGCAGAGATTTTGAAGCGAGTGACCCTAGACTTCTTCCTATAGCAATCCTCCCAGAGGAGACTAAGTGACTTTTAAAGAAAAAAAAATCTAAACAAGGACATCTAAGTTTCATTAGTATAACAACAAAAAATAACTTTTAAAACAGACAAAACTACAACATAGATGAGAGAAAATAGGTCCTCTGCTTCCATACTTGCTTCAGTGAGCCCAATGACAGCCAGCCCCAAGAAAACTCTGCCTGCACAGGTCCCTTGGGCACTTAGATGCTTTGCTGGATGTTTCTTCTTGACTGCCTCCAGATGGTAGGCAGGAGGTCATAGAGCTGGGCAGATAACACTTCTTTTTTTTTCACACCTCATACGGAAGAGATAAATTATGGCCTCCTGTCACCAATAGCAANCTTGGATGCTTTGCTGGATGTTTCTTCTTGACTGCCTCCAGATGGTAGGCAGGAGGTCATAGAGCTGGGCAGATAACACTTCTTTTTTTTTCACACCTCATACGGAAGAGATAAATTATGGCCTCGCTGTCACCAATAGCAAAATTTTCATGGTTGATAGAGGGAGCATTTCTTCTTCTTAAGAGGCCCAGCATTTAGACACAACTTCTCTAGCTGCCAATGCACGCTTTCCTTACCCAGACCATTGCAGTTCTCTGCCAGTAGAGTCAAAAGTAACAAAACAAATGAAGATAAAATAGTCTTTAAAAGTCACCTGACAACTGGATTTGTTAACATGCACTATGAAGTTGTTTAGACACATGAAGTTGGGAAGCTTGGAAAAGATTCAGAACAACATGAAGACAAGTATATGTAAGGCCATACTTCGGCTTGTGAGGTGTTTTTTCTGTCCATTTCTGGCATGGAATACCCCTCCGAGTTTTGGCTTCTGTTCCTCTGTAGTCCTTCCCAATCCCTTTTTTACATTGTAGAAGGTAAACTGAAATGGAATCGGCTTTGTTAATCCATTGGTGTTACAACATCGCATCTCTTAAAACTGAGAATTTGCAGATATAAGAGAATTTGCAGATATAAGTCTGAAGTTAATTGGTTTATGAATGATGTTTTACCCGTGTTTTGAACATCTTGTGCATGCGATTAGAGAGATGTCATTCCATAAGGTATTTTAGAACAATTTAGCAGCTACTGGGCAACTACAGAGGAAAATTCCTAAAGCATTTTTATAAAACTAATAAAAGCAAGCTAAGAAAATAGATATAAACAAGTTACAATTGTTTTTGACATGTATAAAATGCATGCTTGTATTGCTATGCTACTGGGACAAAAAGGAAGGCCTTTCACCAACAACTGGAGATTCTTTGAAAATTATTGTTTATAAGCACATTCACAGTATGGGTATCATGCAACTCTCCCTTCAAGCCAAAGAGTTTTTAGTTATCAGAACACATTTGTCACATAAGTGGCCCTCGCGCCTTTGATTCCTCTTAGCCTGAGACTCTCGGGTACTTTTTAGTGGGATTCCAAGTCAGAGAGAATGCAAAGCATGTTGACGATGCTTTTATTAGCAACAGACACTGAAAAATCTCCAGTTATTGGAGGGAGTGAGCCTTATTTTCCCTTCCAGCAGTTTCTTTGCACAAGAAGAATCCCTGTGAGCCCTCAAATATAAAACGGAGACGTTAGAGCAAGAACCGGAGACCAATCTGATAGGGAAAGCTGAGCTTTGTTTGGACACCTTGCAATAGATAGTCATCACAATGTGTGACTTGGACTACAAACGCCTGTGCTGCGTGTCCTACCAATAGGGCCTCTCGGAGCCGCTGCCTGGTTGCCAGGGTGCTCCTGGAGTGCCCAAAAGTCTTGTCACTGCTGCTTCAACACTGATACTGCGGTAGCAGGTCCCAGCACGACCATCTCCAGTCAACAGCTTTGCCCATGGACATTCTGATGTTGCTAGGTGTCTCTTAAGTGGTTTTAGCATGTCTAAATGCTATCAGGCTCATCTGACACCTGAAGAGAGGGTGGAGGCTTTGTATAGCTGGGTCAGGAATGAAGACAAGCAAGTAACTTCCCGTTCAAATGGCACTTGGAGACCACTATGGATTTAGACCATGGTATTTGATCCCTCTTAAACAGAATTTTTAGTAACATAGTACTTGACCCTCAAAGTCTCTTTTACTTTTTAGCCCTGTACAGAACTTTGCTGTGCTGGCCTATAACCCCCAATAGTCTGTATTCCTCAAAAGAGTGATAGGATCAAGAGCCAAGCTATATGTCAAGATAAAATTAAGGTTTGACTAGGAAACTGCTCTGTGAACAGGTAGAAGTCTGTAACCAAGTTCTTAAGGATTTTTTCAGTGACCAAGTGCAAAAACTTTGACTATTAGCATCCTAGATGGACACTGAGCTAGTAAAAAGGCCATGGTTCTTAAACTCTGAGAGGCAAATTAGGATCAAAGAAAATGCGCTTTTGGAGGTGCAGGTGGGAAAAAGTCCAACTCAACATAATGTAGTGAGCGTAGCCTACAAAAGATACGTATTTGTGCTTGTGGATTATTCAAACTATTAACAAGGAGGTTGTAATCAGAAGAGGATTCCTCATACAGGGTTTTACCATTAACATAGGGAAAGTAAAGCAGTAACTGCCAGACATATCTGCATGGAGCCTTTGTAACTAGGGACAATCCAGAGAATGGTCTGCACACAGATCTGAAAGTGTCTGTGGTGGGGTAAAATGTGAGTGCATAACGTTGTCTGGCCCAGCACAGCCAGCAAAACTCTTATATTCACAGAAGGATGAACCTTTTGGCTTAAAAGCTGATGTTCTGTACAGATCTTTTGCATCCAATTCCAAGGAAAACAAGCTCTGGCAAAGACTGATGCCAGAGTAGCTGTTATGAACTCCACGGTCTGAGTCAGGCATAGGCGAGATTGTGCAGTCACCATGAGCCTAAGGGAGTGGCAGAGTCACAAAATGTCCTGGAGGTTGCCTCCTCCAAGCAGAACAGATTCCATTATATGTCAGCAGAAAGGAGTTTTACAGTAGCTATTTCCTGGTGCTGAGGAGTCATGGTGGGGACAGAAAACCTTTCTGAGGCTTAAGGACACTAAATGCCTTTATTTGCAAATTTGAGTTCAGGAAGGTGAGTCTCACTTTTACAATGCACTTTGACAGCCTTATGAGAAATATCTCTGGTACGAGGTGGGTTGGGGGCATTACAGATATCAGATGCTGCCATTTGGATTATCTTCACAAAGATGTTGGCAGCGGTAGCTGTTGAGTTTCAGAAGGAATGAGATAATTTTGGATTCCTGCTAGTGAAAAATAAAAGGAAGGTGACTCTACGTCCTCTGTTTGAAAAAAACAGGCACTGTAAATCTGTCTCCTGAAAAAACAAAGGAACAAATTTTCTGGCTGTTAGAGCTAGAAACAATTCCTGCGGATGTAGACTCTCATGAAGAGATATTGTTAAGAACGCAGAGGTAGTGTGTTGCATAGCAGCAGCATAGGAGTCAGATGGTATAGCCAAGGCAGGCAGCAGGTGTTCCAAGTGTCAAAGGTGGGTCTCCTAGAGTGCAGAAGGTGACAGGAGATGAAGATGAGCTAGGCAGTCCTCAAATTCCTGTAGATTGTAAGAATGCTGGATGATGAACAAATTTCTCCATTAGTGGGGGATCTCCTGCCATGACAGGCACCTACAGACTGATGAGCTCTTCCCTTGGTGTGAAGAATCAGACACAGTGTCTCCTCGTGCAGTGAACTCACGTTGTGACGTTTCCTTCAGTCCTGGTCACGGCCAGGAAGGAAAAGCTCCACTTCCAAGAGGATGAGGAGAAAGGGAAGCAGACCCATATCTAACCCTACAGTTTCAGTTAAGGATAAAAAGTAAACAAGACAAATCTGTTCTGAAGCATAAAAGGGTGCCAAGCTAGACCTTTTTTCTGCAGGAAAAGGTGGCTCCGATAGGGGTATGAGCAGCAGAACTGAAGGCTCTGATTAAATGTCTAGATTACATGTGTTCAGGAAGGTCGCTGGGATGAACGTTGAGGCTGGAGGCACCAGGTCAGACTTCCAGGGAAGAGCTTTGGCAGAGGTGGACAAGAAAGAAGAGAAGTCAAGCAGTGCTTTCTACTTATCCTGAGAGGCCAAGGCTCCTGGGTATAAAATCAAGTCTTTGCTGCTGACATGAGAATCAGATGTGTCTTTTCGGATGTTTGAGAAGTTTCGAAGAGCTTGGACAACAGCAAGCAGTGTAAAGGGGCCCGGATGAAGTTAGGGATATTGTCTTGATTTGTACTAATCTAAGCCTGAATTATTGTCTGCCCCTCTGTAACAGCATATAATTAGGGTCAATGCAAATTATTTATTCACTTAGAAGGGCTAATTTCAATTTAATAATTATGACTTGTGCATGTGTGTATTCACTTTCAACATACTCAGAGGAATTGACAGAGCACGTACTCCCCCTTTACCCTGTTCTAACCTCAAAGGAATACTCCAGTCAATTTTTACTTCAGTAAAAGAAAATCACATTTAAAATGTTGAGGCATTGGTTACACCCATTATTTCTACAGATGTTTCACTTGTGCCAGAAATTATTTGGCTGATTCTGTTCCAATATTCTGGTGGCTCACACATCAGTGGTCTATGAGGAACATGTGAAAAATAAAAATGGGGAAGAGGTCTCCACAGGCTTTAGTCTTGTGGAGTCTTATTACTGGTATAGGAGGGGACATGACTGTAAAGCTAAAGTCTATTGATCAAAACAACTGTAACAGTGGTTTTGCCTTTTAAAAGAGGAAGGAATCTGACCATAGTAACACTAAACAATCAAAGAGTACGCTTCAAATTCTAGCTTTTAAGGCTTTAGTAATCCATCCGAGCTAAACATGAACTGCAAATTCAGGAAAACTGGTGAGAAAATCCACTTGCCATTAGCATAGGAAGAAGACACCAAGGAACATATATTGCACCATAAGAACAAAATGTCACTGGCTGATAACCAGCTAGATGTTAAGCTAGTACTTACTGAAGATAGGTGTTACAAACTGAGTTGCACCAAGTGCTGTGAACCTGGCAACCCATTATCCAGTTTAGTAGCAGAAGAATTAGAATACAGCTGTTGAAATGTTAATATTCTAGCTGTTTGTTATGTTTGGGCCAGCTTTCCAGCAGAAGTTAATGAATTAATCAGAATTGTATCAGTTTATACAAGCTGGGGATTTGGACATTAACTACTTTCTCCTTAAAACTTTGATATGACAAAGGGGACCTGCACCATGGTTATTCATGCGGTTTTAGTTTTTTGTGTACCTTTCAAATGCTTCAGAATCGTAAAGACACTGAAAATCATTGCCTTTTCAAACAAACTGAAATGTTCTTATAAGAAATGTTCACTATTCATCTTACGTTTCAGTTAGTAATAGGAGCTTTCTTTTTCCCAGAAGACTCATTGAAGTGCTTGTGACTGCATTATCTATGTTCCCACAAAATTTATGAAGATACTCTAGTTTTAAAAAAAGTATTTTTCCAGCTCTTTAGCATCTATTCAAAACTTAGAAAAGCATTAATTAATTCAAAAAAATAATCTTAAATGCAAGCCACTTAGCTGAGCCTGGCTTATAACTAGAATTAAGCATAAACAAAACAGCTTAAATATGTGGATATTTGATTTTTTTTTAAAAAATAAATGTCAATACAATATTTCAGTCAAATAATTCTTGACTGAGTTATTACACATAAAACCAGAGAAGTGGGTACATAGAAGTAGATAATTCTGTAGTCTTGAAAATCTGTCTGACCAAGGATTCCACTAGCTCCATGAAGCAGAGGACTGCAAATACTTAAAGGGCAGAGAAATGCATGATTTTTGCTTTGGAGTATGTTTATGCTGCCTGATTCCAATGCATGATGAAAGGAGTGAAATATAAGTTCAAATACAAGGAGCCTTGATGCTATGTGTGAATTGGGCGGTTTCAGCCCTGTTCATAATGGGTGCAGGCTCACTTCGCTGAAACTGTCACCACCTGCACTGGTTTGCTCCCGCACTGCAGCAAAGAATGCAAGGATGCAGTTAAAACAGGCTTAACACATAAATATGTACCATCTTACTATATACATACTTTTCTTCTCATAAAGAACTGCATCCGTGCTGTTGAACACCACTGTCATTTTGGCATTTTCAGCCAGCGTTAAACACTGTAGCTTTTTCCTGGTGAATAGGAAGGCCCTGTTGAAATTGAGAAGGAAGCAATATTGACATAGGAAGCAATGTTTTAAATTCATTTTAAATTATTCAACTTGTAATTATTTTTCTATAAACTATTAATTTACTAGCACTGTCTTGTATCCATTTATATCTTTTAGATACTGCACTCAGTATTGGAGACACTGAGTAAGAGACTGACATTTTCCACTGCTCTGAAGCGGCTGACTTTTCCAGGATGTATGACTACGTGAGTAAGTTACTGTGTGGGAAGCTAGTTACTGCATTGGCAAAAGGTTAGCAACAGCATCCTAGCTGCTCAGGTTAGCACCTGCTCAGGTTAGCACCTTTCCCCACAACAAGTTAGAAACACCTCACCCTTCTTTTGTGAAACAAGGCAGCATCCAGCTAAGAGAAGCAAGCAGCTTTCCATATAACATGGGGTAAGAGCAGGAACTTGAGCATTTACTATAGAATGAGTAATTCATAGTAAACGCACCCTTTACTGCACACTGTGGTACATTATGGGTGGAGATCAGCCACAAGCTAAAGGCACAGGCATGGGCCACACTGCTATAGGCAGAGCTGCAGCAGTGTGGGGACGTTGGCTCTGAGCAGCAAGAAAGTATCATTGATATGCAGACACCCACAATAACATAGTTTTAAGATTAAACAGAAATTACCTGCAATTAAAATGTCTTTCTGCTTCACATTTCTCTGCACATTCTTTTTCATCATTTGTCTTGTAAAACTGTTTATTTCGAGTAAGTAACCAAACACCATCTGTTCTTAAATAGTCATCCAGTATATCTCCTTTCACTACAAGGGAAGGAAAGGAATCAGACATTAAAAATGAGAATGCTGCGGTTAAGAAGATCTGTGACTTTGAGTCTCATTCTTCATGTAGCGTTTAGAGGTGAAGGTACCATTTGTTTTGTGTAATTCTGGGTTAATCATGATAAACTCTGAGGAAATTCCCGTCTCCTGACACAATCACAGCTGTACAACTGGCACATGTCGCAGGAAGAGAGGTGTTTTGGAGAAGTAGCTCTGAATGGGTTTGAAGCTGAGAACAAGAAACGTGAAACAAGAATGAGAGAGACCGGAGAGAGGGACTAAATGGTGTCAAACAAACACCGGACAGAGAAAGATGAAAGGAACTGATATCAATATTAAAGTTTTGGAGAAGCATGATTTGGGAGGGTGTGAGATTATGACCTTCCATGTGGATGGTGCAATCACTACAGTTTTACTGGCCTCTGAATGGTTGTTTGTCCTAAGATGTCTAGCCGTCGAGCAAGAAACTTCAAACACAAGATAACAATACAGTCTTTTACAATGGCCACCAGTGGTTTTGTTGTAATGGGTTGAAAAGACTTACTAATGAATCTGTCATGCTGAATCTCTGTTGCAACAAATTAACCCAAGATTTTAAATTAGTATATCAATTAGTATTATTATATCTGCGAGCTACGTGTGCATAAAAGGTCTATTATGTACCTGCTAAGGCATTTAATGCTTAGCTCAAAAATGTTGTTGCTCACAATGAAGTTTGCCATGAAATTGAATTTTTAATTTTATGTCTATAAAGATTCCATGTTTCTGTTCCTAATTTCTACAAAAGTTTATTTCCCTATCCAGCATCAGGTTACAAAGTTACAGAAGTGATACGGTTTAATGATTTCACTTTTTGAGCTAGATCATTATTGGCGGACACAGGAAATTCATAATCTTGTACAGCATTCTCCCAGGTAACACTGCAACTCTTTATTTTATGCAAACATCCATATTAGGCTCAATTCACTGCAACATCACTCCAGTGTAATTAACTCCCATGACATATGGGTCCTCCGTCACCTATCTCCACATGACACATATTCATATAAAATAAAAGATATTTGGGCCACTAATGAAAGTAAGATGATTAATTGCGTGAGGGCAATCTTCTGTGAGTGTTTGCAGAGCTGGCTGAATGCTAGAAAATCCTCATGTCTTAAGAAATCCTTGACACTGAGGCCTCCCATATCTAATCTTACTGTTACAGTAGGACTATGTGGAGCACCAACAGCCTATTAATTTCCCCTGATGGACTCAGCAAACAAGTGTTTCCTCTCCTGACCTTTTTCCTAAGATAACTGAGGCCACTGCTCCAGAATTGCAGGGGACCAGAATAAGAAAATATTACTTTCCAAACTTCATTGTTTCATCTTAAAACTATATGTTGGTCCAAAGACCTCTACCTTGGATACAATACCTTTTCAGTGACCATAAAAGAAGACTTATTTCACTTGGTTTAAGAATGAACACACAAGATTTTGGATGAGATGCATAAGCTAAAAGGCATCACAGATTGGCAGAAGCTTAGATAACAGAAAAGAAAAGGTGATGTTAGTTGCCTGAAAAACACTGCAAAGGGTAAACTTAAAAAAAAATACGATAGATTTTAAAATGTAGCAGAGAATGTATTATTCTGCCTAAAGTCCAAGTCTTTATAAATGCAGACATGACATATGGTAATTGAACAGAATATTCAAATATGTATGAGCAAACCAATTTCTTCTTTTACATATGTATCTTTCCAAACTTGACCAGTACTAATCCTGAAGACATAAAAAATAGTTTTAAGGCAGTTTTGTGGACCATCACTTTGGAAAAAGTGAGTTAGAGCTGATACCAATGAGCAAATAAAAATAAATTTATCGTCTGTCTTTTATAACTCAGCACAGTCATACAATGATAAATCCCTGTTATTCTGTCATATTAAATGTTTACGCTATTAGAAAATCATACAAACTCTACTGATATGTTTTTACTAGTACTTTAAAAAAGTCATTTAAGGGCCATACAATGATATGCAATGTTAAAGTACTAGAGAAAATGATATCTTATTGAAATCTGATTGAAATGTGTACTACATGTGGAATATTTATTTATAGAATTTGTAGATGAGCTTGAATTTCATATATTACCTTTAGTGGAACATCTATCTTCTTCTCGAGTTGTAAAAAAAAAAATTCTAGACATATTGCTGGAAAAGATCTAGGTTCCTGAAGAATAAATTTCTACCTACAACACTCAGGAGAACAAGGGAGANTGAGCTTGAATTTCATATATTACCTTTAGTGGAACATCTATCTTCTTCTCGAGTTGTAAAAAAAAAAATTCTAGACATATTGCTGGAAAAGATCTAGGTTCCTGAAGAATAAATTTCTACCTACAACACTCCGGAGAACAAGGGAGAACATTTTCTTGTAAATGTTTGACAAAAGAAAATGTGAAATTGCTGGAACATAAAAGATTGTTTTCATTTTTAATTTTGTTTTAAATATTTCATTTCAAAACTTTAAAATCTCCTATCATAAAGGATGAAAATTAGGATCACTGTGCTTGGCAATGCTTGGCAGTAAAAACAGCCTCAACATTTGATCCAAAGCCTGCTCAAACCAGAGATAGCCACCTCACTGGCTGCTACAGGTTTTGCAGCAGGCTTTGCAGCCGCTTCCCAAAAGCGCCCTCATTTCTGACCATGTTTGCAGGGAGCCATTAGTTCCCCATGCAGACACCAAGGCTGTTGCTCTTCTGGTGTCTCTAACGAACACAACACTGGAGCGACCACAGCTCTCGCTTTGCTCCACAGCAACTCTCGCTGACCAGCAAGCCCCAAAATTCGTCGTCGGCCAGGTAAGCGATGACACAGAGATTTGGGGGCCTACCTTCACCAAATGGAGCTTGCAAGCATCTGGCTCCCATCTCACCTAGGCAAGCAGAAGGCAAAGGACTCTTACCTGAGCTGAGCAAGAAAAGAAAGAGAAAGGCAGCTTTGCTAATTCCCATTTTGGCCCGGCTGGCAGGTGCTGGAAGTTGTGTGTGTCGGTGCACAAAGTTTTATTGACTTGTACTGGAGTGAGGCAGCATCAAACAAACAAGGCAGTTAGGTGAAGTTAATCATTCTCCCATGCTGTGACCCCCTTTGCTGTGGTGTGGCCATTCGAACAACCTTGAGTTGGACAATTTACCAAATCAGACTCAATCATTTGTACTGGATGCTGGGAAATAGGAAGGCACTCTCTTGTTTTGTGGGTCATGGTTTTGTTCTCAGACTGCTTGGCCTCACTTTGCTAAGGTAAAGATGGGGATCATGGTGGTGGAAAGTATGGGAACCCAGGCACAGTCTAATTCTACACAGTCCTGTATATTCAGCTTTAGGTCCCAGGGGTATTTTCAGTCACAGACTTGCACTGCTTAGGTTGGAATTGTTTCTGGTTTATGCTTTTTTTGTAAGCCAGTCCCCAAAATCAGACCCTGATAATGCTAATTCTGTATCAGAATTTCTTTTAACAATGTCCAGCATCCTTCCCGGGGAAAGAAGCTTCCTTTCCTCAGCTGTTTCCCATTTCTTGGTGGGTTTTTACTGTTCATTACTTGGGAGGCAGTGTTCACTTTGATTCAGTGAACAACATGTCTTTGCCCTCTAGACAAAGCTCCTGATATCTCAGGCCTGCCCAGACCTCAGGGTGCAGCAGGGTGCCCCATGCATTTCAGCAACACCACCTCCACCATACCCTCACAGGGGTCAGCTAAGGTGACCTAGGCTTTCCCAGACCTGTCCTCAGGAGTTTCCACTCGTTTGCCTGGCAAGTCAGTATAGCCGTCAGCTGGGGTTGGCACAGTAGAGGAGAACGACAGTTAGGAGCACGGTGGGAATCCCACGTATTTCCCTCTGTGCTGGGAGAATGATGGCTCTGGAAAGGCATTGATGACTAGGTGAGTCACCTTGGGTAAAAGCAGTGGTCAAAAGGTACATGCCTTCAGGTGGGACATGCACCCTGGACTGTTGGGGGAAACGGTGGGGAAGCGGCCTCAGCTCCGAGACATTGCAGAAGGTTCTCAGTAGGGAGCCAGTGTGTAGCCAACAGTCAGGATGGGCAGAGGAAGTGACTGACGTTAGTGGGAAAACAGATGGTTGGTCTCGGTAACTGTTTTGTGGTCAGTTGTGTCCATGTACCATCACAGCCACAGCTCATCCAGATCCCTACCTCCAGTCACTTTTTGAGCATATCATTCAACCTCCATCACACCTGGCAGAGAGATGGAACTTTGATGTTCCTATAAGGCTTTAGAAAATCAATGGTCAGACAGAGAAAAGAGACCAAAATTTGTTTTCCATAAGGTCACTCATGGTAGAAGCAAACACCATTCATTTCTGCTTGGCCAGTCAGCAGGTCTGTACCATCCAACCAGCATGTTAGCACATGCATAGGTGAATCCCGGGAACATCCACCTCATACACATGGATGTGGAAGAGACAGGCTGTCCTGACGGAAGCCAGAAGTACCTCAAAGAGACATTATGGGGACACAAATGGGAAGAAGCAGGATTAGGGGACCATCTGGCAGTAAGGAGGGCATGTAGGACCTGAAGGTTTCCCAGTTTGATATAGGCGAGAGGTGCAGTCACCAAGAGATGCAGGAGGACATGATGAGCAGGGATACAAACTATGCGGAGCCAAGCCTCTCTTGTTCTGTCACTGACAGAACATTACTTGCTCTGCCTTCAGATAGCAAGTGCCATAGACGATAGATGCAGAAGTCTGAAGCCACTGTAGATGTGCTAGTACATAGCATGGAAAAGTCTTTGCTCTTGGATCTCATTTAAATCTTAGACCTATCAAAAGCAGAGAGATTTTTATGCCTATTTTCTGTTAGAAAAAATGGAAGCCACATCTTTGCTTATGAAAACTATGATGTAATCCTACCTGGTTTTGTTTGGGATTTTCTGGAGACTGTGCTGTCCTGGTAATGCCCAGAAGGGTGCAGCAGATGGTACTTTTTTTAACAAAGTAGGTGGCATTAAACCCCCAGCATAAGCGAAGGTGTTAGTAAGCACTCAGGAGGCATTGGCAGGAGATGTTTGTCCATAAGCTTGAAAAATTCCCGAGGGATTTATTATTTCGTTGCTCATATCACAGCACTAGCTTATAAAGGAAATTTGTCTTATGCAAATACGCTTTTCTTTCTCAGTTCCCCCCTTTTCCTTCCCACCAAAATACAAGAGGCTTAAAGTTGATGGATTTGAACTTATGTAATATTAATAAGTTCAAAAGCTTTATTTTCTCAAAGTGATACTCCATGTAGGAAAGACAGCATGCAAGCATGAAGTATAGAGAAAAAAACAGAATGCGAAAGAGCAAGGGAAAAAAGGCAAGTGTAACATTATCACTGTGAGATACTGAAAAACATAACAAAGCTTATGACACAGTGAAAAATACAGGCACCTATTCGGAACTAAAAAAACTCCCAAATTTTGTGAGACCATAGCTCAGATTTCATCTAAATTAGAAAAATGTGAAGGAGAAGAAAAACTCTCTTGAAAAGGAAAATAAATACGGATAAAATGAATAAATGAGTTGCGAGCTCCAACTCACGTTCTTAAATTAATTTGGAAACACATAGATGGAGAGCTTGACAGTAATGAAAACAAAAAAGAATTAGAATGTCAAGTGTCAAATTATGAAATACTTTCATTAGGCTTTCAGCTTGGAGAAAGAGACATTTGTACATGCTTGCTCATTTTACACCTTCGCTAGGGAACATGATGCAGCAATGCTGCACTGGCTTGGACTGTGTATTTTCTTTAAGCGATGAACAGGAGACTTGTCAGTTAATCAAGGAGGTACTTCCAGCCACCGATTCAGTAAATTCTGTCAGTAGAATATAAATATTTCTGCTGACTTCAGAGGGCTTTTAGACAGGCCTGGTATAATATTTAATTCTTAAAATGAAGTTAAAGACTCTTGGGATGAAAACCAATCTAGGAATAGAAATTGAAATGAATGCATCTCCAAACAAGTGAGTGAGAAATCAAATATCCCTCATCAAGGACAGTTCTTTCTGTGAGTAAATAATAACAGAAAAATTCCTTGAAACCCATCTCTCTATACTTTCCTGAATCAAACAATGTGAGTCACAAGGTCCATGAAACACACACTAGTTATCGTTTCCTCATCAGATGCAAATACATTCAGAAGAACCAGTTTCTAAAGTACTTCATACTTTCTCTAACCCTTAATTTTCCTTTCCTAGTAAAGACATAGTGGTAAGAGTAGCAAGTGAGAGATCAGCCACTAGAAGTAATAGAGTGTATAGCAAGTGGTGGGCACAGCATTTGTATTTGTTGGCCGACCTGTTTATTTTTCAGTTTCATACTTTTCCATGTTTAGTCACAGAATTCCCCACCCCAAGCTGGTTTCCAAGGGGAGTGATCGTAGTGTGTCCTCTAACTCCCTAATGGTTTCCTGCTTCATGATGGTTTTTATCCAATGACAAAAACTTGGATCAAGTTGACTATTAGGACCCTGTTCAGATACACTGAGCACAGAGCAGGACCTAGCTCTGCTTGTCAGCGACATGTGAAAGCCATTTTTATAAATTTCAGTAATTAATTTTTGGGGGACTCCATTACTGATCATTTGCTTGTTCACATCAATACTTACATTTTTTCCAGAGGATGCCACTGACAATAAGGATTACTAGTAATATCAGAGCCTCCACCTGAAATCAGAGCCCAAGCACTAGGTAATCGAGAGAGATATGAGACTTTCTCAACCCTGAAGAAATTACTCTGGTAGCAGGCAAGGGGTGAAGAAATAAAATGGCATGGTCAATACAGCAGCATGGTCAGGAATCCACATTGGCCCTGCTCACTTCAGAAATTGGTGCACATGAGCTCTTGGCTTCACACACAACAGCCTATTACTTGCATTTCTAACTAGCAGAGGGCGTGTCTGTCAGAAAGAAGATGAGAAGGCGTCGAGAAGCTAGTGCCTTCCCCATCTGGAGCAATGGGTCCGCTAAACATGTACCAGGAGCTCAGAACTGTTTCTGAGACACTTTGTATGTTAACGCCGGTCCCATTGACAGTGTCACCTGGATAAAACACTGCAGCAAGTTTCCTATTTATAACACGGGGGCAGCAAATACTTCACTGCCTGTCTGCTGTAACGTTAGTAAATTCAGGCTTATTTTGGAGTCAAAAGGAAAAGATGGCATAAGTGCTAAGCACAATCCTGTTACCAGGCTGTGAGGCAGATACAGTTCAAAATCTATAGGTAGGTATTGAAATCTTATAAATAATACTGACTCGAGGCCTCATCCATACACCTGAAAAACCAAATGAGGCTGTCTGACAGAGAAACACCTTATTCCTCTCAAGTTAAAGAACTGCAAATTAGACAGAACTTGCTGGGAAGCTGTGTGGGAAGAGTCAGAGGAAAAGAGACAGAATGAAAGAGAGTGGGTTGTTTTCGCTAGAGATTATATTACTAGAGGAATACAGAAGAAGAATCTTCAAATATAGACATATAAGTATACATCTATTATAACATATGTATGAGTGTATGTGTGTGCATATATATTTAAAGATCACTGCAAAGAAGGGCAGATAGTTTGTTCACCATAAATGCGGAGGATAAGGCAAGCAGTATGGATTTAAATATACAAAAGAGATTTAAAATCAAGATTAGACAAAAAATCTCTTTCACATGAAGGAGAGTGAAGCACTGGAATTTTGCCTGGGGAGGTTGTGGGATCTTCAAGACTGGAAGTTTCAGGAACAGGTTTGATAAATATCTGACAGACATTTAGGGTTTCTATGTGTTCCTGTGCCACGACGGTTGAACTAGATAATCCTTTTTGTCATCTTTTCCTTCTAATTCTGTGAACTAGATTTGTGACACCCAAACAATTCCTCAGAACAGCTGCCCTGCAACTTCCCACAAGCCATTGGCAGTAATCCTCCTCTTTTCTCTGCAGGATGGCTTTTGCACCTTCTGCCTTCCTTCTCCACTGATCTCCTCTCACAGCTTGTAGACATGAAAAGAGGAAATGTTGCATTTCGAGAACTCCATGGCTTTACATACTTGACTTCCCACAGCCACTGTCCCCTTTAACCACCTTCATTATATCTACATGCTCTGCTCAGTTGGCAGGCTGTGGTTCAGTGCTGTAGGTAATTTTTTAGAACATTTTTGTTTCCTTTGGGAAGAGTACAGCACACTGAATCCTTGCCACAGGAAGACTGATTGAGCAGAATAACTGTCTTCAGAGAAAGAAAACTCTTTTTCTCCAAACCACCTTGGGAACACTCAGAAATGTCCTTTCTCAAAATGTCTCCAGTATGAGCCTACAAGCAACGTAATTTCACTCAAGTGACAGCTCAGACTGTGCACACCCAGCACACTTGGTTTGCCCCTGCTTTTCACAACATAATTGAGACTTCTGGAGTTGCCTCACCTTGCCAGTTCAGTTGTTTTTAGCTGAAGTGCCCCCCAGCTATGACAAGAAATACATGCAAATCAGACTTGTGTAGGCCTGATCTCCTGGCCTCTGCCAGTTCTCCCATAGCTGGTGAGGGAGAGTTTGTGTCCTCCTGGCACCCACCAGACTGGGGCTCTGGCTCCCACCCAGTGGCTGCTCTCCTGCCTCAGGCTCTCTCAGCATCAGCACCACGGGTGTTACCAGCACGCTCCCAGCACTGCTGAAAGCTCTTTATTTGGAATAGTCAGATAATTAATTATCAGATAATAAAACGCTTCATCTTGACCTAAATGACCTTGCTAAATAAGAGGCTGATATTCATTTTAGTCTGTGTGACTTGCACGTATTGGTATATCATTGAGACCCACCTAAAGGACAGAGCACTCTGATAGACTTCATCACTCAGAGGAACAATGTCCTTGTCCAGAAGCAGCCTAAGCCTAACTCCTTCCAAAACTGAAGGTCTCTATAGCTTGCTGCCTTTGAGGAAGGTTTGAGGCACAGGCCTAGAGCTCATTTCCTCCTGCAATTGTTTGGTCCTGTATTTTCTTCTCCCGCATGTGGATACAAACAACTGAATCTTTAATTTGAAATGCACTACATACACCCAAAGTGTGAATTTGTGCCCTTTACTATAGCAATTGAAGGGTTGGTGAGTGGTCCCCAGAAGCCACTCAGTCCATCTCGCTTCCCTCAGATAGAATCAATTCTACCACATCCTTCCTGACTGCTGCTTGAACAACCACAGATTTAAAACCTCCCAGGATGACAACTCCACACCCTTCTCAGTAAAGCAGCGAACGATTATCCTTGACAGTTAAGGCTTTCCCGATGTCTAACCTAAAGATTTTTGCTGTAGTAATGTTCTTTCACATCCTACAGTATGTGAGAAATTAGCAAGGCATCAAGTAGAATAGCAGAGTTGTAAAAAATAACCCAGGATAGCATGAGCCTAATAGTTCCTCTTGGTTCCTCTATGGGGATGGATTATGTTTACATAACGAATACAATGGCACCCCTTTTTGAAATGCATTCAGAAAACAGGATGCAATATTGTTTGAACTAGGTGCAGAACACCTCAAAACCCCCCATTTATAACTAATACATATTAATTCATATTCATATAATGAATGCATATTTATTATATATGAATAATAAACTTCATCATCACTAAATCAAGTAGGTGTATGACAGTGGCTCAAAAAGCTGTTTGAGAACAAATATCTGAGCTGACAGTATTGAGATGACTGCTGTGTCTCATAGCACTCTGCTGAGCCGCAGTCTCATGGCCATCCCTGTGCCATGTGTCCCCAGACTCTACTCCTCACGACGTGCTCCATTTGTACCAGCCAGGCTGCTCGTTGTCCCAGCAAAGCTAGCACAGAGGCAACGCAAGAAGGGCTACACTCCTGCTGTTTCCCATGTTGTTTATGTTTATACTTCTCCTATAAGTGGTCCTAGGTCACCTTCGTTGTAGCTGAAGACAAAGCTAGACCTGCTGGTACTCTGACATCTTAGGTGATACCCTCTTGGCAGATGGTAAACCTTGGGCTAAAGAAATTTACTTCAGGAAAAAGCCTGTCTCAGGATGACTTCACATGAGGGTTCTAATCTACTCCTGCTGTGAAGCATGCTCAGACAGGGCTGGAGACAGCGTAAGCACTGCTGGGTTGAATGTAGAGTGAGATAGATCCTTAAGCGTGTGAAGCAGCTCTGCTCAGCCAGCTGGGAGGATGTGCTGCTGGAGAGCTGAGCTGGTCACCCCGCCTGCCCAATCTGAACCAGATTGATGTTTCTTGTGTATCATCTCCTTTTTGGGCTCTCATTCACCACCATTCCCATTGGGGGAATCGCTACCTGGAGACAACCAAGGTGTGAGCAGGAGATCAAACAGGAATGCACAAACCCTTTCCCAATTGCAAGGACCATGGAGAAAAATGTTTGGCCCTCTGAGGAATTCCCCATGGGTCTGTCGGGGTAGGGTCTGGCAGCCAGGGCCCATCCCACTCCCAGCCAGAACCAGGCAGCCGGGCGTCATTGGAGCAGCCCCAGGCATCAGGCACCTCCCTGGGAATGGGGCCAGGCCAAGCTCAGGCCGGGACGTGAGCCCATCAGTGGGTCTGGCTCAACAGCGCCCATAGCTGGGCTGGGCTGTGGGGAGCTGGAGACTGGCCCTGCTGTGGTGGTGCTGGGTCAGGGGCTGACAGCCCCAGGGTCTGACTGACATGGGGTCCTGGGCTGTGGGGGAGCCCCAGGGCGCCGGGCAGGGACAGTCAGGGCTGGTGGTGCCATCAGGGTCCTGACAGCTACAGGCCAAGAAACTGAGGTAACAGGAGCTTATTTCCCTGTCCTGCGCCCGTGCCATAATAAGTCCTTCTCCTCTGCACACACAGTTTATTTCATTATAAACACCACCTGTCCAGAAGAAGCCTGTTTAGTTTCATGTCTTTTAAATCCCTTCCTGTTCTCCCCAGACCAAGCTGGCATCCAGCGCTGTGGGGAAGGTCAGAAGCATTTCCGTAGAAGCATTTCTGCGAAAGCATTTTTTTTTAGTGGAGAAACTGAAAGTTCAGGACACTTGACTGCTTCTTATTTTTGTGCCCACACATGCACAAATGTAGCACCAATAAGGAATTCTTTTCCTGATTTTTTTCCATGCTTAAGTCCACCATGACTTTTCCTGAACCGTGCAGGACTGGGAGCTGGACTGGCACAGGGAGCACTGGCACCACTGCCTCTCACAGCCCTCGGGAAGAACTTACTCATTTTGCAGAGGCATTTCACCAAGCAAAGAGATAATAATCTGCCATGACATCTATTAGTACATGTTTTATTGGGTTTAAAGTAAATGTCAAAACTGTACATAAGAGCACAACAAGCTATAATGCTGGACAATATCACATGCACAATGTATGTACTATTTAGTCCTATGTTCGCCTTGTTTCCTTCATATTTCTCAGGTATTATCTTGAAATTTATTTTTCTGTCCTAAACTGTGCCTCCCTTTGAGAGGAATCTTGTTGCTTCTCATCTGAGGGGAACATTTCCCATCCAAACCTCTCCTTCTCCTCTGACAGACATGGCAGTGATCAGCTGCACATCCTCTCACAGGTCACTTGTCAGTGACCGAAATTCACTAGCATGAAATAACTGCTGAACAATCGTGATGACTGCATGCATGTAATTTAAATGAACTGTCAGCAGTCAGCTCAGAACTCAGGAAGGAGCTAACTTTGTCCAGTGAAATGAAAAGAGTGTATTGTTTGTCCAGTTTTAACGTTAAGCCTAAAATTATCTCAGACATCCTCAGCTCCTGCTGTCCAGCAAATCTGAAACTTAGCTGGTGTTGTTGGCAACTGGGCTTTCTAGCAAAAAAACCCCAAGCTTATTATTCTCGTTCCTATAAAGGACACGTTTTTAGGAAATCACAAGAGCTGAAACTGTTCCACCTCTAAAACCACTTTAGCATGCTTGCTTTTGGATAAAGTCCCTTTTAAGAACAGTTTTATTTTCCTTGGAAACAACTTAACATTGAATTCTTACAGGCAGAAGCTACTGGCTTTTATATTAGGACATGCTGGCCAACCCATGCTGTAATGAACTATTTTGATTCTCCTTCCTTTTCTGAAGTGAGGTCATGCCACGTTCTTCGCTGGTGAGTTAGCAAACAGCTTCTCAGCACCACAATCCTCTGTCCTCTGTGCAGCTGCCGCCCAGTTTCTCGTCTGGCCTCTCCCCTGCTTCTGGAGTTTCAGACTGCCAGATTATGCAGATTTCTTTCTTGAGACATTATGTTTTTTCCTGAAGGAGACAATACAATCTTTAGGTCTGATGCTTCTGGGCTAGAGATACTAGGAGGAGGTATTTGTATTAAAAAGGATGTAAATTGGCTGCCTGGGGTGAGAGGAAGGAGAGACCTTCTACCTAAATGTAGGGCAGTTGCAGAAAATGTCTCTTTGAACAGTTACAGAAAATGTCCCTTTTGTCTTCCTCCACAATCATGCCTCCATGTGTAGGAACAAAACCAGGGACAGAGCACTCAGGCAACGGTCAAGAAAGCAGGAGCTCTGCCTTGTGGCCCCTTAATAATCTGCAAAACTTGCAGATTTAGGGGCTTGCAAATGCCTTTTCAAGGCTGCGCCCTGCATTTGCGAATTAAATGCATACTTAGGTACCTTAGGAAAGAAGCCTTGATGTTCAGAGGCATTGACAAATGCAATTTCTATTCTGCACCTGATCTTCACATTAACAAAGCAAAACAAGCCCACTTGATCTACTAAGCTAAAAATGGATTTAGCGGTCCATCTTGGGAATCCTTCCAGAAAGCATATTAGCTTTAATCACCCTTTACACAGGGAGATAAACTATTATTTATGTTTGGAAAATGTCTTTTCTTTCAATGACCTTACCTATTGCTAAAAAGAAGGGAGGAAAGAGGATTACTACTAAAGCAGCATCCAGGCTTTTGTTTGCAGTGAGTGATATTTGGTATAGCTATGAAAATATGCGTGGCAAATAGAGCATGCAGCTGGATTGGAAAACTACTTAAATTTCAACAACTGTGTGGCTTGTTCAACAAATTGTCCCTCCCACTGAGCAAAGACTGGACTTTTTCATCCACTTTTAGGGGACTCACTTTTAGTGGTCAGAACAGCAATTTATCTATGTGCGTCTTAAGCAAAAAGTCACAGGTAAGCTATGGCTATATCTCCTTTGGAAGGCTTAGCTAACAAAGCCATATCAGTAAAAACCCTCATAAAGATATGGATATAGGAGTAAAAAAAAGTACATAGAAATGCAGCTTATGCTGGGCAGGGCACAGCCAGAATTTGCATTAGTATGAACTCTTCTATAACTGGGGTATTTTTAGATATTTATAGTATTTAAAGTATTTATACTTTGGAGTATTTTTGTCAGTTTAACTACATCAGAACAATTAAGGTGGAAAAGTCTATCAATCAGTTCAGTTATCTTCTAAAGAGGTCGAAATAATTTTGTGGACTGAGAATCCCTTGAAATAGATTTCCACTCCCTGCAAATAAAGGTAGAAAAGGCTTTTTGTTTGCTTATTCTTGCTGTGATGGTGGTCTAAGGACATGAGCAAGACAAGATTTGTAGGTGGAGTTAATATTTTTTGTTAGATCAGCTAATATAGTTGGAAAAATTAGACAAGTTTTTGTGCATACAAGCCCTTCTTTGTGCCTAAGAGATCATCTAATTCTTCCAGCTGTGCCAGCTGGGCTGATCAAGGTGGCAGACTGGGCCGATAAAGGTGGTAGCAGGAGAATCAAGAGATACCCAGCAGTGTGATAGAGCAGGTTTGTTCACAGACACCGTAAAAGCATATTATTTACTTTGAAGCAAGTATTTTTCTATAGGTTTACTCAGAATACTAAAATTTGATCTAGCTAGCTAATTCCATTTTATAAAAAATATACAGAGACCAACACTGCTGATATGATCCTGGTATTACATGTCATTTAGAAGTATTTCAATGTTGGTTTATTTTTTTTTTATTCATTTCCTAAGAAAAACAGGATTTGTAACAGATTATTACTTTTTCCCTAATGATGTCACACAGAACACCAAACTGCTGACTGGATTTAATCCAAACTTTTCTAAACAAGAACATCTGGTTGAAAGAGGCTAATGCTAGAAAATTTCTACTTAGGAGCAAAACAGTATTTTGAACATTTTGTGACTTACGTATAATAGCTGCTATAAAGAAATCAGTACAGCAATGGGGTTTTTTTTAAGTTTGACTATATTAAAAGCCACCAGCAGCTTGTAAAAATCTATATCAAAATATTCGCATATTTCATGTTTAGAATCATAATAAACCGGAAATCTTAGTTCACAGGCAAGGCTGAGATTGGCAATACAGCAACTCAATGAAATAATTAATAAAACTAGCTACTGATGGTATAGTACCATTATCCACACCATGGAGAAAGGGTTTATGAAGCAGGTGTAAAATCCTTAATGTAACACCTGACATGTCAACTCTTTCTGCCTCCTACAGAAGATTAAAAACTATAGAGCTATGCAGCCTATGCCCTCTAAACCAGTATACAACAAAGAAATATGTAGGCTACTATTACATAGTGCACAGTCCCCAAAGGCAAAATAGAATGAAAAAATGTACATAAAACCAAATCATACTAGTAACCTTAAATCAGTCTAGTTCTCTACCGAATTGTGTAAATTGATGCTAAAAACTGCCTGGATAAGTAAATCATTTGTTGTCAAATTCTTCTGGTTTTCAAACGAATTTTTGTTTATTTGAGTTTGGGGGAGGGGTTCCCTCCCCCCCTCAATTTTATAGGATTTTCATATGAGAAGAAAAAAAACCCCACAATATCTACACACTGCTAGCCTTTGTTATTTAGATTAAGTCTTCCAGGGAAAATGGCAGATAGAATCAACATAACAGGAAAAAAAACAGGTTTTTGAAAGACCTAGTTAAATTTTTATCAGTTTCTATTCCATACATGTAAGATTATTAAGGACAGAACAAGCAAACCTATAGACAATAAATGCACAGTGATTGAGATGAAAGAAGGGTGATATTTTTAGGGGACTGATATGGGCAATTAATTTTGCAATGTCTTAATGCATTGGATTTGAAAGCCTTGTAAGTCAAGTGATAGAGATGTTTCAGTCTTGTGTCTTTATGAGACAATGAAGTTAAAACACTTTCAAAACTCATGTTGGACTACTGTTACTCTCAATAATATGACTGATGAACGTACAGTATTATGCAATCAAATAAGATAACCAGAGTCTACTGGGTGTATCTACTAATGCATATTGCATATAAATATGCATAAAGTAGGTACTTTAATGATAAACACTGCAAATTTCATTGCTTAGTTAGACAATGAACTGTTGCAGTAATGTTCTCTCTAATCCATATCTTCTGCTTAGCTCTTGTCAAGATAATGGGCATCGTAACAACTCTCAGGGTTTTATTTTGTTAGAAAATTTACTTGATATTAATGCCTGTCCTATGCCATTATTCTCTTTCTACTGCACAAGTTTACATTTATTATAATAAATCTAACAACTTCTACATGTATTTTTAGGGAATAGATACTCCCTTGCTCTTTTTCATCTGTACAGAATACTCAGTGTGGGCAATAACTGTATTATTGCTCAAAAGCTTTCTCAGCTCTACTGAACCAGCTAAAGTAGCAAGTAAGGACATAGGATAAAAGACAGCAACATTTTGACTTATAGTATCACACAGCCAAACTGGCTTTAGAACTGGGGTGAAACAGTGCTCTTCCTGCCGTTTGTGTCCTTGTAAGCAATAAAGATTTTGTCACTGAAATTTACAAAACAGATGCTGAAGAGGAAAAATAAGAGTCAGTCTGGCCTTTAATATCTGTGTTGATTCTGCAGGGAAACGGAGAAAAGCATGCATTTTTTAAAAAAGTAAATTAATATGACCAAACCACAGGCATCATAACTCACAGCTCAAACAGTTTGAAGTCCTTAAAAAATATTTCTATCTATTACCTGTTCTCCGAGGACAAGCGCAGGATGATGAAAGTCTTGTGCAATGGATATTTGAATCTAGTCCAGGGTGCTTGTTATTTAAACACAAAGTGAAAATTATTCCTGGGGCTGTGAATGCAGGTGATTTTTTGAGTGTATTGACATTTCTAGACAGCTTGTCAGTCTTTTTCTTAAAGATGGCACTTCATTAGATTGTTAGAAAGAAAAGCAATGTTATTTATGACACTTTCTGGGAGAAATGGTATTGTTTGGATGCAGGGACGACCAGGATGGGATGGGCTACTGAATTAAGAATTAATGTGCCAGTGCAAAACAAAACATTAAAATAGCTACACTAAGATCCAATGGTTCTTTAATTTAGTATTATAAGGCATGGCAAAGACTCAAATGCATTACAGCTTCTTTGTTTTCTTTTCCTCTGTTGCATATCTTAAATTATCATGGAGCAGTAAAACATACTTATGTATCTTAATAGCTAATGGCAGAAAACTTCATTAGCCTCACCGTGATATAAATTCTTTCCAAACAGGGCAGAAGAATTACAGCTAGGCTGGGACTTGTTTAAGCAAAGCATCTAATACTATTTTAGACTCCCTAGGGAATCCTCCAGGGACTACAGCTGACACTTCAGAAAGGACTGGATCTCCTTCATATCCTGTAACATTTCTGCCAGCCCATCCACATGTCTCAAGAACCTGAAGATTTCTAGATGACCCTAGCCATCTATTTTTAGGCAGTCAAATTGTACCTCTGACATTTATACACTGAGACAAGGTGTGTACTAAGGATCTGATGTCATTTCAATTTTGCACTGTAATCGGTTGCCAACAACAGTGCTGAAGAGCTCTGAAGACTTGTATCAACCTGTCTAATGGAGAAGTTTGAGCTGGCCGTTTGATTATGATACTGTACCATCTGTACTCCAGTGCTGAGACTCAGTAACAGTTCTGAATTTGCCATACACAAAAAAAAAGAAGAAAAAACCTCTTCCATTTCCACCAAATCAGACCCTGCGAAAATCCTGTCTAATGCTGAAGTACAAGAAACCTCTAAACCAAAGAGGTTCTTCTCTGACTCTTTTCTTCTGCCTGCATAGCATCTGGAGAAAATAATCCTCATGCTTGGCAATCACCATGGTGGCTGTTAGGTAAGTTCCAGAGCATGTAGACTACAAAAGCCACATACTGCTGCCTGAAAGGCATTCGCAGTTCAAAGCACGCCTATGGAGAATCCCTGTCTCCCACAATTCAGCCTGATGTCTTTATGACTTACGGGAGGCCCTGAGAGAAAACTGGAAGTATGGCCATTAATAATGCAGGAGGTCAGTGAAAGCACGTGTTGAGAGCACAAAAGACCTGGAACAATACAACCTCCATGAGAGCTAGAAATAGGTGTGATATTCAGCTACACAGAGAACAGGAAGCTTGGAATGTGTGCTTCACCTGTTTTTGTTGTAGAATGCACTGAAATACAGAGCATAATGAAAGAGGGGAAACAAGCTATCAGTTTGGCTACTTATCAGAGTGCTAGTTTGTATTTTGTAATTTATATGGATTATATTTATTTTTTATTCTTAAAATTTAATGTAAGTTTAATGTAGCTCTTGGAATCTCATATTTGAATATGCATACTGCTTTCCAGGAGAGGGCAGTCCATTCCCAGGACCAGTTCGTTCCCATCACGTTCTTAATCCAAGAAGTATAACTAGAAACTCCAAAGACAAAAACTGACTTGCACAAAACAGACTAAAGATCTTCCACTGTCTCCCTGATGAAGAAAGAATGTAGATACGCTAGTGACAGTACATCAGTAATCAGCAATGTGCAAAAAGGAGGCACAGAAGTGGAGTGAATATATCACCACAGTTATACAAGGGCAAATAAATAGCATATGAACTTTGCCTAGGGAAGTCTTCTCCCTATCTATTACACAAATATCATAAATCTGTATGCTATAAAGGCATAAAAGCTCTAGAGGCAGCCAGGAGCTAAGACTGGCCTTTTATTTCATGTCTTTTTGTTCTTCAATTAATTTCATTATTTTTCATATTTTTATTTCATAATTTTACAGAACAACGTGAAGGGTTATTTCTGCAAATGGCATGTAATGAGTCAGACTGCTTTTCTTTGTTTCCAGTACTCCCTGTCCTCCCTCTACCTGTTTCTACCAGGCATGTTTCACTCAAGAGAGCTTTGAACTCCTCTCTGGAGTAAAAAGCAAGGTGGCCACACCAACAAGATATAGCAGCTAAAGTAATTAGCCTTAACAGCATCTGGCACAGACACTCCTGAGCTTGTATGAGATAGTATGTTCATGGGTAGCAAAAATCCAGACAAGATACAGGCTCCTCTCCTGAGGTGGAGTAGCAGCACTACTGCAGTGGTCAACAGGAGTTAGTGAGTGCTCTGCAGCAGCATCAGTTCAGATGCTTACACAAGTTTGTCTGCAGCTATTGTTGCACTGCATTGTAATCTGCACTGAAGGAGATCGATGTAACAAAACTCATGGAAGAAGGTGATTTCTTTTACAAAATCTCTAAATGAGTTGATTATACCCACTCAAACTCATTCTCTCATAAAATTCATTTGTTTGCACTCCTACACCCACATGGACAACACAACAACTCTTGGTGCTGGACCTCTATGTGTTCAAGTGGTCTGCCTAGGATCACTGGTGGGGCACAAGGGATCATAGAATGGTTTGGGTTGGAAGGTACCTTAAAGATCATCTAGTTCCAACGCCCTTGCCACAGGCAGGGACACCTTCCACTAGACCAAGCTGCTCAAAGCCCCATCCAGCCTGGCCTTGAACACTTTCAGGGAGGGGGCATCCACAACTTCTCTAGGCACCCTCTTCTAATGCCTCACCACCATCACAGTAAAGAATTTCTTCCTAATTTCTAATCTAAATCTACCCTCTTTCAATCTATAAATTACCTCTCATTCAGTCACTACATGCCCTTGTAAAAAGTCCCTCTCCAGCTCCCTTGTAGGCCCCTTCAGGCACTGGAAGGCTGCTACAAGGCCTCCTGTGAGCCTTCTCTTCTCCAGGCTGAACAACCCCAGCTCTCTCAGCCTGTCTTCATAGTAGAGGTGCTCCAGTCCAGTTCTGTGATCATCTTCATGGCCCTCATCTGGACTCAGTCCAATAGGTCCATGTCCTTCTTATGTTGGGGGCACCGGAATTGAATGCAGTACTCCAGGTGGGGTCTCTGGAGAGCAGAGAAGAGGGAGAGAATCACCTCCCTTGACCTGCTGGTCATGCTTCTTTTGATGCAGCCCAGGATATGGTTGTCCTCTGGGCTGCAAGTGTGTGTCACCAGCTCATGTTGAGCTTCTCATCCACCAACACCCCCAAGTCCTTCTCCTCAGGGCGGCTCTCAATCCATTCTCCACTCAGCCTGTATCTGTGCTTGGGATTGCTCTGACCCCTGTGGAGGATCTTCCACTTGGCCTTGTTGAAATTCATGTGGTTCACATGGGCCCACCTTACAAGCCTGTCAAGGTCCCTCTGGATAGCAACCCTTTCCTGCAGGGTGTCAATTGCACCACACAACTTGGTGTCATCAGCAAACTTGCTGAGGGTGCACTCAATCCCACTGTCCATGTCACCAACAAAGATGTTAAAGAGTGCTGGTTCCAATACCAACACCTGTGGAACACCACTCATCGCTGGTCTCCACTTGGACATTGAGCCATTGACCACAACTCTTAGAGTGTGACCATCCAGCCAATACCTTATCCAGGGAGTGGTATATCCGTCAAATGTCAAATACACGTCTCTCCAATTTAGAGACAACGATATTGTGTGGGACAGTGTCAAATGCTTTGCATAAGTCCAGGTAGATGACATCAGTTGCTCTTCCCTTGTCCACCAACACTGTAACCTCATCTTAGAAGGCCACCAAATATTTCAGGCACAATTTGTCATTAGTGAAGCCATGTTGGCTGTCACCAGTCACCTCTTTAATTTCCATGTGCCTTACCATCATTTCCAGGAGGATCTGCTCCATGATCTTGCTGGGCACAGAGGTGAGGCTGATTGGCCTGTAGTTCCCCAGGTCTTCCTTTTTTCCCTTTTTAAAAAATGGGGGTTATGTTTCCTCTTTCCAGTCAGTGGGAACTTCACCAGACTGCCATAGCTTCTCAAAAATGATGGATAGTGGCTTAGCAACTTCATCTGCCAGTTCCCTGAGGACTCACAGATGCATCTCATCAGGTCCCATGGACTTGTGCACCTTCAGGTTCCTTAGATGGTCTTGAACCTGATCTTCTCCTACAGTGTGTGGTTCTTCATTCTCCCAGTCTCTGCCTTTGCATTCTATGACTTGGGTGGTGTGGCTTGAGCACTTGCTGGTAAAGACTGAGACAAAAAAAAGTCATTGAGTACCTCAGTCTTCTCCATATCCCGAGCAACCAGGTCTCCTGTTTACTTCTGGAGAGGGCCTACACTTTCCCTAGTTTTCCTTTTACCACTGACATACCTATAGAAGCTTTTCCTATTGCCCGTGATGTCCCTGGCCAGATTTAATTCTATCAGGGCTTTAGCTTTCCTAACCTGATCCCTAGCTGCTCAAATAATTTCTCTGTGTTCCTGCCAGGTTACCCGTCCTTGCTGCCGCCCTCTGTAGGCTTCCTTTTTTGCATTTAAGTTTATCCAGTAGTTCCTTTTTCATCCATGTAGGCCTCCTAACATTTTTGCCTGACTTCCTCTTTGGTGGTGTCATGGTTTAAAGCTGGACTGGCTATTAAACGGACAACAGATGCTCTTTGTTAACCCCCTCCTTCCAGAAAAGGGGGAAAAGAGAAAACGGAGACTTATGGATTGGAAAAGTTAAAACAGCTTTAATCTAACTACAATAATAAGGTATTATAATAATAGGAAGAACAATAATGAAATATATACAAAACCAATATCAAGCTCCTCCCTCCCCGCTGATGAATAAATCACCCAGATGCTGTGGGGCACACCCCAAGAAAGTCCTGGAATGTACTCAGCAGGAGGCAGGAACTGGATTCAGGAACACACAGATCAGGATTGAAGGCAGAAGAGTCGGGCAGAGTCCTCCTCTAACGCTTGAGCAAGGAGGTGGGGAGCAGTATCCTGCACCACCACGGGGACTCCCACTAACAGCTGCATGCTGGACTGGGGGATGCATCCTCCAAAGGGCAACAATGACCATAGCACAGTCTGTGTTCCCTCCTACTTTTCAGTAGTGCAATGTATTGTCCAGGTGGACAATCATAAATAGACATGCACATAAATACATGTGCATAACAAAGACTAAGTTTGAGAACTTTTTTCTATTGCGTTACTCAAAGGGAATGTTTTGTTAGCTGTATTGTCCCTTTTCAGAGAATTTTACCTTCCTCTTCCTCTTCCCCTTCCCCTTCCCCTTCCCCTTCATTGAGAGTTTTGTTCCTGTGAACTTGAGGGAGGGCACGGGTTTCTGTTTGTCTCTGAATTTGCTTCCGTTTCATTAAGCTGTGGTTGTGCCTTGTGCCAGCTCCCTTGCTCTGGTGCACTCCCCAATCCTAAGTCATCTGCCACTCTTGCCAGGCCTGTAGTGCAACCCGCCGTGGTGCCAGGATCATACTTTCTCTTGCTGACTCAGAAGTATGCACAGAAGACTGTCTTCACCTCAGCAACTACATCCACAGCCCATCTCAGAAGGTGATTTTTGTTCATGCCCAGAGATGGATGTACTGCTAACTCCCTGGATAAATACGTATAATCTTTTCCTTGTCCCCAACTCATCCCAATGCTGGAATGTTCTTGCAGTAATCCTAGTCCTTCCAGCTTGACTGGTAGTGTTTTCAGTAGCAAGACGTCCTTTGTCTTTGAAGAGGGGGCAAAGGCTACACCTATGCTAGGAAACTAAACACGGCCAGAGCCTGGGCTTGCACACTATGCTATGATGGTGCATTTTATGCTTGCACACTATGATATGATGGTGCTGTTTAATTGTTAGCACATCCCCTAGCACAGCTCTGGCCCATGCTGGCCAGCATGGTCTCACAGAGTGCCAAGACATAGTTTGGGGGCTGAAAGTCTAGGGATTTTCCCAGCAAATAGCATAACTGTCTATTTCATTCTAAATGACACCCAACAATGTTTGTAGAGTCTTAACTGCAGGCTGTACAAATGTTCTGAATGGTTAATTAACGCCCAATATTCCTCTTTACTGACATTTGTTGGAACATATATGCAACTGCAGAAAATATTCAACTTGTTTTAATTCATATTTGAACTGAACCATATCTTTCATAAGTAGGAACTTACCATAAAATCAAAAAGATTTTTTTTCACTGTCAGAAATTGAGAAACCAACAGGTGAGGCCCTTATAATTTTTAGATGCAAGAATTCATGAACACATATGCGTGTGAATTTGAGGAGAGTTTCCTATCTAGCAATAGTTCTACTAAATTCAGTTAGTATTTATCCACATAAGTGTTTGCATGGTGAAGGCTGGATGGGACGGTCAGGGGAATGGTCTTCCTCTTCCCAAGAATTTTAAAGAGCTCGGTTAATGTCTTTGTCTTCAGCCAGAAAAGCCACAAAATCTCCAATAGTTTCACAAACAGAAACCCTTCACGCACAAAAAAAATTTGTTGATGAAAAAAACGTGATTTGGGATGGAACAGAAAATAGGAGATAAGCTGTTGGCAGATTTGAACAGACATTTATGTGGGAAGAAGTAATGATACACTAGAAAGATTTCGGGAA
This sequence comes from Steatornis caripensis, assembly GCA_013398225.1. Classification (NCBI taxonomy): domain Eukaryota; kingdom Metazoa; phylum Chordata; class Aves; order Caprimulgiformes; family Steatornithidae; genus Steatornis; species Steatornis caripensis. Next base: position 620,363 of record VZSC01000950.1, on the reverse strand, counting down.
AAATGACACATGAGAAAGCTGAAAAGGACAGGAGTCAGTTAAATTTATTATATTAGTCTTATCTTTTCCATTCCAGTTTACAACTAAGCGTAGGCTTGCTAGCCATTGTGATTGCTTTGACATATAAAACACAGTCCAGGCCACTGAGAAATGTCAGCCTATTCAGTTCTTCCATCTATTACTCTCTAAAGGCTATTGCAGTGCTCTTAAATATTTATAAAGAGGCAGTTTGGGAAAGCAGACAGCTATTTTGCCATATGCCTGAATGGCTGTTCTTCAACATGTTCCTGAAGAGTAATGACAACTCTTAAATGTTTTAAGGGAAATTTAAACGGACCTTTTTCATTTACGTTTTGTCCACAACTTAAGTTTTGTGAAAAAATGACTAAAGGGTCATTTTTAATGTTTGGACACATTATTTTTTTTATCAAGCACACTCTCTTCTACTTTTAAGTACTATAAGGCAACTGAGTGGAAAGCAAGAGCATTTGGCTAACATAACAAAAAATGCAAAACACACACACACATTTGGGAAATCCCTTACTGTTCTGTTGTGATGATGTGGCATGACCAAGCTCCAGGCTTGGCATTTCTTTCCCATGACAGCAAAAAAAACTGCTCCATGGTAATCCAAGCCTCCCTCTCTCTCGATAGCATTCCTCTTGACTTGAATACTGTATTAACATATCGGCATCTGTAATGAACAGCAGAAATCAGTCCCTTAATTTCACTTATATGTTTAAATTTTAAAAATAGAAAAACACCACAACCTTCAGGAAACAGATAAAAGCAAGTTAGAAAAAATCAAGCAGATTAGTAAGCAGTCACAGGAATGTTTGAGAATAAAGACCAGAAGGCATTTGTAAGCATGTCTGGAACAGCTTCATGCAACAGATGGTACTTGGTAGGAGCACTTGCATTTAAATTTCACTTCTGCATGCCACATTTGTTTGTACCAGGGAAGCAAAACCTTCACATACATCTACAAAATGCCTTCAAACGTAATTTTTCATGACTTAGATATAAGAAAGAGATTAATTTTCAGGATTCAAAAAATATGATTGTTATCCCTCTATTTATTTTTTCCTTTCATTGTCATTTTCACTTTCCCCCCACCCTGCAAATATATGCAGTAAGAGATGTGGTGCCCAGCATTTTGATTTTTACCATATATCTTTAGGTGTATTAGTTTCTGATATGTTCTTATATTTACTTACATATAAAAGGAAAACTAGAACTCTCTAATCTGCCAATCAGCAGAATTAAAACCTTCTGTGTCAGTTCCCCTGTGATGAAAAGGCCCTACTTTCCACCCATGTCTGAGAAAGATTTGCAGCATGCACACGAGATCAATAAACAGGCAACGGTACTGAGCAGAGCGTTAGTAGAGATTTTTACAACACAAATTACCACCTTCCATTGTATTTTGTGCTTCTGTAGCACAGCTGCATCCCACCCCTCCCCATCTTCCCAGGGTTTTTTAATGCTGTTTCTGGACACTGAGGAATGCCATAACACAGCCATCACGTCGTGTTGGAGGTGGTATAGCACCAGGGCTTCTTCTTAACATCTGTGTTCCTACAACGATTTACATCTAAACTCCTGAAATAGAAACACAGAGTGAAAATAACAGCATTCTGGAAATCTGAAACCAGCTGTTGTATGAAGGTATAAAGTGTTTTCCTGACCTGTTTAATATTGGTTTTATCTACTGGAGCGTCATCATCACAGATTAGATAAAACATCATCCCATGTTGCTGTTCATTCACACTAGAGACACTTTATTTCAATAAACTACTGTTTTGGAAGTGATCAACAAACCCTGTAACAAATGTTCTTTTGCTGGCCATTACATGATTAGTTTTTCATACTTTAAGTTGTCTTCTTTACACTTGCAGTAAAATAAGCCTACTGTAAGGTATGCGTACTAGCAGCTGACTAATCCACTAAGACTGGCTCATATTCAAAATGCTGACCAGTCTCAGGTGGCTTTTGCACTGGACCAGTTACAGGGAGATATGCTCTGACTTTTGCAGGGAGGATTTTACCTTGAGAATACATTTCAAATATAATTAGACTTCTGAAGTGTGTTCTGCACTTCCTTTTACCAGCAATCACGCAGAAACATGACCAAGCTGAACATGATCCCACTCCACCAGCCTCAAGAGTGCAGTGTTGGTAGGTGAATGGGCAGCAGTACTGGAAAGAAAAATGTGAAGCGTCAGCTGGAAGAGCAAAGTTGGAAAAAGCAAGGGTAAGAGACAAGAATAGAGTATAAGGAGAAGCACTGCAGGGTACAGAGAGTAAAAGGGCCCTACCCTAAGGAGGAGCCAAACCAAAGTCCATTCTTCTATGCACAGTAACTGGACTTTATCAAACAACAACATTTTAGTGGCTGGGTTATGCCACAAGACCATATCAACAAATTCAGCCCCATCAATAAGAATTCTCTAAATTCACATGTAAAGCAAATCCCTGATTAAAAATAAAACAAACACAGAAGAATTTGAATATTCTCTCTTACTTAAACATATCTTACAAAGGAAAATAAAAATCATAGTATAGAACATAGTGGGGAGAATGGAAGGAAGAAACATACATGCTCTGGCCTTTACACTCTGGGATGCCACAGTAATCTAATTTTGTAGCAGGACTGGTTGTGAAACACCGTGGTCTATGTTCATTCCTATTAGGATTTCTACAGTAGTTTTCTTCAAATCCCATATGAGCAAAAATTTCAGGTGTAATGCTATAGTAGGAAGAAAAATACCATCACAGAAGTGCATTTTTCAGGGTTTTTTTCAAATGGTTGTTGCTTAGTTCATGCAACCTGAAAGCCAAGAAAATGGATACTCATCTTGCAGATCTGATGTCTCTGCCTGAATAGTTTTCCATAAGATAAGTTGCCATAAAAAGTCTCTCTGTTGGCACTGGAATGTCCCAAAGAACCACCAGCCTCATGTCCACGGTTTACAGGAAATGCAACAGTCTCAAAGGGCAACAGTACTCCTCTATGCTTTCATGCAGCTGATCTGTTTGACTTTCATTGCCATATCTATTGTTTCTAACCTACAAGGTTTAAAAGAGGTTCACATAAAGTACTGTGACATTTTATTTGGAAGATACAGAGGACACTGACTAAACAACCCAGGGTTTCCAGTAACATGAATGTCATACCTGTGTGAATCTACCTGAAGAGCAGATAGACCTTCTTGCGTGCTTCTCATATAGTAACAACAACACATTAGCAGCAAAAAGGCTCATCAATACAATGATACTATCTCAGTTTCATTTTTCACTTACTATCTCTTGCCTAAACAACAAAATCCTATCCCCATTTAAGTTAAGGATGAAATTTTCATTGTGTTAATTTTTTCCAAGTGAGTGTTTTGCTTGAACAAGGACCACAAAAACTGGAAGCATATGAAATCATTTTAATGAAAATGGGACAAATCACACAGAGCCTTAAAAGCATATGTGTCTTGCTTATTTTTGTGCTAAGAGATAAAAGTCAGAGTGAAAAATATGTGGAGGAAACTATTCATTATAAATTAACCTCAGCAATAAGTAACTGTCTTTGATAAACTACGGTATAGAATCGTTTAAAGCACACTATTAATGGATAGTTCAGAAAGGATCATTCATAATATTTAGACAAATACGACAAGACCAAACTGATGTGCGGAGCGTGCTACCCACCCACTTCTTCACAGCACTCCCTTCCCAGTTCTGTCTTTTATTCTTCTGTAATCCTCCCCCTTTCTTATCCAGAAGATAAACTGAAACAAAATACACTGCTGATGAATCAGTATCACTTTACACGTCTTACCTAACTTTCTTCCGCACTTGTTATAACATATTTAGCAAATTTCAAACCTCAGTCCTACACAAACATGCATGTTATTCCACTATCATTAATAACAGAAAATTAGAGATATTAATAGAGTACTTACACAAAGAAATCCATTAAAGGTGTCCTGTTTTCAACAGGAAGGCCCTGTTGAAACTGAGAGGGGATGGCGTATGAAGAGCAATAGGCCATTTTGTTCAAGCTGTTCTCCTGCTACAATTTCTGACGGCATGTGACTTCATCTCCAGGTTCCCATGTAGCATTTGTGTTAAAACGCTATTTCTTTCATTTGTATTAATGGTGGTGAACTGAATAAAGCTCGTTCTCCTGGGAGTGGTACAGGGTTGTGTTGCTGGAATAGCTAGAGAGGAACACAGGAGAAGGTAGGACAAAGACAGAGCTTTCAGCAGTACAGACTATGGCTTCTGAAGACAAATATTAGCTTAGTGCATGGCAGAGGGGTTTTCCCAATCAATGCCCTGAGACTTCTCACTATTCCATTGTAGATCTCACTTGTAGTTTCCTTGCACATTAGCTCCTTATCTTGTAAATGTTCACAAAGGAGTCATGAGGACAAATATATGCAAAGTAAGTTACGTGTTAATCAAATGTAATAGCAAGGAGGACCTTGGAAGTACGTAGACAGTGAGACAGAATACTTCTCTAACACACACAGGATTATAAAGCAATAAATTTGTGAGCTATCTGTGACTGTCTCCATCTCTCATCTCAAATTCCTTGTGTTCTTCAACATGGTTCCAGTCCAGCTACTCATTCATTTTTGTTTATAAAGAAATGTGCATTCTACCTGGTTCAAGCTGAACAGAAGAGAATTTGAGTGAGATGCATACTCAAGTGGGAGTGAGACGTAACTAAATGTCTAAGCAGCAGCAAGAAAAGGAAAATGTGACTTCAGCTGTCTGACAAGGACTTCAAAATAAGAACTTAAAAACTGATTTCAAAACATAAGCAATATAAATCATCATGGTTTGAAGTTCATTCTATTATAAGCACAGGAATAGCAGAGGAAAATCGATCAGGACAACCACAAAAATAAACTGATCTATTTGCTTTGCAGACACTTCCCTTAGAAATGAACTTCAATTAATCCAAAATATTTAAGAAACACCATATTGCATGACCTGGAAGTAATAAGGATGATCAAATAAAATTATGTTCCCAGAAATAAACTTCGATTAGTCCAAAATATTAAACAGACATAATATCACATTACCTGGAAGTAATAAGGATGATCAGATAAAAGAACTCTTTCTTAATAACCCAATGTACACACAACACATTCTTGCTATATTTTATAATTTTTCTGTATATTTGTCTTATGGTCTTTCTGAATTATTACATAATTTTACAAAATGCATGGACATGTTTGTTACTGTACCTTAAAAAAGCAGCTACAACAATAAAATAGGCTTATCTTATGTCTAAATGAAAACACACTAACATTTTTGATGTTACACAATAGCTGATTGTGCACGGTGTTCGCTGAAATGTTTACCCTGAATGCCCAAATCTTTTACAGATAAGCTAAAAAGCAACATAAATCCTTTTAAAACTTCACCATATTGCTTAGCATTTTGTAAATCCACTTACATTTTTTTGAAAAAGAAATCCTGCAACATCTAGGCAACTGAAAATTATATTGTACTCAGCTAAAAGCCTATTTTGCCTCTATTTTCATATGCAATAAGAAAGCCTTATCAATACATAGTCACGGAAAAGAGTGAATGTTCTGTGCCTTTGCTCATGCTGCTTTTTAGAATTTTGGATTTCTGAAAAGGGGGATTGAGATTAGGATTGCTAAATTGTGACATATTTCATAGTAACAGAGGCAATAACCAGATACAGAACCAGATCCACATTTCAGTGGAGTTTAACAGATGTTTTAGCTGAAATGAAACAGGGCATTTTTTTTTGATTTTTGAAAGTCTAATTCTAAGACCATCAGAAAGACATCCTCGTCTAGACCTNATTTTACTCAGCTAAAAGCCTATTTTGCCTCTATTTTCATATGCAATAAGAAAGCCTTATCAATACGTAGTCACGGAAAAGAGTGAATGTTCTGTGCCTTTGCTCATGCTGCTTTTTAGAATTTTGGATTTCTGAAAAGGGTGATTGAAATTAGGATTGCTAAATTGTGAAATATTTCATAGCAACAGAGGCAATAACCAGATACAGAACCAGATCCACATTTCAGTGGAGTTTAACAGATGTTTTAGCTGAAATGAAATAGGGCATTTTTTTTGATTTTTGAAAGTCTAATTCTAAGAACATCAGAAAGACATCCTTGCCTAGACCGTATTCTTTCCCCAAATGTAATTATAAAGGGATAACCAGTGAAGTGACCCTGGATAACAGGGTATCCAAATATAGCAGTTTCTCAAGCGCTGTCCCAGTCAGCCATTTTCACACCAGCTTGACTGCAGCTTAATTTCTCAACCCTGATACTGTGTGGTACTTGAGTTCTCTATCTTAAGTCCATCCCTAAATCATCCAGAATCTTGCAGCAGCTTGTTAGGAGTGTGGCACCCATTTTCATACCTATGCCAGCCCCTACAAAAGATATTTCTCAAAGACAAGATGAGAGCTACATATTCTATTGATACAATACAGGTCTTTAACGTGGAACAAAGTAATTAACATTCGTGCTTTAAATATACATATCACCGTTTTCAGATGATGGTCGGACACCTTAATTAACGCCCTTGATTTTTTGCAATCCTCAGCTACCATGGATCTGATGTTCTTGCAGTGACTGCGGCAGTTGGTCAGCAAATCCGAAAATCACAACCTGACTTCACAAACTTGATTTTGAAAATATTTGGTTTTAACTTTACTAATTCAAATGTAAGGCAAAGAAATCTTACTGGAGCATAGAAACGTAAGAGAAAGAGAGCTTTGCTAATCCCCATTTTGGCCCAGCTGGCTAAGGCTGGAAGCTGTGTGTGTGACTGCGTAAAGTTTTATTGATTGAATCCCACTGGAGTTATGCATCAGCAAACAAATGTGGTAAACGAAGTTAATAATTTCCTTAGTTCCAATCTCCATTTTTTAATCTCCAAACACGACCTGTAATCTAAGACATTACAAAATAATATTTAAATGTTTGTACTGGGTGCTGGGAAAGGTAAAGGCGCTCTCATCTTATTAAACATACTGTTCTGAAATTGCTATGCGTCAATTTGTTTAACTAAAATTGTAGATAATATTGCTGCAAATCATTGACAATGTCTCTGAGCAGAATGCTGGACCTGCACGTTCAAATCCAATTGTCTGTGCTACAAGATAAGGAATACAGGATTGAAAAGGACCTTCAATCTAGTTCCCTGCAATTGGAGAGTTGTATCATGCTGTCACACAAAAAAATTATCAAAAAGTCCATTGTAAATTTGTGTACATTGAAAGCTTATCTCCTACATACCATTCCAACTAAGGAGGCTGTTCTTAACTCTTGCAGCTCTGGTGAAAACATGAAAGCAAGGACTAACGTAAATTGGGAAGGGGTTGGATGAACTACCATTTAAAAGACTGTGAAATTTCACAGAATTTACAGTGAATTCTCTCTAACTTAAATTTCTCTAATAGGATCTCCTAACAGAAGTTCATTTGCACTGAAAACTATTTGAAAGCTCCTGGCAAAGCCTAGAAGTGCAGTCTCCCTAAAGGCAGTCTCTGCTTGGAGTCCCGGTGGCTTACTACAACTGACTTTCACTTGTGGAAGTTCCTAGCTCCACAGAAGAAGAAATGCTTTTGTGTAGGGAGGTAGGTGCCACCTGAANGCTCCACAGAAGAAGAAATGCTTTTGTGTAGGGAGATAGGTGCCACCTGAAAGCCGGACTCATCACAGATGGGGAAAAACAGATGATTAGAGGGGAAAAAAAACAGTACATAAGGTTCAGTTGTCCTTTGGCTTCACAATATACAGTTGTTACGCAACCACAGTTTTCAAGAAAAGAGGACTGAAAACACTGCAAAATGCACGATAGTCTTGGCATTTGCCCTCAGAGGTCAAATTTCTTTACCAACCAGACCCTCTAGCACTTGGAGTCTCCATGGCTTGGCTGTATGATGGAATAATCAACATTGACCCAAAGCTTGACTCTGTCCAGGTACACTGAAGAAGCATTCCACGTTATCTTGACAAACTGGAGGAGCAGTCAGGAAAAATGTGTTTTCTAGATGTATAGCAAGACTGTGAAAAAGAGTCTGAGCATTCCAGTTGTTCACAAGCCAACGAGAGCTTAGTAGCAAAATCATTTAGTTTTGGCACAGCATTTCCAAAGACCGTTTGAGAGAGGACACTAAGAATGGTCAATTATCTTGAAATATTATCTGCGAAGAAAACCCGCAAAACACAGGTTTCTTGTCATCAAGACAAAACCTGCAGTTCTGTGGCAGTGGGTAGACACGACAGAAACCTTCAGGTGTGTAAGAGGCTCTGTACTCATGATGGATAAGCTTAAATTTAAGTTTGAAATACTCAGAACAGACATGAAGAACAATTTGCCATGGCATAACAAGAAAGGCCTTGAACAGATCAGTTGAAAAGATGTCTTAAGGACAGGTTAGACAAACCTCTCGTGGGACTGATGTAGAAGATGTTGCACTGTTGTAGGAGAGAGGGGTGGAACAGAGAACCTATTTTTCTCTGAAACTTTCCAGTATCTTGGACCTCAACTCCCTATAATCCTGTATGTCCAGGAAGTTGTGTCATCTGGCACTTGGAACAAGGATGGGACCACAAGCTCCAACACAAATGTCACTGTGTCTTAGGCCACTTCCCCATCTCTCATCTTTCTGTATCAGTCTGAAGTTCAAATTTCAAAGTTTGAACATTTCAATAAGGTTTGAATCTTCTTGAACAGGTTTCAAGAAGCCTAGCTTTATGTTTTGAACACTCTGATAATGCAAATACCTTATCCTAAAAGCTAATTTTGCCATTTTAATGTTTTATCTCTTCTGCACTGAGAATATAACAAAAGTTCTCAAGTATTTTAGATATTCAAGCATTTATGGCATTACTACATTTCAGGGAAATTAAATTAGGAGAAAAATAAGGTACGTCCTTTGGACTCGAGCTTTGGAAAATACAACCAAAAGAAGTTTTTTTTTTACTGTAGTCACTAAGTTCAAATAGTGAAGACCGGGATTAATACAGGGGATAAACAATGCAAAATGAAGAGCAGGATGCAGAGACTTTCCAAAAGCAGATTAATAGAGGGATTTTTTGAAACTCAGTACCTCTCCCTTGAGCCCTAGCATACGGTCTGGTGAAATGGCAGCACCATTCCTGGCAAATATACAGGAAAAATCTTTTGGTGTCCTGCTCCTACTAGAAAAGAAATGCAGAGTGGAATTCAGCTTATCTAACTTAAGATAAAGTTATTTGGTAAATACTGATTTCTAACTAGTCTGTGACCAATTAGTCACCCTTCAGATTCCCTTTCCAGTCAGTTGAGGGATAGGAATCTGGAAACAGTTTCTCTGACTAAATATGTATGTCTGCTTTGGGTTGAGCCACATCCTGGGAACTCTCTTTCTCCCATTGACTACAAAAGGAATTTAGTGTGATGAACCTGGCAGGAGACATCTACACTGTAGATCTCTGCATTTGATCAGATAAATCCACCTACAGTGTACGTAGTCCCATTGAAAGAGAACTTGCTTCACTTCCATCTGTTCTCAAGAATATGCTGAGCAAGTTCTCCTTCCACTTCAAGAGGCTCACCATTAATGGGATGGGAAAAACAGAGAACCTCTGGGCCTCTTTATTTACTCTTTTTTTGCTGCTGAAAGACTACATCAGATAACTGATCCTTCTGGTCAGGGGGCTGTGACCACACATCCTTTCTTTGGACAAGGTAGTCGATTAGTCTCTTCTGCCGTAATGTAAGCTTTTATATAGACAACAGACTCTTCTGTGCGCTACCTGTCTATTTTTATTGACATTTCTTCTGTCTCATACCTACGTAGCCTAATGCTTCAGATATTTCATTAAGTTATGAGGGGACAAATACTGACAATCAGGTGGCAGAATTTAGCTGAGAGAACAGAAAAAATGAAGTACTTTTCCTCGCCTGGAAAAGGAGGAGACTCTGGGGAAGAGACTTTTACAGGAGTGCAGAGAGATTTTTCATTCTGGGTAGGAGTCACCCAGCTGGCTATGAAGAGCCCCAGAAGCTGCTAAAATTTCAGCATTTTGACATTTTCTTGAAACAGGACAGTGCGTGCCTGTGATGTTTTCTGCGATGACCTTTGAGGTACTGTGGTGCAGACTATTACTTATGATCATTGCAATATCCAAGGAGCTTTGCCACTCAAAGCCTTTAGTCAGTATGTGCAATTGATACAGCACTAATTTATGCAGTTTTCCATCTAGTGGCCCCATACACACTTCGACAAAGTTTCCTCATTTTCCATATTACAGATGTGTTCATACCACTAAACCAGGTTTTTTTACCATTCCATGTGCTAAGTTTATCACTCATTCTTTCTATTATTTAGCTTTTATTGTAACCTCATTAACTAATAAGAATTTCTTTGCTCTGCACAAACCAAAATCAAAATGCTAATCAGGCAAATAAATGAAAAACTACTATATTTTTTCAATGTGTACATGAAAACAAAATCATCAAAGTACCACTGCAATCAAGGGGAGTTGTCACAGACTTCAACAGAGTCAAAATATCATTCTCAGCAACATGATACAGACAGCTGAGCAGACTTTAAAATGCACGTATGTAAAGAAACGAAACTGAATAATGCCTGGTCTATCTGTAATGCTATATCAATATTCTCAGGTCATAGAAATGTAACTTTTTTTATGCCTCTACTAAAGAATTATTGTGACTCCATTAACAAAAAGACTATTTTCTCAAGAAAATATCCGCTGCTTAAGGTATGGCATCTAAGTCTAAACTCATGCATAGTTGTAAAACTCAAGTTAGCCCATTGAGTTCTCTTGGACATTATCATCCATCATTTGTTTTCTTAGAATAGTAGTGTACACTGCTGCTATTTGGAATATATATCCTGATATTAAAACAGCTAGCAATTATTAATTTTTCTTTTTTGCAGACAAATTCAGATTATTTGTGGTTCAAGATGTCTTGAGTCAGACTTCACAAATAAGACAAATATCTCAATAGCTCTTTTTATCTATTCTTTTACTCTATGTATAGGATACTGTATCGAGAAATGACCTATCTCTTTCTGAAATCTTCACAATACTTCTTCCAGTAATCAAGCCTAAGGACAAAAAAAAAAAAAGTACATTTTTTTCCATTGGAAGCACACGCGCACACACACACACACACGTTCATTTTTTTTCTGTAGCAGGGAGCATATGAAGTCTATAAGGAAGAAGATCCTCTTCTTTCAAGGAAGCAGGAGATCTCTATATTTCAGGCTGCACAGGTATGGCATTAACACAGACATGGCTAACTTCCAGTGATACTCTTTCATTTCAAAAGTTATGCCCTTTTTTTTACTTATATCATTTCTTTGTCATGTTCACTGTATTTGTTATCACTGAAGACAGTGAGGACTGAAAATCACAGCTCAAGAATATGTAACAGCAAGGAAAATCTCTTTCCTTCTCCACAAATTGTTTTCATTTCCTGAGGGAAAAAGCAAAAATAGGAATAAAATGCATGTACCTTCCACATACCTTCTAAGTGGTCTACGTCCAATTTACAAAATTATACAGTGGCTGCAATTAACTGAGCATTATATAAGAAACGCGGGAGCCAGTTTTTTTGTCCTTAGGCAGCAAAAGGTCATACAGTATAAGTAAGTACAGACATGTAATCTGAAATCTTACTTCAGTTTGGGCAGAAAATAGTACCGAAACATCTTTTGCCATGGAATCTGCCTTGGTCTCCACATCAGCCAGAAGGATGGAAGTTGAAGTAGGCTTTGCATTTAAAAGCATCAAAACTGAATTTTTGCTGATACAATCCATCTTTTGATCTTACTACATATGAGTACAAATTTTCTTTAAAAAAATGCTGTTCTGTGGATGTCCGGAAGAGTGCTGCTTATGAAATTTTATTTGAAAATAGGCATAACAGCACAAGTTCCAAAGTGATAAAGATCCTAGTTGCACGTAGGCACGAGGTATCTGGTTATTAACTGAGTTAATTTACAACTCCTTTGCTATTTCCTTGCCCATTCCACTGAGCTAAATTTATATGGAAACTTGATTCCAGTCCCTTCTCCTTTCCCTCTGCTTGTTTTGCCCTTGTTGAAATGATTAAAAGGGCCAGAAAGGAAAAGGAAAAGTGATTCAAGACTGAAATGTCAGTGCTGATGGAAAGAGAGGAGAGCTGTGCAATGGAGAATTTAAACATGATACCCAGAGACAGACTTTCACCTGTTTTCATTTGCAAAGTTACAGAAATGTTGCAGAGAACTGTAGCCATTATTAGCCATTATATAGCTGGATCGCTCCCGTAACACAAATGGTGTCTTGCCAATTTAAACCAGCCTGCAACAATAAACTGAGTAACAATGACAAGGAAGGTCCGAGTAAAGGTAAGAAAATTCAAAGTCTTACTCATGCTTTGCAGCTTGGGAGCTGCAAGGTTTAGGTAATTAAACCACTGGAACTTTCTTTCTCTCCCTAGAAAAGTAATTGATTATTGAAATGAGAACTGCTCAGAATAGCTTTGCCTTGAATTCATCCTAGTCTTGAGGGTGCAAAAGTTTGGCCCTAGTAAGTGTATTGCTAGATTCCTGCTTCATTAAACTCAGGTGAGAAAAGAACAGACATGAAAAAAAAAAGTGGAAGAAGACTAAGTAACTAGGAAAGCAATGACATTGGCAACAAAAAGGCAATGAGAGACAAAGCTATGAAAATGCTATGAAATGCATGATAAAAAGCAGGCCAAAAATCCAGCTTTCACACCAATTTGAACTAGAAGACCTCAGTACCCGCTAGTCAGAAGAGGTGCCTTAACATTTTATTTAATGTGCAAACATATTTTAGGGAAAAAAACAGTGGGGGCAATGAAAGTATGTGAGGGTTTTAAACAAATTTTATGAGTTCTTAAAACTTGCTTGCAAAAACTTGGCTATAAATATCACAATAACTTCAGTAAATGAAAAATGTGAAGCATATAATGAGGCATATAATAGGGAAAGATGAAGATTCAGAGCAATATATGAATAAGAAATACTATTCAGCTTCGTTTTACTGACTCTGGACACATATACGTACACTTTTTGTTAGGCGTCGCCTGACAGAGCTGCTGCATCTCAGCGTTCCCAGGTTCAGCCCACAGCAAGGCTGAGCACATATTTCCAACACGCACACCGTCACGTACACACTTACACATACACACGTGGACAACCACATGACCATGGGACCCGCTTGTCCTCCCGGTACCCAGCTCTCAGCGTCTCTGATCTCTGCAGTAACTGGGCCAGCTTTATGGCTGCTTTGATAACTAGCTCCCAAGCCTCTACCCTCCTTTCTGGCTAGTTGGGCTTGATACTCTCTGGTGACCACACATTGACATACACTCACACACAATATACACACGCTGCTCGCTCTATTTGCCGCTATGACCCACGGTCTCACTCTAGTTGCTGCACTTAAACCTCCATACACACACATGCACACAGAATAGAGACTCCCTTACCCAGAAAAATAGCAATGGACTCAAATGGAAAGACAGGACAGACAGCACTGATCAGGTGCAGAGTGTGGCTGGACAAGAGCACTGACTACTCGCCTGTTTACACACTATAAGTCCCTTTCATCCCCTTTTCCCTCTGTTGGCCCACACGTGTTTCTCCCCAAATGAGGTTAAATGTTAAAACTTCCCATTTCCTGCCTTTGTTTCCTCCCATAAATATCCCAAAACAAGTCTTGTACAATCCTAAGATGTTCTTCCCCTGCATCCCGTCATGACTCCCGTAACCCCTAGGCAGTAACCCCACCTCAATCTGAAAGTGCTCTGGGGAGAGTCCCCCACCCCTTCGCTCATCTCGACAGGTTTCTCACCCAGCCTGTGATGCCCATGGCTGCCCTGCAACAGCCCTGGGAGGAGCTGGAGTAGGGGCTCCCCTGCTCCTACTGAGTTATTTGACCAAACACCTGAATGCAGTGGCAAGGAACTGCTTCCAACAGCTTCCATGCACTTTCTGTAAAGCCTTTAGTTATCTGGTGTGTATGCGTTAGAACTGAGTTACAGGACCTTGGAGGAAACCGAGTGTAGAGAACATAAAAGGAAACAACAGTTTTTTTAAGACAAGTAAATGGAAAATTAGACACACAGCTTCCATTTTAAATGTATTTTATTAGGGTAGGAAAAATCAGTTCAATACCCAACTCTTCATACATCCTCAGGCTGACGTTGTATGGAGCCAGCAGCAAGTCATGGTCTCCATGAAGTGGGAGTACCTGCACATCACCTTTCCATCACGGACAGTCCGCATGCTATTTCCTTTGCTATTCTGCATTTTTTCTTCTGATATCTGATGTTTCACAGTTCTCCACCGAGAAATATATTGTAATGACAGTGAAAAAGGAGTAGGGTAACAGTCACGGGGAGTGGTGTAATACACAGTAGGCACAGTGTTGTTCACAGTATCGCAGTGTTCACTTGTTTTCCAAAGTTAATGGGATTGGTGACCTTTAAGTCTGTTCCTGCTTTTTCTGCAGTTTGTTTCTTACCCGCTGCCACTCCACCCAAGCCACCGGACCCCAGTATACGTTCGGCACAGCACAATTTTGGAAGAGGAGGCCATTATATATGCAGTAAGTAGAGAAGCTTTCTTTAAGCTATTGTTTTGCTTTCTTTGGGTTCCAGCCTTGCCTGGGTTTTTTGATTGCTTTGGTAGCTCTTTTTTTGTTTTGTTGTACAAGATGTCACATTTAAAAGAATTGTTTCTTATTAATCATGACTATCTTCCTGATTAGTATTGCTGTGAGTTCTCCGGGCAGAGATTGCAGCCCAGGGCTTGGTGCCATGCAGCCGAGCAGCCCAGGAGAAAGGGCCTTGGAGGTGAAATGGAGGTGTGAAGAATAAAAAAATATTGACCGAGGTTAGGGAATGAGAGAGTGGCAAGGACAAAAGCACAAAACCATCAGTCCCTTATGCTCATTGCAGAGCGCTGTCTGGTCAGTTTGGTCACATAACATATCTCACAACTCCACGCCACCTCCCTTTCCACCGCCGCTGGAAGAGCGTGGAGGAGGCAGAGGGGAGCTGCCGCCCTCTGCGGGTACCCTGGCCTGGGTGCCCCTCTGGGGTGGCCACTGCCAGCCCGGGGTGGCACCCCGAGTCCTGCACGCTTAACCCCAGCACCTGATGACCCACTTCAGGTAAAGCAGTGCTTATGCTCCCTGTGAGTAAAATGAAGGTGACAACACGTGCCTATCTGCTTCCTTGATTTCTGCGTGGTGAGTCTGTGCTTGTTAACAGCTTTAAAAATGAAAAGCATTGCCTACCTGCTCGGGGTTATGGCTATGCGAGTTACTGGTGAGCCTCAAGGTGTGTTCTTACTGAACCCGTAGGGGAGCTGGTATCTTAAATACCTAGCCTCAATGATTTTGTCCAGATTACTGTGGGACCGAGTTTAACTTCAAAATAAAAGAACCTCTGTGTCTTCAGGACAAAGTGAGCTCTCCTTTTCTGGTCAATAAATATGATTTTCTGGTTGTCCATGCTTTCCTAATCTGTGAAGCCCCACGGGTGTGCGACATTTCCAGAGGTGCTTTAGGCTACATCAGGAGCTGTTTCTTAGGGGAAGCCAGACAGTAATCTTGTTTCTCTCTTACTTTTTACTTTCCCTGGTGTTTGGGAAGTGTACTTTTATCCTACATGAGAACAAGCCATCAGAAACCTGAAAATTTCAGAGTGCCCTCTGCATCCTAGAAAAATTAACTGAAGTGCTTACATATTATTACTGTACAATACTACAGTTAGTTACATAAAGGTAGCAAACCATCAAGTTTACCTCAGTGCAGTCAGAACCTAAGTAATTTCTGTATTTTGAGAGGATTTTGCCAGCAAATAAATCCAATGTGATGGTCTGCTGGAGCTTTTCTCAGTTATACATCCAATAGATGCATATTCAGAATTTTCAGAGACACATGAGGGAAAACATAAAAAATCATTCTATATCCACAAAATACTGAAAATATATTTTGCTTTTGTAAAACTACTTTGATTCATTATTAAAACAGTCCTTTTACAAGCACATAGAAAATTCCGATAATCTGGAATTTAAAGTGACAAGCAGGATGGCTTAAACTTCACAATACAAACAGCTTTTGTGCTTTAAGATACTATTGCCTACATTTGACCATTTGTTTTCAGCTGTCTGCTCTGAGGGATCACCCTCCTAAAAGAGCACATCATCTGAGCCCTACACGCCACCTCTGGGCAAAGTTGCTTGGCTGAACGTAAAAGCCCCCATCTGCCGTGGCTCAGTGTAATCCGACTGCCTCGCATTCAGGCAAGTGACCTGTGAGTAAAGCTCAGTTAGATGGGCGGTAGTCTGCAGCAAAAAAGCACTACACCGCAAGGGACAGCTAGGAAACGTTAACATTTTAAACCATTACAGCTGTTTCCAAATAAAACCTGACTTAGATCGCAGCCAGGTAAATGTTTCAGCTGTCGCTGAGACCAGATTATCCCCCAGACTATTCACACCAATTAATCCATCCCTCTATATTCTACCATTAACGGGTGGGTTTGTTTTCCCGTTCATCCGATTTCACACAAGAGCTGCGCAGTAAAAACACTGGAGTGGTGAGGCAGCAGCAAACAGCTGGGATGATAATCTTTTAATCCCGCTCATCATAAGAGTTCACCTGACTTCCCTTTACAAAGCAGATTGAAATGAGTAAGGCAGCAGAAGAGACTGGGTGACGGGACTCGTGGCACTAGCAGGCATGCCTAAAGCTGCAGTCAGCGGCTGCAGTACGTAGCCGGCTGTGTGACTAACAGGCTGATAGGGATGCGGCCATCCTCTGACTGCCAGAGGCGCGACTGCTTCCCACACCTCTGCTGCAGGTGCTTGCTCTCTCGCAGGGTTGCACGAGGTCCCACACCTCTTGCTGCATACCAGCGTCGCATCTGTGCGCACTCTCATGTCCTCAGATACCCGAGGGCTTGGCTCAGGCCACGCATATGGTTGAAGCGGGGAGACCTGCTGCCAGAGGTGCTCTGTAGCAGATGGCAAGGTGGCGTGTGCCAAAGAGCGAGGGAGGCAAAGTCTCCCCAACCCCAAAGACAACACCACAGCTCCCATTGATACTGAGGAATGCCTCACAGAGGGTGTTCTTCTCAGCTGGTCATCCGTAATAACTCTGGTCAAAAGAGCAGATACTGTCAGAGGCGAGCTCCGTCACAGGTCACCTCTGAGTCACTTCAGTGAGTCACCTCGGTCCGGCCTCACCGCTAGCTGTGGAGCCTCTGGCCACAGTCCAGTGTGGGAAGGAGCAGTCTGCTTTCTGTAAATCGTCTTTACTTCATTGTCCTGCTGCTGCTAGTCCCTCAGCTTCTGCCCCAGCGTGTCTTGTGAATGCCAGGCCCGGCCACCCAGGGCGTGTCTGTCTGGCTGGGGTGCCCAGCTGGCTCCCTCTGCCCAGGAGGGCTGCTGCCCATAAACAAGTCAGGCAGTAAATCATTCCCTGGAGAGTGACAAGCAAACATACAGCAAGCCTGACTTTTATTTGGGTCAAGATAGGGTCTGAGGAAAATGCCTGGGCCTTGCAATGTGGTGGGTTTAGATGGAAATGGAAAAAGGTGCAACTTCTCCTGGCCTGAGGGCAGAGCTGCAGCTCTTGGAGCCTGCCAGACTCCTCTGACCGGCCAGCGCAGGCAAAGTTTTGTGGACAAGCTGAACAAATAAGCCCATCTGCTTCACTAATGGGCAAGAAAAGCTTTTCATTTGGCCGTGCTGCTGGTGCCAGTTCTGCCTCAGGACGTTCCTCCCCAGGGCTAAACAGGGAACCAAGAGGTCTGACACACACAATAAAAATAAATAGTACAAACACTTCTCAAATACCAAGAACTGCGGAGAAGACTTCTATGCTTTCAGCCAGTCTCTCAGGGTCATACAATTTTTATGAGGGCCTCCTCCTGCCATTCTAGTAGTTACTTAGGACACAAGAAGGGCATTACAAGCAAAGGAAATTATTTAACAGAAATAAAATGATCTTGCGTACGTACTGCAATGCAGGAGGAAGTTCTGCCTCTCTACATAATGCAAACTTTCTTTTGTTATAATTGCCTGTCTATCTAGAAGAAGTCTTAGCTTCATGTCCTTTTAAATCCCTTCCTTTTCTTTGCAGAACAAGCTGGCATTCAGCACCATAGGAAAGAATCCAAGCTGAGAGGCGTCTTTGTAGAGAAAAAACTGTGAACACAGTTTCTCTCAAAGGAGAAATTGAGTGTTCAGGGCACTTAGCTAACTGCCATCCTTGTCCTTACAGATGCACAAATGTAATACTAGCGAGGACCTTTTACATATTTTTTTCCATGCTTACGTTCACTGTGACTTTTCCTGCTGGGTACAGGGTTGGAAGTTGGACTGACAAACAGACCGTGTGTTATTATAATCACATTTTTAAAATCCTCTGGAAGACCATTTGGGTTTTGCATTTCACTCTAATGCATTTCATTAGGCAACTGAGTAGCATAATAGCAGTTACCATTAATAAAATGGTTTTGTCTTTTTTTGTAAAATGGCAGAGCTACAGAATATGCAAATATCAAAAAAGTACAGCCAAGTATTTTGTAATTTTTATATATATTTTGCAATATCTTTATATATAAGATATACATATATAAGCAACACACTGAAAGAACTCAACTGAAAAAAATTCTTACTGTTATTTTTGTAGGTAGTCTTGAAAGAGTAGTTCCCCAGGCAGCTGGTGTGAATGTTGACTGAAGAGCAGGATTTCACTTCTACAGAGCGCAAACCCGTCAAAGTACAGAAAACCCCTTCTGTTTCTTGCGGGGCTCAGACCTGTTTGCTTTTCAGTGTCTTGCTGCTGGGACAGCTTGCTGTCCCTGCAGGAAGGTGTGAAGTGAAGCTTCCCAGGTGACAGAAGACCTTGGGAGGAATTGATGCAGAGGGACCGCTGTGGCAGGTCACATTGCATAGCTATTCGCGTCGTTCACTCTGCATATTTTTTTATCTTACACATAATCCTAATTTCTAACACTAACTGGATAAATTACTTGGCAATCTGTCCTCACCTCTCACTGATACACTAATCACGTGAGATTGAGTGATTCTAAACCCCCTTCTCCCATATAATCCAGAACAATGTCATCTGATTCCTGAAGGACACTACAGAGATAAAAATCAGGGATGCTTCCATGTCCTTATTGTACATATTTAATGAAAAGTTCAGCTCTATTGAATAATGTGCAAGAATCTGCCATGCAGGAGCTATCAAAACATCATTACACAGCTAGCTACATTTGGCAAATAGAGTCATGCAAAACACCTTCGTCATAGTTTTAAACCTGCTAATCTTTAGATTCATTATCAGAGTCGCATATGCCAGCATATTTTACAAACATGTCCCATTAAAGTGTATGTAACATATTCATATAGGGATGTACATACAAGGGATGTACATACAAGAAATAGACAGGTAGCAAAAAATAGCTCAAAAGATACGATTTTGCACCACAGAGACAGGATGATACAAGTTTTAGAACGGAGGGACATACAGGAATTCTAGGCAGAATAAATCACTTGAAAATCAAAATGAGACAGAGAAATTTCCATCATAGTATCTTCAAGGCAATAGTGTGGGCACAGGCTTGCATACAGGCCAGAGTATTGCAATCTGCTGTTTTATTTTAGAGAAAAAGAGTCGCCTGCAAGAGCTCCCTGTCCTGATTAGAGCAGTATACATTCTCTTTTTATCGTCTTTTTGGGATTAGAGGGTTTTTTTGTACTGATCAACACAATGACAGACCCACCTGTGGTCTGTCCCACTCTCCTAGGCCAGCACATAGGGAGCAGCCGGTGCCCGGAGGAGGTGCAGCTGTGACTGGTTGGCACTCGCACAAGCCACACTAGGGTGAGAAGAGGCTGGTTGCTTCTCTGAGTAAGGGCTGGCCAGGTTCTGATGCTGGACATTAAAGTACCCATATTTGCGATTTGGACTGGAGGAGTTTTAAGACGTTTCTGTAGTGTTGAGACTGCCAACGTAGAACAGGAGGGACACACTTTTAATGTAACAGTCTTAATTTCTATCTAAAGTACATATGTATGTCAGAAGGCACATATGGTAGAGAAGAAAAGTTATCTGTATCGCTCCAGGTGTCAGTTTTCAAACACCGTATGCTGGAATGAGAAAGTCTCACAGATAGAGGCGAGAACAAACTGATTCCCAGTACTTCATCTGCTTCCTATTACAGTTTTGGACACAACACTGAGACTAGAAATTGACCCAAATTGTTATTTATTTAACGCTTACAATCTAGCAAGTGAAAAAGTCCAGCCAAAATATACACTGTTGTCTTAAAAAAAATTGAAAGTGATGGTTTCTGTCCCAAAGAACCAATGGTCTAAAAGATAACGCATATGTGAGTGGGTAAGATCAACAAATAACACAGACTGGGGCAGAAAAGAGCAGGATATGCAGGTAACCGGTCAAGGCTTGTCTGCATTCACTCAGGAACATTTGCCACAGTTTTCCAATTACATAGCTGATGAGATCACGTTTTTTTTCACTTTAAAAGGAAATAAAGTCTTTTACTGGTGAACCTGCCTTTTGGAAGTTCAGTCAATGTGAATACCGTTGCTTTATGCATCACACTCAAACTAAGAGTGATAGAAGAGGAGGAGGAGTGCTTTGGAGCTGCTCCCATCAGTCTCTGTCACTGCAGAGAGGCAATAGTCGAGAAGTCCGGATTCAAGAGGCGATGTTGCATATCGATATTTGTGGACATGCCCTGCTAATTGCCAGGGTCTGGGTTTCTTTTTTTAGCAGCTTAGCATGGCTTTTACCAAGCATAAATATAGCTGCATGAATAGTGAGAAGCTATTTTTGAACATTTTGGTCACTGCTAAATACAGAATTGCTAACTCAACCATTCAGAAGTTGTGATTCAGCTCCCCAGAATGAGAAGGCTGGCCTAAGTATGTAGATCCTTTTTTATTTGCCATCTCTTTGTCTTGCTTAGTGAAACTTTAGCGTATTTCTGGATCATGCACTTCAAGCACTTTGCTTCAAAACTGAAGATAGAAATTTAATCTGAGTTTATATTTGTGTCCTATTCAAATGGCTCCTGGAGCTGGGACTTAAAAATTCTTCCTAATTCTCTGAGACAAGTGGAAATCTTGGGAAACATCGTAAAACAATTTTTTTGCATCATAGTCTCACCTCTTGTTAGCTCTCTGAGAAGAGTCAGGAGACTTTCTTCGCTTATCTGCCAAAGTGTATGTCATACTGGTAGCTGAAATTTCTTTAATCAAAAATAGGAATGTCACCAGTGAACGGACAAACCATCAGAGGACTGAGGCACCATTCGTCTCCCACCTTCCCTTGTTTCCAGAGCTTTGATATATAGGGAGCACAGTGCCTCCCTGTACAGGGGTGACATTAGTCAACCCATGACAGAACAGCAGCAACCTTCCGAGAGAGGCACTTGCTGACGCAGCATAAATACATCATGAATGTCACACAGCACACAAATGTCACGGCATAAATGTCAAATACTCTGAGGAACACTTGCAACAGGCATTAGCTTAAACTTGTTTGATGAATGTTTTGTACAAGCAATTCCAATTTGTGACGCATTTGGGAGGGTTTTTGTTTGTTTGTTTTGCAATTTTAAAAGCTGTTAATAGGCTGCTCATAAGAAGAACAAGTATCTAACTTTGTCCAGTGAAATGAAAATAATATATTGCTTGTCCAGTTGTATCCTTAAGCCCAATATGATTTAGTACATCCTCAGCTCCTACTCTCCAGCAAATTTTAAACTTGCCCAGTGTTTCTCGCAACTGAGATTTCCTGCAAGCGCGGTTTATTGTCCTCCTTCCCTTGAAAGGATCCATTTTTAAGCAATCAGTGTTATAAGAGCTGGTGACTTTTTAATTTCTAAGAGCACTTGAAAATATATTTTTGTGGATGAAGCACCCTTTATTCACTATTGTATTTTTCCTGGAAACACCTCAAAACAAAATTCATACACAGTGACTATATTGGCCTTTTCAACAGCACAAATGAGTGAGCTTCCCTTCTATAAAATACTTTTAGCATCCTTTTCTATTGCAAGACTCTCAACTGGTCTTTGCTGAAAATTAACAAACTTGTCCTACCGCCGTAATACCTGATTATTGGTTCAGCCGCCATTCACCGAATACTTGTTCTACCTTCTGCTTGCTCTCGTGAATTCCATTTTTTGCCTTACAGGGGCATCCTTTTGCCTAAACGAATTAACTAAATGTATTTCTGCAAAAATACTGTAATAATGCCAGAACCACAAGATGGTTGTGTGTCTATTTTACCCTCCTACCTGCTTAAAAGCTTCAGAGTCTGCTTGATACCTATGAGGGAACAAATAGTCTGACAGGGAAGGGCATCGGCAGGGTTTGCATCACCCTGACCCGTTCCTGCTTGTTGAGCCAGCTAGGCAGCCCAAGTCAGAGGTTACACCTTCCCTAAACAGGTGTAACTTGAATACTCCTTCAACTGTACGAGAGAGCTTGGGGGGAAGAACCAGAGCTCCTGAACAACTTTTTTGGGTTTTCTTCCCGTGGCTGAGTGTTGACATCCAACCAAGAGGCAAAGCACCTCCCTGGTCATGTTGCTTGTACCCCTACCGTTGCAGATATCATTGCAGCATGTAGCAGGGTTATGACTCACAATAACCTGAAAGTCAAGTCAGTATGGGCCATGCACTCTGCTGCTAACCATTGAGGTAAGGGGATGGAGCACTTGGGCAAGGGAGAAACAAGCAGAAGCTCGGCAGTGCAATTCCCCTTCAGGCTCATGGCAGGTCAGGACTCTGCAGACCAGGAGCAAGGAGGCCTGCAGCAAAAACGAGCTCGCCTAGGGTATGTCTGGCCTTCTGCTGTGACCTCATCCTCCTGCAAAGCCACAGGGATTTCTCACTGGGTCACTGAGCTGGATTTGCAGCTCTTTGATTTTGCAAATGTTTTCTTTAAGGTTTAGCCCTACCAAATGCAGATTAAAGGCATGGCTACATACCCTTGCAAAGATGTTCAGAGACACTGAATGTTGCAATTCCCTCTGCTTTTGCATTTCACACAGAAAATGCAAAACAGGCCAGCTTGGTTTAAAGACCTTGAACTAGACTGAAAAATGTTAATACTAATTGTCTCTCTTATTTGGACGTGGGGTAGGGGTTTGGAAAAATGTCTGTCCTTATCTAGCACTTCAAGGAAACACGAACCTTGAATATCAAGGGTTGCTGATGGCACTAAGGAGGACATTCAGGCTTTTGTTTATAGACAAGGAATCTGGGTAATGCTCTGATAATGTATTTAGCAGATGGGGAGTACGGAGCTGGCTGTGCATTCAACACCAAACTGTGCAGCCTGATCCTTAGAGAGTTCCTTGTCCTTGACAAAAAAAAGTGCATCTTTCTGGCGCTGAAACTGGGTCTTATTTTTTTGATAACAATAAACTTTTTTTCTACTTGTATGCACAATAAATGAGACTTTCACAGTAAGCTAATGATGGGTGTCTATGATGTATGCCAGTAGCACCTCTATTATTGATTTATTTATACTGGTAAAAAATGCACACTTTATTATAGTTTTATGCTGCAATGGGAAGAGATTCAGTTATGCTCATAAGTACTGCTGGAGCTGTATTTGTAGTTCTGCCAGTTTTTCCCAGTATAAATACACCAAGAAAACCTTTTTCAGCTAGGCAGATCATACAGAAATGAAGACCACTCTGAGTGAGAATGCTTTGGAATCAAGTGCCATGTAATCCAAGCACGTGGAAGCAGAAAAATCAAACAATATACAGAGGTGAGAAGCATGGTTCATGAACGCAGCATAATAAATGACATAAATTAAAACTCAATTAGTCATTTTTAAGGCAGACTTATTAAGACTTATTTTGAAAAAAAAAATCAGCTAAATTGAGTGCAGTCAACCACTGTTAAATGAATATTTAAACCAGGTTAGTATAAGGCTCAAGTTGCACTAGAACGGCAGGACCTACAACATCCTCTTGTTTCTGCTGTTCCATCCTTTCTGTATCTGCTGTATAGTACTATGGTTACTAACAGGACTTACCATTAAATATCACATCTGGATGTGCCTGTCATGGCTGTAATTGTATTTATTTAAGGATATTTCTTAATTTCCCTTCCACTCTTATTATACAACAGCAATGTTATATTTCTAAATTGAAATTAAAAAACCCAAAGGATGAAGTATGTTAAAAAAAGGCAGTTAGAAAACCTAGCAGACTTGCTTTGTAAAATTGTGTAAGTAAGCTGGCTGATTCTTTATGTAGATCTGAACACAAACACTGTACATTTAAAAGTATCTTTCAGATAATTTTTATATGCTGATAGCCACATTTTCATAATCAGCTTCTAGGACTCTACCAATATGAGCACAACTGTTTCATGCTGAATCTTCTTATTTATGCATGAACATAAGGCTCTGTGGATGTCAAGCTAGTAATAAGATTCACTTCTCGTTTGCACTAAAAATTGCAAATAGTATAATATGAAGAAAACTTGTCAGCGCACTTTAGTTACTGAGCTGTGGACCAAAATGCTGATGATCAAATAGGAAAGACATTCAATGGCTGGGTGCTTGTTACTGCTTTTGCAGGTAGAAATCTTTTGAATTCAAATAAAGATTGTTTGACCTTAAGAGTTCACAGGAAACTGAACTCTGTGGTGATAACCCTACAAGCTGTGACTGACACCTACAACTTGCAGCTTTCTAGGAGATTCATACTCACTGCATTACATCAGAGAGTGATTTTGATAGCTCTGCCCTTACCCTTTTTAGACAAGTGATGAGGCAGGCAAAACATCCCTGTCTGAAGTCTGTGTGAGCTAGTTACTTCAGGGAGAGACATCTGTTCACAGTAAAATCCTCTTATTCAACACCGGTTGGCAGGCTGTTGTGGATATAACAAGGAGATTTGGTATAGTTGTAATAAACATAACATGAAATGTAACTCTGAAAAATATTGGTAATATAAATAGATTTTAGGTACTTGACACACGAAACAGGCTTACAGGCTATTTTGAAATGACAGGCAGTGCAATAATTAAAATATATCAGAAAGCTCAGCTGAGGTGCAGTGCCATGAATGGGGAACAGCACAGAGCAAATTCATCTCTTGGTTGGGCAAACCTCACACAGGGAAAACAACTGTTGAAATCAGAGGAGTCTAAGATTTTCAGAATCTGACCTTGTACAAATGAATAAGGATGTCACATTCACTTTTTGCAGAGCAGTTAAGCTGACCACATCCAAATAATGACAGGCTTGGTTTACGTGACATGAAAAATGCAATGGTTTATAACTCATATGACTTAAATATCAGGATTTATCGTCAGCCTGGCTGTAAAACTTCATTAGTAAGAAATGACACAACTTTAAAGTGGAGGACAAGTACTTGCTCAGAAAGCTGTCCTTATATCCATATAAACAGTCTTTGTGCACCTTCTTCTTACAGGAAGTTACAATTTAGTATGCAGAAGCAGCTACTTAACAGCAGCACGAATGATGTATTTTACAATAATTTAATTCTTACCTGCAATTCAAAATTCATAATTTAAAAAAAAAAACAATTTGTGACAAAATTATAAATACCAAAAGTTTTGTGGTGCTGTGTGCTTTTAAATAGTTGTATTTCCTAATGAACTTTCTGTATTAGAGATTGTTTGTAATTCAAAAGTGTTGATAAGATCAGTCACAGAACGGTTGAGGTGGAAAGGTTCCTCTAGAGATCATCTCATCCCAACCCTCTACTTAAGGCAGGGCAAGCAGGAGCAGGTTGCCCAGGGCCACCACCAGTTGGGTTTTGAATATCTCCAAGGATGGAAACTCCACAGCCTCTCTGAGCAACCTATGCCAATTTTTGACCACCCTCATGGTAAGGAAAGTTTTTCTCATGTTTAAACATATTTTCCTGCGGCTTAGTTTGTTCCCATTGCCTCTTGCCCTTTCGCTAGAGACCACTGGGAAGAGCCTGGCTCTTTACTCCCCTGCATCCAGTACTTATTTATACACATTAGTAAAATCCTTCCTGAGCCTTCTCTTCTCCAGGATGAACAGTTCCAGCTCTCTGAGTCTCTCCTCAGATCTCAGATGCTCCACGCCCTTCGTTATCTTTGTGGGCCTTCGCTGTACTCACTCCAGCATGTCCATGTCTCTTTTGTGTTGGGAAGCCCAGAACTCAACTGCCATTTGGAGACGTTTTATAAATGTGTAAATATTACATTTTAATGCAAAAATTTTAACTGAAGTTTTATTCTTGAAATTTTAAATCCAGATGAGAATCGCAGTCCCATTCTTACATCAACCTTAACTGTTCCTTTAGAAATATAGTATGAATTAGAGTAATCTTCCATAGCTTATAGACTACATATCTTCTCATTCTGTGAGTAGTCATCTGTGCCTAATGAAAACCATGAGAGACCACCTCAGACAGGTGGGCTATAACTGAATGTCCATCTAAGGAGTTAGTGTCTGCCTAAAGAGTGAGTTAGAAGATAGTCCTGTGATCTCATCTCGGGCAGGTTACAGTTATGCAACACGTGACAAAGGTTTGTAACTGACCCATACTGAATGCTTCTGACAGGTGAACAAGCAAGTTCTAGTCAGCAGTCGCTCTCCAGTACTACCCAAAGAATAATGTGCGCTCGTCCTGTTGAAAACTGAGTGCTGAATCTGCAGATAAGCATTTTTTTTTCCTAGCTCTGTATGCTGCAACATCCATGCATTGTTAGAAAGTTGGAGTCTTTTAACTGAGTTCAGTATATTTTATGTTAGTGTCTTGATGTCTAGGCTAAGTAGAAGGGCTAATTGACCAGTGTTCATGCTGGGATTAAGGGTGAAGAAAATTTCTCTCTTAGACTTCAGACTATCTATAGATATATTTATCTATAGATAAACATCAGAAATAGGGCTCAAATATGCCATAGCATTCAGCCTGTAAGAGACGAGGAATTGGGCAATGACAGACCCTCTGCTTCAACAAGGTCATTCTCCATTCTCCACCAACATACTACCTCATTCTGTTTTCCCTTGTNTATTTATCTATAGATAAACATCAGAAATAGGGCTCAAATATGCCATAGCATTCAGCCTGTAAGAGACGAGGAATTGGGCAATGACAGACCCTCTGCTTCAACAAGGTCATTCTCCATTCTCCACCAACATAGTACCTCATTCTGTTTTCCCTTGTTAGAAAGAACTAACAAAATTTTGACATCTTTGTATTTCTGATTATTAGCACAGCTGAGAGTAACAGCTGTGGAACTGAATAGCTTCAGAGTGCAATTTAGAGTTAAAATAGCTACTCTTAAAAAACAAATCCCATTGTACCTTCTCAGTCATCGTGAAATCCACCCAAAGGTGCTGATAGAAACCATCGTTTTAAAAAAATAGAATTTTCAAAAGCATTCACAGTGCTAAGAAAAACAGAATAAAGTTACAAGTTAGGTTTGGGTGACATAATAGAAAGTTACATATTTTAACATCAAAATTGCTTAAAAATCAGTAACATCACTTTGTTTATCTCAAGCAAAACACAGTCATTGTATCAGTGATACCACTGTCCTGTATAGATGAGGCTAACCGTGTATCCATAAAGATAATGGGAATTTTATCTTCATCTTTAAAACCAAAACAATAAACATCTAATGCTTGTTAACTGACACTGCTGTTTCAGATTATGCTACTGAACTTTCCTTTGGCAGATGCACTGGAAATAATTATTTCCCTGATGTTCTGCTCTTCCCTAAGCACTAGTATGGTAGCGACTGCAAAGCAGTAACCACGCTGGCCTTAGGCCGAGGTGAATTTTCACATGGATTACCTACATATGCATGGTTATATCAGCAAATTATTTTTTCAGGTGTTCTTCACCTGAGCTATTTAGATGCCACTTCACTGGGGTTTTTTGAATTTCAATTTGTAGGAAAAAAGAAGGAAAACATTTCATGTCTTTTTTTCTTAGGAATGAAAGAACATGAATGGGATTCCAAAGTGTCAAACGAATTTTGGGCAAATTTTGACCAAACACTTTCTTGGATGGAGTCTGAATCTGGAAAGTAATGGTTCATTGTGATGATTTTTGGAAAATTATGACCTTAGGAAAAAAGAAGAATGATGCACCTTCTTACACTTTCACTAAGGCTGTTGCTATGGTAATAAAAAATAGTTACATTAAAACAAAACCTAACAATATTTTTCATATTTTGCCAAAATTTATTTTCCTTTTTCAAACACATCATGGTTATATGGGTAAATCTAATTCTGTGTTAGCCAACGTAGGACAAGTAGTTTATATTTCATTTATCTGTAACATATTTTCCCATCAACAACTAAAACTATTATGCCATGTGTGGGATAATAGGATTATGAGGTATATATAAAACTTATCCACCAGCAAAAGGCAAAACTTTTTCAAGTTGTCTACAGAGGTAGTCTGCTGGTTTTGTGTAGCCTCTGCAGCTGTGATGGCTGCATGTAGCATTATTCAGGCAAATAGGGGAGTGGAAGGAGGGTGGCAGAAAAAGGTGTAGCTGGGGTAAGGTTTGTGCTCATTGCAACTCTAAACTTCTGCAAAACTCCATAATAAGATTCTGCAGCCCCAGGTAAAAACAAAAATTTAAAAATCTGATTTCCAGTATTTAAACCAAAAAAATTTGTTCTGGAATAATTTTATCCCTTGAGTTCCATAGAAATGTTAATACTTTTCTCCATAGAGTACCTTGTTAAATGATTGAGTTTTCTGTTTTATCTAACTGAAAAGGTGAAACACATGTACACCAATGCTGAAATATTACAGTTGCAAAATGAATGACAAGAAGAAGGGAATTCTGAGGTCAGAAGACACATGATGCTGCATTAACTTCCGTTATGGTTCAGACAGTCAGCTTGGTATTGCTTTCTATTCTGACCCATGTTACTCGAATCTATATCCATCCTTAGGAGAGGTCAAAACATAAGAGTACTTGAAGGCAGGTTTCAGAACAGCGATGAGCACAAATATGTTTGATACAGCATCATTTTTACTGACAAATGCACAAAGGCCATGCTGAATAAATTCTGAAACTGTTGGAGAGAGTCGGCTTATGTTATGGATCTTGCAAGTAACACAGCTGAGATCACTGGGATTATTAATTTTCTTTTATTTAATCCACCCTCCTATGCTTCTGATATCACAGGCATGGTTGGATCATCCACTTTACCTGCTACCTGGTCTCCTCACTCTCAAACAGACCCAAACCTTCCTGGACAACTTCAGAGTCTCCTGGCTAATGAGATGAGCAGAGAGCTGCTTAAGCTGGCAAGAGAAAGTCAGAGGAAAATGGTTCAGATACCTGTCTCAGTCAAGCAAACGGACAGAACACATTGCCTTACAATTTATTACCTGTACATATTCATAATGCATCTGGAGATCCTGGGGATCTCTCATCTTCGTGGAAGGTGCAAAGTAGGGCAGCCAAATGCAGACTTGTAGTGCTCTGATATTTTGCAGAAGGATGCGAGAACTCCATCATACAAAATTAAAAGAGACTCTTTCAAACCCTGTAGGACATAGGAGTTTTGCTTGGTTGAAAGTCTCTGGGAAGGGAAGAGAAAAGAAGGAAAAACGGGGGAAGATTTGCTGTCCAGCTTTTCATAGCTCTTCCAGAGCTTTCAGCACTGTCCTTTATGATTCTCCATTATTTTCGTCTAGGAAGGTTTCCGAAGCAGTGTCATTCATAACTAACGTCAGTGTCTCCTTCTGAACTGCCTCACAGAGGTGCTAAATGCATGGAGACTACGTCTTCTGTAGCCACTCAGCAGAGAATGTCACACGGATCTCAGCTCCCTAATACAAGGGTCATAAACTGGATTCCTCAGCTGGCTGTAGCTGGAGAGACTGCTGCTGCCAGGAAAGCAGATCAGTTCACATCATTCAACAGTTATTTCAAGTGCTGTGTGCTGTGTTTCCTAGCATGGATGTGCCTTAAAATAAGCATCAGTACCTGTGAAGAAGAGGAAATGCAGAACAATTATAGAAATAACGATAGGGGCCAATAAGACTACAATGAGAATAAAAAACCCTGAACGTGTTGGAGTAATGTCAAATGGCAGATGATTATCTCTTTAGGGACTGTAGGGACTGTAGGGACCATGTAACTATTTAGAAGGATGAAAACAGTTATGTTCACAATGAGGTAACAGGATTTTTAAGTAATGAAGTGGACAGAAGTGAAGGTGTAAGATAAAACCTGAAACACTGCAGAACTGGAGACAACTGGGGCTTGCAGAATGAGTTACTATCTTGCTATACTCCGATTAGGGGAGCATTGCAACAAGTAGAGAATATCGTGGTTCCTATTGCTGTTCACCACAATCAAGCTATCAACAGGATTACACCATCTAACTCACCTTGCAAAGTTGTGGGTGCTAAATTATTCCAGATGATTGAGAGCAGATGGAGGAAACGGATCCTATAGATATTTATACATATGAGTAACTGTTCTCCTAGGGTTGTCACACTGATTTCAGCATGCCTATTATATAAGTGAACTGATGTGTATATAAAAGTTTGCAAGGATTAACATTAAATGAAGATTAAAATTTTCTCGTGGCTGCTTATAACTCCATATAGCTGATGCAACAGACAGGAACTGCTGGGGTAAAGGAATACGGCAGCTACGCTGCTTTTCTGTGACTACTCTCACTTCACGGAAAGAGCTGTTGAAAGGAGGAGAGATGGACAGGAGCTGTAGAAGATACCCCTAGGCAGGGAAGTTTGATACAGATCTCACAGCTGTTTTCTGCTGGGATAACGCAGCTGCTGTAAGGCGGATGTAGAAAGAATCTCAGATGCACAACCAGATTTAAAAGATATCATTTGGAACTTTTTTTTTTGCTTTCTGGGCTGATGAAAATAAATAGCATCACTTTAAAACTTTTAATATAAGCAAGCGTTCAAATTCGCAAGATGCTTGAAAACACAGTGTTGCATGCAACAATGCACTAAATTGCACTGTCAGGCACACAGAAAACACATGGATATGCTCTGGGTTTACAAAACATGGTTTCAGAGGATGGGCCCCAGTTCTTCAATGGAGCTTCTTTGAGCATGAAGTTACTGTATTGAACACAAATGCAAACAAGCACTGCAATGATCTCGGTCTTTTTTATAAAAGTCCCATGGCTGGTCACTGAGTATGTCTATTACACAGCTGGGGAACCTGTGTGATTTAGCAGGAGCCAAGCTAGCTTTAAGCAAGTGTACTCTGTTCTTCATCATCAAATTAAATAAGAACTAAATGCAGCGGAGCTTATTTTCACAGTCAGGCCTTGGGGAGACGTAAGCTACTGCAGCCAGACTGTTACAATACATGTGTTGACTCAGAAACATTTTCAGTCTCCTTACATCTGAGGACACTCATTTCTATGTCCAGTGTCTAGGTGCCTTTGAATGCCAGCCAGCGGTTTTAGCTATGCCCAGCTGTACAGACACTGAGCCCACAGACCAGCTTTACACAGTAAAAGCAGACTGCTTTAAGCACAATCAAGCTTCACACTTCTCTTATGTGGGTCATGCCATTTTAGTAATGGCAGAGGCAGTGCTACACACAGTTGCTTTTTAAGACAGAAAGTATGAAAAAAAAAACCCAAACCCAGTTGAAGTGATAAAACAATAATCCCAGGAATGTTTCTGACCTCATGCTACTCTTACTAACAAATACTCCTTTAATAGTGATGAGTTAATGATATCAAGCCCTGTGTGATCTGACACGCAGCATGTGAGATGACAGTGTTTAGACAGAAATACTCTACCTCCGTCAAGCTAGCTGGCTCCTATTATAGCATGGGTGTTAAGCCACGCTGCTGAACAAGCTTTGGCAGCTATCGTGCGAGCTTCTGAAGTGAATGAATCACAGAGGTAACGCATGATTGAACAGGGGTATATACAGCGTGACTTCTTAATTTCTTTCGGAGGTTCACACTTCAAATCAATTGCAGCAAAGCTCAAATTATACGACACTGAAAACTGAGTTCCGTTTCTTTCAAAAAACCCCTACCAGTTCTTCTGTGAAAGCAACAAAGCTATAGATGGAAGAATCTGCATATTTCCAGGTAGAACTACATCTTGGTATTTTATTTTGACTCTGGAGTAGCTATTTGCAGTATCTACATAAGGAAGAAATGGTGTCAGATTGTCTTCTAGATATTAAATGCAGGTATTGTTCATGTTTTACTCTTCATTGCATTGCAGAAGAGCATTTCTAATCTGTGATGAAGAGAAAAAAAAAAAATTTTATCTTCAGCACATTTAACTGGATCTAGACTAACTAAACCTAACAGGCCGCTTTCCAGTGAAAGGGCTGAAAGGGGGACTATGTCTAATTAACTTCGTTTTTCTTTTAAACAGCTTTTAGGGGAATTAAAATAATTTATTGGAAGGAAAAACTAAATCTTCAAAACTGTGTTTGTTGAGAATTTCCTTTTTGTATGTAGTTCACAGTGAAGAACCATCTGATTACTATGTTTCATTAACTGTGTTAAAAAAAAAGAACAAGTTTTGCCTTATTCTGCATAACATTCATAACATGAAATAAAAGTTTGGCCTTATGACCGGTACTGGGAGAAAAAATTTGAAACATATTCTTATAACATATTTAATTACCTACATGGACCCAATCTTTCTTTTTCTTCATTAGTATTTTTTTGTATATGGAAAAGAGCTATAGAACTCTCAAATGACAAAAGCACAGCTGCATGCACAATCCTGTCTGATACTTGTGATGAAATGAGAATAAAGGAATAACAGAATCTGTGCCCCAGGAACAGATAGAAATGTAAAGGGTAGTTGCAGTAGAAATGAAAAAAAGCTACTTAAAAGACCTATTTTTGTCACTAGGATGCTATTGCCATCTCTTACATTTTTATTGCAAGTTCTAGGACTGCCGGTGTAATTAAAGGCATGCTGCTGGAATAAAAAGTAATTCCTAAGCAATTGCAGTATCTGCTAAAAATATAAACCCACACGGTTGCTGAAAAAAAGCAAATTCATCCTAGAACTTCAGGAAACAGATTTAAACTGAAATATGTTTGTCTACTTTGACAGTTGGGGTTTTTTAAAGCTAGAATTTTGGGGTCATGATTTTGCCTCATCAGACAATGAAATCCATTAATATTACTAGTACTTTAACTCATTTTTCTGACGGATTAAGACATCATTTATTGTGATGTCGGTTTTAATTTTCACGCCGCCTGCTGTTCCAGTAGTGGAACCGGAGTGAACAATTCCATTTATCAATTTCCATGCACCTGTGCAATGCTGGTATGTTTAGACTCACAAACTGGCAGTCAGGGAGTCTCTGAAATAAAAAGACATTACTTAAAAGAAGTAAAAAATAATTTAAAGAATTTTCTGCATATACATTTTTGTAAGACCTCTATAACTTCTTTAAACTTTGTCTTTGCTAAATATTATCTCTATACAGGCTCTGACAGTCTTACGTCATCTGCTGTTTCCTGTACTATCAGCTCCATATATTCCTGCGTCTCTTTTCCTTTCCTTACAGGTTCTCTGTAGGCCACTCATAAACCTCTCCTCTTACAAGTTTCTCCTTGATGCCAGGAGCTATGTTGCTCACTATGGCCTACTGCAGACACAGAAGTGCCATTGTATCGAACTTAGAGCCTTGCTTTGCTTGGTTAGTTATCTGTAGTTTTAGCATATTCTCTATGGTATACCACAAGAATGTGATGCAACCCAATATGCTGGGTTGCCCTCACGGGGAAGGAGAAGAGGCATGCAGGGAAGTTTATTCTGGACCTCCTTGTTTGAGATGCTGCAGTGAACCCCAATTTGCTTCAGTAAATCATCTCAATAATTACAGAAAGCAGTGGCAGCGGGCAGTCCCTGTTTCCACCTTTGCCAAGGGCTCCTGGGTTGTCTGTGCATCCACAGCATCATGCCATCACACCTGGGGCAAAAGGCAGTATCAGATTATTTGTTTTCCTAGTTAATGAAAACTGTGTGCTTCTAACATACCACTACACTGATTGCTTTGACTGAAGAAGTGAAGAAGCAAAAAAATTTTGCTTTATTGCTAAACATAAAGACTTCTCTGCCCTGCAAAAAGCCCAAGAGATGGTGTCAGATGATGATCCGTAACATAGCTGAAAAGCATGCTAAAAGCCATTGCTATGCAATTATTTCATGAATGACATCGAGCCCTTGTTATTTGCAATCATACTAGAAAAAGTACATACTGTGAAATAAGCAGTTTTGCTTCAGATTTAGAGAATATATGTTTTTATGGAGGTGACAAGTAATTTATTAGGTTAGCACTTCAGAATTTCTATTGTTGACTTTCTTCATCTATAGTTTCCAGGTTTTCTTTACCATAACAGATTAGTAGAAATGTATTGTATCTGCCTTTAGAACTGCTTTTGGGTTTTGGGCTCAGGTATTTGACTAAAAATCATTAACAGATTAAATACTGCTTTCTTGCCATTATATGAGGTAATCTTAAGTAGTAATTCTGCACATAAATGCTGAATGTCTTTATGTTTAAATGTCATGACTGTCAGGATCATGATGATCCAGGTATTTTTCTTGACCTATAGAAAACAGGGAACTGGCTTCCTGCATAATGTTACTCATCTGGTCCCACATTTTAATGCATGTATTTATTAAGATGATAAATGTATAGTAGAAGTATCTTCTGCATTTCAGCTTTAAAAAACAAAATCCTTATTTCAAAGGGCCTGTTAAAATATTTGTAGAAACTTCATTTCTTCAACTTGGGCATTTCTTCAACTTTATATCACGAACAGTGACTTCACAACTGAACTTTAGTAATCAGACTATAAGTATGTGTAAATTTATTGCACGGGTAATTTAATGAAGAAACTGTGCACAAAGCAGAATCTAGAATTGATTCCAATCCAAGCTCAAGTTTCACTCTTCAGAAATAACATACACATTACTGATCCCAAGGTTTGCTGCTGTGCTTCCAGTCCTATAAAACAAAAGATGAGGCTCTCTCTCACCAACCGTAACAATCAAATAACTCATGGCACTTTTCTGCCTTTGAAGGGCGTTAACGTTGGTTTTCCAGCCAAGCTATAGTGCAGGAAATTACATTTTTCCTCCCTGTATTTCCAAACGGCTAACGTGGCTCCAGTTCTCTGTTCAAGGCCAATAATCGCCGCTGCTGGAGTTCTTTAGAAAGACCAGGTTTATAAAATGAAACCAGTTACTCTGTAAGCAGCAGAATAATCGATGCCTGTGGGGTTTTTCGTTGTCTTTTTTTTTTTTCCCCCCTGCAAAGGTAAGAGCACCCCTGGTCATTCTTCCACGGTCCCCCTCAAGGGAACCTCGAGGGCCTTTCACGCCTTCGAACTACTTGGAAGAGGCCGGGGTAGCTCCAGCCCCAGCACACGTCGCCCGTCCGGCACGCGGGCTGCACAGAGCTGGTACCCTCCGAGGTAAACCGTCTTCCTCTCAGTAATGGGATTCTTCTTCACCCCCTGGCTGCTAACGTTGCGGAAACGCGCAAGTTTTGCACGCAGTGCAAACGGCAGTCGGTAACGGCCAGCGGCTCTGTCACGGGCAGCGAGGGAGCCAGGCGCCCCGCCGCGCCCCCATCACCGCCTGGCGCCGAAATAAACGCGGCCCCTCGCGGCTACGGTCCCCTCCCGGAGAACCGCCGGGAAACAGCCCCCGCGTCCCCAGAGGGAACCGTCGCCGCTCCGCAGCGCGCCCCGTCCCCATCGCCCGCCCGAGGGGCCGGCGCCTCCCCCGGCGGCGGGAGCCCACGCCTCGAGCCGCTCCCCGCCCGGCCGCGGCGGCGCGAGCGCCTCTGGCCCAGCCGGTCCCTCCTCGCGCGCCGTAGCGATGCTCCCGGCTTCTCTGCCCGCGGAGGCTGTTTTCAAGATGGCGGCCGCGCGGGCGGCTCTGCGCGGCCGGGTTCCTGCAGCTGGGTAGCGACCCCCCCCCACCTCCCTCTCCCCTCCTCCTCCACCTCCTCGCTGCACCCCCGGCGCCGCAGCGGGCCAGGCCGGGCCGCGCACTGCGATCCGCCGCCATGCCGGCCTCGGTGCATGCATGAGAGACGTCGCCGCGCTGGTCTCTGCCGCCGCCGCCATGGAGGAGCCGCCGCCGCCGCCGGGGAGGTCAGTACCCGCCGCTGCCAAATCGGGAGCTGCCTGCAGAGAGCGGCGCAGGCCGCCTGCTGCCAGATCGTGGCGGGGGGGCCGGGGCCGCCACCGAGTCTGGGGGCTACGAATGCCAACCGCCCGCCCTGCGCTGCAGGCCGGCCACGGCGTCGGGAGCGCTGCGTTGCTGGGGATGCGTTTTTAACCTTGCCCCCCACCCCCCCGGTCCCTCCGCGGTGCAGAAGCTCCGGCTGCTGCTGCTGCTGCTGCTTCAGCGCTTTTCTAAAGCGCCCGCCGAGCGAGAAAGCGCTTCGGTAAGGAATCTGCTGGCTGCGGTGGGTAAGGCAGCGCTCTGCGGGCGCTTTGCAATTAAAAGCAAATCGTTCCTCCCCCCCCCTCCCTCCCCCGTTTACTTTTAGCAAACGGTGTTTCTGGGGCACTCGCAGGGCCAGCTCTCGGGGAAAACTNATTGAAACTTTGGGATCTAAACTAGTTGCTAGCTTTTTCTTACCTAGGAATGGAACTTTCTGCCAGAAGAGTAAAGTTTGGGCACAGGAGAGTGGGGGAAGAATGGCTGTTACAGATCTTGTTATTCTCTATCCTAGGTCTCTGTCTTTCCCGATTTATCGTGGTAATATATGATACAGGGCCGCCGAAGCGTGACCCGCGCTCGCCGATTCGCGCCCCGCGGTGATAAAAACGCCGCCTTCTCTAGGAGCGTGCCTCGCGTTTGTAGCGTCCGCGATTAAAACCAGGTAGGTAAGCTCTCCCTGGCACGCCGATAAAACGGCAGGATCGCGGAGTGTCGCTCCTGGCAGTGTTGCAGTCGGTATTTGTCAGAAGAAACGTTGGTTTTTGTTGTTTTGTTTTTTTTTTTTTTTCAGTCTTGCACGAAGAGGGCAAGCGCTTTGATGCCTTGAGCTTTTTGCAACTGTTGTTACCGCCTGAATGTGCTGACCTGCAGATTGGCTTTTTGCAACTCTCCATCTGCGCCCTGCTGAGAGATGGGGATGCAAATTACTTCATGGTTTAGTGTTTCCAACTGGCTGTAGAAGTGTTGCATAAGTCCAAGTTATTAATTCCCTGGCAGTTATTTCTCCTTTTAAAATAACATCCTGTTGATGCACTTCACTTCTCACTAGGAGGCATTCAGGAAACGTTTTTTAAAACACTTGTGTGATCAATTAGTACTGTGAGGCAGTAGTCAGGCGCATTGTATTCCAGGTGTGCCGTTCAATAAAGCTTTGTGCCATCGTGTTCCTGAGATCATTCTTGGATATTGCAAGCTACTGTTTCGTACTGATGTAATGAAAGGGAAGTGGTGATGCACTGCAGTTTGGATCGAGGCTATGGAGTTGAACAATGTCTGGTTTGAGTTTTCATTAATGCATTTTAATGATTTGTTTTTCTTACGTCATGAGAATGCCAAAACCAGAAGGTATATAACAGTTAATTAGATTTAACAGAAATATTATGAAATGCAAATGCTGATAGAGCAGCTGAATTCGTAAGCATTCAAGTTCCTTCTTACAGTATCTTCAAAGAGTAATAGTGCAGGTTAAGCAGAAAATGATTTAAAGTTAAGTTTGTACGACAGCATGACCCTGGACCTGGGCTGTCCTCATGTAGAAGAGTAATCTGCAGTGCCTGCATGGAAAACACCCAGGCATTTCCTGTCTGGGGCCATTTCTGACCCCTCCTGGATTCTGCTTATTAAAAGACAGTTTATATGAGTCGGATGTGGGTGTGGATGGTGTGGTGGCAACTTTACCCGGCAAATGAAAACTGAATTAGTTATTTCAGAACGAGCTGGTGGGTGGAAAGAAGATGTCTCAAAACAATTAGGTAGCCTTAATTAGTGTAGGGTAATGCATGTACTTCACTGTGATTCACTTCTGTGTGTTCTTTGTGTACCAACTTCACATCTGCTTTAGAGCAGAACTGCTTCTCTGGGTTTGTGCAGTACTTACTTTTTCTTAAACGTAATACAGGAGTAAAGTATCTGAAGCTTTTTTAGACACTATTAAAATTTTGGCGTTGTTATTAGGTGTTCGGTATTGTGGCTGGGAGGTCAGAATCTTGTTGAAATCAGTGGGACTGCGTGCAAGCTTGGGAATTTAAAATCCATTTGGTGACAGATAGCTTTTAATCCTGTTTGTAGAGTATGAATGTATTCTTATGATAAAGAATTCTTCTGGCTAGCACTGAAGTGTGTTGGTATAATGCATTCTCTTTAAGTTAATTTTAATTCTGCTCAAGAAGTACTCAGTCATTTTCATTAGCAATACACCTACATTTGGTTAAATAAGGAAGTCTATTGATTTGTTGTTGTGAGACCGTCTTATGTCTTAGAAATCTGTTTGTCTTCGTGTAAGCGTTTTCTTGTGTCTTGTCAGAATATAAATGGAATGGTACATTTTGTAAATGTAAGGCAAGCATACAATATATCTATGGCTTTTTTGAGTTATACAGTCCGTAGTCCTAGATGTTCCAAAGCATGTGATGGAGAATTGCTGTCCAAAAGCAAACAGGTCTTCCTTTCTTCCTTGAAACATACACTTTGGGGTGAGAAGAGGGGAGTCAGCTCTAAACTGAAAAATAGTCAGGGAACCTGTGAGCGGAGAAGGATTGCGCTTGGACGTTGAACAGCCTGCAGTGGTTTTGAACAAATAAAAAGATACTATAAAAAGCTTTGGGAAAAATTCACATTTAAGCGTCAATGCTTGTAACAAAGCAAACAGAAAATTTTCAAGATAAGTTGTTTCCACTTAGATAATTTAGAACACTAATTAAAATGTGTTTCGTGCTTCTTGATTATAGGCTTTATTATAGGCTTGGTCTATAGGCTTTAAATTTCCCTAGCCCAGTCGTAGGCATTCCCAAGAATTTTTTGGCACAAAATCCCCTATAGAGAAAAAAGAGGCCTTAAGCGTTTCCTTTGTTGAGATGCCAATTTTGGTGGCACTGCAAAGGCATGAAGAGCCATAGGGCTACTTTTAACTTGTGCCTTGATTGCTTGTAGCCCGCTTTTTTTCCTGGCCTACATCCAGTGCAAGGGGTGAAGGAAATAGCAAGTCTGTGCATAAAGTGGGACAGAATTGTGAATAATGTGGAGGCTTCCTCTGCTCTTGGAAATTCTTTCAGTGGTCAGATCTGTTGGCTCTACGATGACAATGAATTGGGCTGTCAGTCTGCAGCACCTGGTGTTTGAGGGAAGCCTGAGGTTATGTCATGAAATGTGCTCAACATGTTTTTCTGTTTGCCAAACTATATGTGTGATTGATAGTGTATCGGCAGTGAAAGAGTTTAAAATTATTTTATTAACTTGATTATAGCTTCAGTGGATAAAAATATGTGTGTAGAGTTTTACCGTCTTTTGTTATTATTTTATTTTCTTGCATTTAAATGAAGCAAGGTGTAATCTCAGTTCTTCGTGCATAGCATTTTCTTGTTTACATGTGCAAGATTGGGATGAATGACTGATTGCTCCGCCTACACACAAACACACATGAAGTGCTAGTTGAGATGTCTTTGGCATTTGTAGCAGCAAGGATTAGTCTGCGTTGTGTGGCTGCTGGAGTTGTTTTTATGTCTGTTAATTAGTGCTGTCTGTGTCAAGGTTGGTTTTACTATTATGTAAGCTAGTGATACTAGCCCTTGTGGAATGCAAACCTTGCTGTGATGAACAACAGATCTGTTGAATTTAAAGGAAAGGATGAGGGATATGCTGTAATTTTTGTTTTAGGGAGTGAATTGGGATTTTTAGAGGCTTATAAAGATTTGGCTTCTATGACAACAGCATTTCTTAAATTATACACAAACCATTCTTTTAAACTGCGTCTACACTAAATTTAGGAGACAATTTTTTATACTACCTGCTGCTAGTCAAGTAGTATGTTGACCTCTGTCAACAAAGGAAGATACAGACATCTGGGCTCTTACTTCTTCAGCT
This sequence comes from Steatornis caripensis, assembly GCA_013398225.1. Classification (NCBI taxonomy): domain Eukaryota; kingdom Metazoa; phylum Chordata; class Aves; order Caprimulgiformes; family Steatornithidae; genus Steatornis; species Steatornis caripensis. The sequence goes on along the minus strand of VZSC01000950.1, from coordinate 580,200 downwards.
CTGTAGTTGAATTTGCTGTTGTATGCGTCATTTATGTTTGCAGAGCTATTATTTCCCTTAAGTTTTCTTTTACTGTCAATCGTTAACTGCATTGATGCTATGTTTAGCCTGTAATCTATTAGCTAAAGAACTTTTGAATTTGTAAAAATAACTCAGAAGCGTATTCATTAAAAGACCTGAGAATTGTCCCATGCTCATCCTTGGCCACCTGCAAACATAAAGCCAAACTGGAATGTTTGCTCTTAACACCTGTCTTTGAGCATTACTGAGTTGTCAAATGTTGGCTCGTGTCCTGTCCAAGAACTCTGTACACAAGACCACATCAGTTTGCCGTGAACCTTGATCAGGTTTCTTCTGGATCAAGGCAAGATGGGATATAACTTTATTGCCCTGATGAATGTCTCCTGCTGTCACAGCGTAGAAGGAGGAAATTAATTCTGTTCCTTCTGTGTCCTGCTAACATTTAATGGTATTGACTGTCGTGTGTTGCTTTCTAATGTAGAATACATGTATGATTTATTCTGCCCTTGGCTTACGTGTGCTGCTGGTGTACTTGCTGATGGCTTCTCTGAGAGCAGTATTTGTAAAGGTTTTTAGCTGTGAAACATCCATCCAGTAAGTGATAACAAGGCCACAGTTACATATGCCTGTGTTGCTTCTTGCTGCACTGTAGAACTCTCCATGGGCATGTCTGTTGAGCATTAGGATGCTCCAAATAGTACAGAGTGCTGCAGCTCCGTTGCATTGCCTGGGTTTTCCAGAGCTTGCGGACTAGTAGTCCAGCATCCAGTGCTTAGGCACCAGCTTCCACTAAAAACATACTTAACATTTAATGCTTTACCTTCAGGGTTCTTGTAGAGCTTGACTTCATCTAAAACATGAATTGAAACTTTGGGATCTAAACTAGTTGCTAGCTTTTTCTTACCTAGGAATGGAACTTTCTGCCAGAAGAGTAAAGTTTGGGCACAGGAGAGTGGGGGAAGAATGGCTGTTACAGATCTTGTTATTCTCTATCCTAGGTCTCTGTCTTTCCCGATTTATCGTGGTAATATATGATACAGTTAAGCCTAGCAGCCTAACACTTTCTGTCATAGTATCGCCCAGGTCTTTGTCCGCAGAGCTGCTCCTCAGCAGGTCAGCCCCCAGCCTGTAGCGGTGCATGAGGTTGTTCCTTCCCAGGTGCAGGACCCTACACCTGCCCTTATTGAACTTCATCAGGTTT
>VZSC01000950.1:395185-567626 GCA_013398225.1 Steatornis caripensis | reverse complement strand
TGTGGAGTCTCCTTCTCTGGAGATATTCAAAACCCGCCTGGACGCATTCCTGTGCAACCTGCTCTAGGCTAACCTGCTTTAGCAGGGGGGTTGGACTAGGTGATCTCTAGAGGTCCCTTCCAACCCCTACCATTCTATGATTCTATGATAAGAATCAGTATCTGATTTGAGGGGGGTTGCTTATTATTTTTTTTGTTAGCCTTACTGCTGTTCTACTGACTGGCAATATTCTGGCGTATTTCTTCTTGCAGGCACTCAGACTCACTCCACCAGAGCATGAGTAACATTCCTTGCCTGCCTCAAAAATAGTAGCAAGTAAAATGTCATTTGTGGTTCAAGTGAAATGGAAATTGAAGTTATCATGTACTGATGCTAGTCTTGCACTGTATGATTTAGGTTGAATGTTTCTTTGCCTCCATGTCTTTTACTAAAGTCGAGATGGTGTTATTTGCACACCTGCTTCAGAAATCAAACATTTGAGGGGATGGAGGCAAACTGCGTTTTTTCCCTTCCCCTTCCCTAGTGGTGCATGTTCTTCTTCCAGATCTATGTTAAAGCAGGAGAGTTCCGTGTATTGCACCAGTGGGGAGTGGTGGTGATGAGAGGACTGAGCTGGGGTAATGGGTCCCGTATTCTGGGAGAAGTCAGCAGTCTTGGTGTCACTTTGAGCTCTAGCCTATACATGGGATTCAGTCAGTTAGGGACTTGGTTTTAATTGGAGTCCTCTCCTCCTCCTTCCCTTTTCTATATTTACCCTGGGTAGATAAGCATCAGATGGGTATGAAGGGATAGAGAGAGAGGTTAAAACCCTGTCCTGCTGCCATCTACTTTCCTCTGAAGCCTGAACTGACCAGACGATTGTCAGAATTTTGTGAGGCTTTTTTAAGGTTCTGAAGAATTCAAATGATACGTTACTGGTGAGGCAATGATACAATTCACTTTGTCTTAAAATAGTTTGTTTCCATGTGTGAATTTGGAACTTCCTAGTATGTCAGTGAGCAGCATAAAATGTACTGAGTTTGTTGTTCACAGTCTGAGAGTAATTTTGTTGCTGTGTTTCATTTGAGCATGCAGGGGAGATCCAGCTGTTAATGGTATTGTGCCCAACTGCCACCCTGCTGAAGTAATCTTATTTGGTGGGACAGAGTGAATGTCCAGGAGGAAGGAAAGGGTATCTGAAATGGTTACTCATTTGTTGTATTTGCCATATTTTAATTTTAAAGCAAGTCCTAATGTAAGAGTGTGTGCATACCCTCCATCGTGGTTGCTTTACATCTGGCCTCTTCTTAGGAGAGGAAGCTGGCACTGGAAGTGGTCTTTGAATTTGCTCAGAGTTTACATATGAAAACTAATGGCTTTTTTTTTTCTTTTACCCATGTGAGTTTATTTCTGCCGTATGAGTTTACAAATAGATCAACTCCTGGCATTGGCTTAGGGGGCAATTGGATGAGTGCCAGAATTGACTCAAAAGGAAAGGCTATAGGAGTTTTTAGCTGGGGAGAAGGGGAGACCGAAGTTATAGCAGCCCGGACTTTGATTGTCTTGCTAGGGTTAACTGCGTGATACTATGTGGTCATTGTTTTGGTTTGGTTTTTGGTTTGGTTTTTGTTTTTTTTTTTTAAAGGCCTGTTCCTCACTGAAGGAAAAGAAAGTTACTCTAGCTTTATCTTTAAACTCTTTTGATTTAAATTGTTCAGAGTTTTGCAAAATTACAAAGACAAGTCAGCATTTTTAAAATAATGGTCTTCTGTAATACTGTATGTAATGCTACTCTACAATGTTTGCCGATACTGCTAGATGTAATACCAGTGAAAGGCCCTACTTGGGGTATTGTGCTGGACTCTGTACTGACATAGGTACTAATCCTGCAAAGATATGTGCTTTCTGTTGAATTCAGTGATACAGCATCTGGTGGTTAAGCTGACCATCTGGTTTTGGGGTTTGAAGAACATAAATATATTATTTTAGTTTTGTGTTTCTGTGAGCTCTAACTTCTTTTTATCAATAGTTTTTCCAACATGCCAAATTAATCGAGGCTAATTAAAAAGTTACCATGGAGACCCAGTTATTTTTTTGCTACCAAAAAAAAAGTTCTGAGGTTAAACGTACTTAATATTAAAATCAGTGGAAAATACATAAAATACATTCAGGTCCCCTATGCTAGATACAAGTTTTGTGAAGAGTGGAGATCCTTTGCAGTGAACTTAAAAGTTGCCTTCATGGTATGCAAAAGTTTAGGGGGTGGAGAAGGAAGACCTCTGCTGCTGTCTCTGCCACTGATTAGGTTGACTGTCTTGCATTATGTTTGTATTTCTGAACCTTTGTTTGTTTCATGTGCCTCTTAGTTTAGGCAAATATGTTACATATTCATGTATGTTAACACTCTGTTCTCCTAGTGACACTCTGGCTATACATCCTCTTTGTTGTAGATTGCCTATACTTTGCTTGATTGGAAAGTTGCCCTTATGGGTGTGAAAAAACTTGAGATAAATATACGTGATTGTGGCAGGAAAATACAGAAGGTTGTCTGTGGTTGGGGTTTACCGATGGATTAGCTTTCTAAACAGATACTGCAAGTAAAAATTCTTTAACATCATGGTTTAACTTGCTCTTTACAGGAAAGAGTGCAAATCAGAAGATGTTGCTTGCAAGATCTCTGAATCTGACCCTGAGGAATTATCAGACGAAGCAAGTGCTGACACCTTCTATGGAACTTCTCCTCCTAGTACACCCCGCCAGATGAAGCGTATGTCAACAAAACATCAGAAAAATAACGTTGGGAGACCTGCTAGCCGTTCTACTTTGAAAGGTAGCTGTAGTGTTTTGGTTTTTTTCCTAAAATGATCATAAAGTCGTAGTAGTAGCCCTTCATTACCTGGCAGAGGAGATAACACAGAAGATGGGGCCAGATGCTTAGGTGCAGGGAAAGGACAGGAGGCAGCTGTCATAAATTTCAACAAGGGAAAACTCTTTTGGTTACTAGAAGAAAAATTCTACAATGAGAGTGGTCAAACAGTGAGCAATTTGCCAGAGAGGTTCTTGGGTTGTTGAATCTCCATCTTTGGAGATTTCCAAAACACAACTGGGTAAGATCATAAGCAGGCTAAACTAGTTTTGACATAAACCCTGCTTTGAGCAGGAGGTTGGAAAAAATGACCTTCAGAGGTATTTTCCAATCAATTTTTTTCTGCTATTCTGTGGTCTCTAGTAATGGTGTAGTTGCTTCTCTGCCCCAATTTCATGTTCTGAAGCACTTTGCAGTATGCTTTATTGGAAAATAGAGCTTTCAGTGATCATTCTTTACTCTTTAGTGTCACTGAAGCATTTGAATTGTATTTACCGCTGTTTACTTCTGTTGACTCTCTAGTCATAAAGTCATAACTGGGAAAAAACCAGAAATACTTGATTATGTTTTTTCCTAATGTTACTATGTAACAATGTCTAATACTAAATAAAACATTTTTAGGTTAAAGTATGAATTTTAATTTTGAGCAGATACAGAATATGGTAATTGCTTGTTGAAAAGATGGTCTTAAAAAACATGCAGTACTACATCTTTTGAAGCTGCCATTCCAAGAAAAAATGAAAAAATGTGCAATTTTAGTGGTTTTGCTGAGCTTGCGATGGGTGCAAAAAAAAAAGCAATTTTTTAAGATTGTATGTTCAGTATTTTCATACAGAACATGCCGAGGTTTGTTTTGGTTTCGTTTGGGTTTTGTTTTTGTTTTTTTTTAAACAACAAAAACCCCCAAACAAACAAAAATCCAAACAACTATGTCAGACAAGGTTATTTGCCAGAGTTGTTACGGCAGCTTGACTATTGCCAGTTAATATTTTGGAAGCAATTTTTAAATTGCTTCACATGAAATGGGAAATGCTATCACAGAGTGCATTTACTTGCAAGGGTTATGTTTTCAGGGTATAGTGTAGGGGAGAAGGTAAATGGTTTAGTGTGAATAAAGGAATACAGTCTATTCTTCAGTTCCATAGAGTTGTGGGGTGCAAGTACACAATAAAAGAAGGACCAGTGCAAACATCTTCCAAAGCTTTTGGTTGCCTTCCATTTCATACAGCTTCTGAATAGTGTCACTATGATGAAAACATTCGCCAAAAGACCTCTTCAAACTAAATTGAAGAGAAATCTTTTTAGACTTTCCAGGTAGCTGTGTAGGCATTGGAATTATTAAGCTTCTTTAACTTCTTTTTAATTTTGCCTTTTGGCTGAGTTAAACTCGTCTAATGCAACATTAACCTTATTTAGTTCTGTGTGCTTAGTAACTCTCCTTGCTTTCTGTGCTTTTCTTGTTTCTTCCTGTGCTTTAAAAAAAAGGTTAGTTTCTAAACAGAGAAGTCGCGATACTGAAGAACTGTAATGCATAGTATTTCATAGTAACACTTTGGTGCTGAGCACATGTGGAAGAGCGATACCTTTATGAGGAACAGGGAGCTGTTGTTTATCCCTGCTAATAGATTTTGGGGTTTTGGAGCGAGGTCTCTCTCTACTTGTGAGGAGAATGGTTCTTGCTTCTGGAATAATAGTACCTCATTCTTGGTTACTGTGAGTGTATCTTAAAATGTTTTTTGTGTTTTTTATGAACTGGATAGCATTGTATTGCATAAAATATTTTTTCTGGAAAGTTCATAGTTCATTTTGTTTAACTTTATGTATAATCTCAGAACATTTGTTCTGTATTGCGGGGGGGAACCCACCCCAAAACCAACACCTTAAAAGCGGACTAGTTGATTGACCTTGAATGTGTGTGCATATGCTGTTAGTGAGATTGAGTTGGTTTTACTTCAGTAAGAGAATTCATTCAGGGGTTAGTTTGATGTAACTGGTCAGTTTAAAAAGTAAATTTGAAATACGTTTTCAGACGTTTACATATAGCATGGATTTAATGTATCTTTATTTAGACAACTGAAATAATTTTGGGCATTAGGGGCTTGCTTACTTGCATCTCCAAAGTTTATTTGTTTAATTTCTGTCGCACCAAGTTTCTTATAACTTGCATTTAGTATAAAAAAATAAACTGACACAATAATCCGTTTAAACTAGTTTCTGCCGGAGACCCACGGGATTCATGTTTTCTAAGCTATACACATTTCAGAGTTGCTTCTAATATGTGTGTCTCCTGCCTGTTTTTTCTGACTCAGAGGGTATGGAATGTCAGTCTAGCAATGGTTGCTTACTTCCTGAAGTGTTAGCTTCTTGGACTTTGCGAAAAACAGTGCCCCTGTCTGCTTTTTACTATGAAACTTCTGCAGCTTCATACTTCAAGGAGAACCTCTGTCTGCTCCACTTTCTTACCCCCATCAAGTTCCTCAAGTTCATTTTGTAATTTTTTTTTTCAAATGAGCTGTTTAAGACCTCAGACTCTGCCATGTGCCCCCTCTTACCAGCTGATTGTTGGTTAGTCATGAAACCTGCCTGCCCCATGTACTGCTACAGGTAATTATTTTACAAATTCATTTAAGCCTATATTACAAAACCGCAATAAAATTGGTAGTAGGAACTCATACAGTTATAACATTGATACTCACTTATTGCAAAATTGTTAGGTATATTTGAATCAGTGACACCTGGGTATTTGATAAAATGAGAGGATTTTGAAACAATTTGTAGGTTATTGTGCCTGGGCTTTGTTAAGAATGATGAATATTCAAGTGTTAGGGCATTTTAGATGTCTAGGGAAATAGCACAAATTAAAATCTGTCTGTTTCTTTTTTCCCTAGAAGCAAGCTAGAGATTCTGGGATGTGGTTTGCAAATTGTTGAGACTTCAAGGTGCAACTGAAGTCAGGGAATGTTGAACACAAAGTTGTCAGTGTTCTGAAATGTTGAGCAGTAGCTCTTCCCATTTTTGGCACCCGAAAGTATGCTGGCTTGATGGATCTTTCCCTGTCATGATTTTCCATATATAGAAAGGGAATATTATTACTCTTCCACTGAGCAGGCCTGTTACGGAAATAAGCCTATTAGTATTTCTGGTATTAATGGACGTTATACTGAGGAGCACAGCAGCAAAGACTCTAAGGAAATTACTACTTCTAAGTGGGGAATAAGCCATGTGCAGGAGATAATCCTTAGAGTCACAGTGAACAGTGGAATGAAGACAAAGTGTTCATCCATCTTTCTGAAAGTCTTTTCTGTTCTTGAATAAGCAGGGGCCCTGTGACCACGTAGCTTGTGTTCCGGCTGCTGATCCCTGGACTGCAGCTGGTCTACGTACAGGTGCTGCCCTTCAGCCTGCCAAGTCCATAAGGGAGAGAACCACTGTTTTTAATACCTGGTAATTCCTCCTGTCCTGATCTGCAAAGCTGAGATCTAAGCACTTTTGTTAATGCTGCAGAAATAAGGTTTGCCGCTCCTGAGGGAAGAACAGAAAGAGACGTGGCAGTGGCACTATTAGGCAGGAAGGGGCTGCTGTTATGTGGTAAGGGCAAGTGTCCGTGTGTTGCGTGAGTGGGGAAGTAGGCTCCTGGTGTAAAGGTAGTGTATTAAGGCTACAGAGGGGTTCTTATAATTAAGATCAGGGGCCCCAAGAACCAGGATCAGATCATTCAAGCTAAATTTGAGAATCCGTACATGCTCCAGTTTTTTATCAAATAGCATGTGCAATGGAGTTTATTTCCGTTTGACTTGGAGACCTTAATAATGCTCTGTTGCATTTTTGAGTTTTTGTTTGGAAGGTTGTGTGACAAATGCGTGGAAAATGAACTTTCCATTCTTTTCCACTTGATCATACTCCTTTCTCAGTAGATGGCATACTCAGGATAATGAGAATTCTCTGAGGTCCTTTCTACAAAAGAGGTAAAGCAAGAGGAGGAAAAACATTTCCTTTGGTGCTACTATTGATTTAGCTATACTAATGGTAATTTCCAAGACTAAATTTTAATTCTACCTGTGCCTATTTTGTTTTCTTGGTATTAAACAATGTTTTATGCTCAACCTAAGAAATGTGGTTGGGAGCTGGATGGAATGATGCTTTTTCTTGTTGCTGCAGTCACATTCTTTCTTTTTTTCTTTTCTTACAGAAAAGATGAGTGTGCCAACTCAGTCTGTGCATAAAGACAGTGGGAAAACCATTGAGAATGTGGAGGAGCACAGCTATAAGCAAGGGAAAAAGATCCGAGATGCCCTAAGGACAACAGAACGAGATCACAAGAAAAATGTGCAGTGCTCATTTATGTTAGACTCAGTTGGTGGGTCTCTGCCAAAAAAACCAATTCCAGATGTTGATCTCAATAAGCCTTACCTCAGCCTTGGCTGTAGCAATGCTAAGCTTCCAGTCTCTGTGCCCATGCCAATACCCAGAACTGCACGCCAGACTTCTAGGACTGATTGCCCAGCAGACCGCTTAAAATTCTTTGAAACCCTGCGACTTTTGTTAAAGCTTACCTCAGTCTCAAAGAAAAAGGACAGGGAGCAAAGAGGACAGGAAAACACCTCTTCTGTCTGGCTGAACCGATCCAATGAACTAATCTGGCTGGAGCTGCAAGCTTGGCATGCTGGCCGGAGCATTAATGACCAAGACCTCTATCTCTATGCAGCCCGTCAAGCTATCCCTGATATCATCAATGAAATCCTCACCTTCAAAGTGAACTATGGAAGCTTCACCTGTGTAAAAAATGGAGCTAGTCTCAATGGTACTTCAGGAGAAGGAGTTTGCAAAGCAACACGTGGAACTAGTGCTTTGGGTTATTCAAGTTACCATGAACACCTCCATCGCCAGCGGGTCTCATTTGAGCAAGTAAAGCGGATAATGGAGCTGCTAGAGTATATAGAAGCACTTTATCCGTCTCTGCAGGCTCTTCAAAAGGACTATGAAAAGTATGCTGCAAAGGACTTCCAAGACAGAGTGCAGGCACTCTGTCTGTGGTTAAATATTACAAAAGACTTAAATCAAAAACTAAGGATTATGGGAACTGTATTGGGCATCAAAAATCTTTCTGACATTGGCTGGCCAGTGTTCGAAATTCCTTCTCCTCGACCGTCGAAGGACAACGATCCAGAGGATGAGGAAGTTTATGGGGAAACAGAAGTAAAGGAATCCTCAGGAACATGCACAGAGGAGAGTGATGGTGAAGAACAAATTTCTGAGGAGAATGTTGAGGAACTTAGACAAGCCATCAAGAACAATTTTACTAATAAGCCAAATTTTGATTTTCAGGACCATTTTTCAAGGAGGCTTGATAGGCTTGAATCTGGGGATGACTCTGCCTCTTGGGTAATTCCAGAATGCAGTGCTGAGGCAAGCTGCAGCCAACACTGTTTGACTTCTATTTACAGGCCGTTTGTAGATAAAGCACTGAAGCAAATGGGGTTGAGAAAGCTAATTTTAAGACTGCACAAGCTAATGCATGGTTCGTTGCAAAGGGCCCGTATGGCGTTGGTAAGGAGTGATCACCAGCTGGAGGTAGGTTGCTACTAGTGTAAATGGATAACAGGAGTACCTCCCCTGCTGTGTTGTTTCTAGCTGAAACTGGAGGAATGGGGATATTCTGAAAGTTTTGGTTGCTTTGTTGGTTTTTGAAAGATAGAATATGTTATGATTAAGAGCCCAGTTCTACTTCCACTGAAGTGAAACCATCATTTGACCTGAATTAGAATTTGTGTGAAGCGCAAGCTAGTTCTGTGTTCTTGTGTGTAATTGAAATGACATTTTTATGATAACATCTTTGCTCATTACATTTTCTAATGTCTAAAGCCGTAAGTCAGAAAAATAACAATGGAAGGTTAGGCACAAAAGTTGAATTGTGAGAAAAATTAGCTATGGAAGTGGCCATTTTCCTTTTCTTGTCTTCAAGACTTGATATCTCTCTGCAGGACATCCTTTATGATAAAGTCAATATTGTTTTGAATTTTTCCTCATCTAAATGAATGAAGTACTGTGGCGGCATGTTATGATTGGGACCATATCAGATAAATGAATGGACTCTCTTAACCTTGAAATCTATGAAAGCACGTCATGTTAGCATGTTGCATTCTTCAGCTGGCTCTTAGTTTATTTTTTTTCCTTTGGGTCATTTTGTATTTTCAATTAAGAGTGATTGTGAGTTAATAAAAACAAAATTATGAAATAAACAGTAAACGAAGGACAGTAGCTGAAGTTTGGTAAGGTAAGTCTTTCAAGGCAGAATATTGCTTCTTAAGATAAGCTGTTACCTAATTTGTAAGATTTTTATATTAGGAAGAGCTAGTAGTAAGGATTGCTTGCCTTCCTCAATGAAGTGGCATTTTATTTGGGGCCTAACCATGGATTCTGGATGAAGAAATTTCTTAGCCCGCATGCCTGGTCTAATATGGATGCCGCATCTGGTCTTTGATATGTTGCTAATCTCATAGTGTTGACTGTCACATTTGCAAAAGGAACAAGAAGTGTTTATTGCCTTGGAGGTTATTTTTTTTTTAGGATGAATAAATTTATATTTAAAAACTTTTTCAAAATGGAATAACTTTATATTTGTACTGTAAAAAATGAAGCTATTAGTTGAATTTTTATTTCTTCTCTAATTGGTTTCAACTTGTGTTCTAGGAAATTTTGCATCAAGTAAATCTTTGTGTATTTCTAGAATGATGTGCTTAAGCAAAACTTGCAGGTATCTGTTATAGTAACCGAAAGTACCCCCAAACTATATATAATAAGATAGAAAGTTCAACTTAATGCATAGGTAGAAATACCTTTAAAAAAACAAAGGAAATAAAACATAGTTTGGGAGTGTCGAGAATTACTTTGAATGTATTTTTGAAATTGCTAAGTACCTCACATGTTTTGACTTCATAAGGGTTCTTAAAACAAGTTAATGAAACGTTGGTAGCTAGNGAAATAAAACATAGTTTGGGAGTGTCGAGAATTACTTTGAATGTATTTTTGAAATTGCTAAGTACCTCACATGTTTTGACTTCATAAGGGTTCTTAAAACAAGTTAATGAAACGTTAGTAGCTAGAGTCTTTGCTGCAGCTTCACGGGATTAAACTTTTTGGTAATTTAGCATTGGATGACTTGTGTAAGATGTAAGGTTAGTTTTTTCTCCCTCATTCTCTACTCTTGCGACTTACGACTTTACGACTAAAGGTGAATGTTATAAAATTGCAAACTTCTTTCCTGCCCTAAAGTTAGAAGAATGCTGCCAGAAAAAGGAAATAACGTTTGTCAGAAGCGTGGTATCTACTGCAGCAAAAGATGACATCAGACTGAAATAGAAGAGGTGGTTTTGAATTGCTTGGTCTTTGCATCTGGCAGCACTTTGAATGTAGTGTCTTAGTGCAGTTCAGTTTGATGTTTGTGTGCAGCCAGAGCTGTTAGTATTTTGTTAATCTTTGTTACTTCTGTTATTTTTATATCTTGGGTCTGTGTTTATGTGTGTACATACACCTTAAGATCTCTGGACTTAATTTCATTTCTGTTGTTACTTAAACACTATCTTTCATCTAAAATGTGCTTTCTGGATTCTTCTACTGTGTGCATTGTAATGGCCATTTCATCTTAAATGTATATAACTGTTCATACACATAGCTATTTTTAGTGGTTTTTAAAATACAAGTTTCATTTGTCATAGGCTTTCGTACTTTAAGAAGGCTCTAGGCACTAAAGATTCTGTTTTGCGTAGGAGTTGTGTGATTTGATTCTTAAAGAAAACGGCCAATATTTTTTATTTTAGTTTACAAAATCAGAGATGTTGATTTAGTAGAACAGTAATTAAGCCTGTGTACCGTGTTTGTGTTTATTCAGCTGACTGCACTTTTGAGTATGGATTTTATGTATGATTATGTAAATGGCTTGGATTTTCTTTTCTTGGTTTTTTTTTTTTTTAAGAAGTATTTGGTAGTCACTTGAAACATTTTGGATTGGGCCCGCTAAAGATTAAGATTAGTGAAATCGAACAGTAGAAGTTTAGGTGTCTAATACTAAGACCTGATGTCATGTGCTGTTATCCTTAATGTTAGGAAATGAATTAATGCAGTTATTCAATTTCTTTGTGTTATTTTTGCTCATAGACTAGTTCCTTAATATTTTTATAAGAACTAGATTTTCCAACACTATACTTGCATCACAATGAGGATTGTATTTCTTAAATATTTTGTTGTACTGTATAAGTGTAGTATTTTCATGATCTGTTATTAATGAAAACTTCTTTTATAAAAGCCTTTAGCTCTTGTGCTGTTCTGGTGCTATACATTTCTTAAAAGAGTTAGTAAAAAGAAGATAAGTTCTCGTACTGTAGATCAACTAGTGATTAAACTTCAACTAAACTAGGTATAGAGGAAATCCACCCTCTCTGCATAATGAGCTGGTGGTTTTGTAAACGACATAAGAACCTGCAGCACATAGTATGTTTTGTGCCAACGTTAGACAGTAATGAATATGCTATTCCATCCCCAATGACAGTTGAAAAACACCACAATATTAAAAAAATAAAAACACTAAGAAAACTGACTTTGTCAGTAGCTGTAATTCTTTATGGCTCTTCTGAGAAAGCAGAGCTTTTACAACACTGTAGCACAGATGTCAAAAATGTGTGTGTAGGTGTAAAGGAATAAACAATTTCTTGTTTTTATTTTCTTGTAGATAATAAGCTCAAAAGTGGCTTACATTTTTTTAACCTTCTAGGCGGCACTTAATCATTTGATCAAATTTCTGGTAATGTTTTCCTCTCCTTTGAAGTGATGTTATTTAAATTTGGCACCAAAGAAAAACCTAAAAAATGCTGGTTATGTCTAATATATCACTGAAGGATATTCAAGTGTCATAGCAGCTGTGAAATGGGGATTAGAATAAAACAAACTTAATCTGAAACAAATCTTATCCTTAGATGATGTACAGTGTGTTTGTTATCTTTAAGAGCTGCACACGTACTGCAGTCCAAATTTTCTTCCTAAATTAAACCCCGGAGGGCCTCCGTGTACAGCTTTGCTCAGAATGTTACTTAAACTATATACCTTGTGATATTTAGGATGTCTGTTTCAGATAGTTTCAACTATTTTGTGTAATTATAAATGTAATTTCATTTAAATGAAAAAGAAGTTTATAAACTGAAAAAACCAGCTTGATCTCTTTGTATTTTATCTTCCTTTTTAAATTGCTATTTCAATTTCTTAACATCTACCAAAGTTCATTATTTATTTTTTGAACAGCTTTGTTAAATTTTGCTTGTGACACTTTCTTGAATATTGCATTGATTTACAACATGGAGCTTTGTATAATATGCGTACTATGTATCCGAAAAGGAACAAGGTTACTCACCTGATGTAGTCAAGTGCAAACTTGTTTCTCTAGATACAGTCATTAGTGTAAGACTTTTTGATTTTTTTTTTTAATATATTTTGAAATTCTCAAGTATTGTATCTTACCATGACCTGAATATATGTTCCTGTATATTATGTTAGGTTTAACTTGTACGTTCATGGTAACCTCAAACAGCACTTTCTTCCTGTGTAGTGAGGTGATCTCCGGATTTAATGGATGCTTTCGTAATTTTAAAGCAGAAACATATAGTAAGAGTGTTTTGTTCACTCCCAAGGGCCAATCATTGTTTTCCTCAGCCTGGTGATTCTCAAATAAGGAAAATAAAAAAAAAGATAAATTAAAACATCTTTGGTTGATTTGCCAGTTAGTAGAATGTTACCTTTTCAAAATTGACTTTTGTGCGTGCTGCTTTAAACAAATGCTAAATCCTAAAGAATTAAAGGATCCTTTTCATAATGCCTATTTCTTGTTACAGTTTTCAGAATTTCCAGATCCCATGTTGTGTTCAGATTACGTGCAGTTACTAAATTCCCCACCTTGTTGTGAGCAAAAATGCAGCACTGTATCATGGGAGGAGCTGAAATCCATGGATTTACCATCTTTTGAACCTGCGTTCTTGGTCCTCTGCCGAGTCCTACTCAATGTTATCCATGAATGTCTCAAGCTAAGGCTGGAACAAAGACCTGCTGGGGAACCATCTCTTTTGAGTATTAAACAGGTTTGCTTCAGCTGTGTTTTTTTTCTTTTTTTTTTTTTAATATTTCCTATTTGAAATTACTTATCATTTCATTATGATAAGGTCAGTTTACAAAGGATTAGTTTAAGAAATGACAATGTATTATTATGTAGTAACTTTTGTAAATAGTCTTGTATTTCATAGGGAGAGCTGGTTTTTGCGTAGTAAACAACTGGTCATATGTACCTCTCTGATTTAGACTTCCAGTAATCAAAACCAGTGATTAAAGAATTATCAGCCAGTGAAGGTAAACAGTATTTGTTCCATTTGCATTATAAGCTGTACAACCTTGTCCAGCACTTCGTCCTCCATTCAGATTTCTTAGGCAGCATAACCAGTTTTAAGGATCTGTATATTTCTTTTTTCTTTTGATTTGATCCTTTTTTCTTTGCAAAAGTAAGACCCGTGCTAACACGTGGTGGACACATACTTAGTAGAAGTTGATCAAGAAGAAAAACAAAATGGGAAAAAAAAATCTTTTTTTTCCAGCATATTGTTTTATATAAATAAATGATATTTTCTGTGGGTAGTGACCCAAGATTGTCAGTCCTGTCAGTGATTGAGAATGTCGCATGAGGATTTCTTTTCTAGTGGTTATCTGATACAACGAAAGCTGTTTAGATCAATGCCATTTTTCAAAGTCTAGTCCAGGACATACTACACTGAAGTAATCTCCCTGCTCCCTGGCAAGCATAACCAGATCAGGGTTTTATCAGATTGCCTTTAAGGGTAAACATTTAAAGAAGCTCTTGGGCTGATTATGATTTCACATTACAGTTATCTGCTGCTCCAAAATCAATTCCTAAGTTACTTTGTGGTCCCAAATAAATTTCAGTCCTCCCTCTTCTCCGCTTAACTCTCTTCCCCCCTTACTCTCTCCCTTGTTCTTTCCTTACTATACTAGGATTTTGGATGCCCTTATATCCAAAAGCACAGTAACTACAATTTCAATCTTAAGAGTCACAGTTACAGTAAAATACAGTATAGCGTGCTGTATTGTAAAGCACAATAGATCCTTTTTTTCCAGAGACTGGGGCTATTTTTTTCCCGTTATATTTTGGATTGTCCTTCTGGACTTTGCGTTAAGTAAAAATGACTTTCTTCCTGAAAAACAGTGTGTTTGTTACAGACTGTTTCGATGGTGTATACTGTCCTGCTAATTACGTAGAAAAAATGCATTCAACTCAACAAATGCTTGCTGCCCCACAGAATATTTCTGAAGAGGCAAAGGAGCTGTGGAGGACATTTCACTAACAGATGTGTGTGCTTTGTGAAGAATTATAATTCCTAAAATCTTTAGCAGGCTCAAAACAGAATCTAGGGATCTGTTTTGTTCTGCAAGTTCACAGAATATTACAGAATTACAGAGAAGTCTGGGTTGGAGATACTGTCATCCAGCCTTCTGGAAGCTGGGCCCAGTATTAGGTTATCCAGGACCTTCTTAGGGTAGATCATGAATACTTTGAGAGAGAGAGATTCCACTGCTTTTCCAGCCAGTCCGTTCCAGCATTTACTTTTTCTCCCAGTAAAGCAATTTTTCTTGTGTCCAGACAGAATTTCTCTGAAGCAACTTGTGCCTGTTGCCTCTTGTCGGGTCGCCATACATCCTTGTGGAAGGAGTGCCCTCATTTTCTCTCTACCTACCCTCTAGGCATTGGAAGACTGTGACTAGATTCCCCTTGCGTATTCTCTTCTTTAGATTGAACAATCCAATCCCTTGAATTGTTCTGTGTACACATACAGCACAACGCAGTTTGTTTTCTACAATGATTGGCCTAGTAGGCGTCTTGTGGGGCACTGAGACCTTTAAGTGTCTCCTGCTTTTGGGTACCTTTTCAAATGTGCAGCAGTACTGTTTGAAAGTGTCAGGCATGCTAGTCCTGATACTCAGCTTTTCCAAAGTGAGGTTAAATTTTTTGATTACTATCAAGTCAGTTTTATTTTTTAAAAAAAATTCTGGTTTGCAAGAAATACTATAAGCACAAAAAGAAAACCAGCACAGATTATATGCTTCCTACAGTGTGCTTTTTTCGCCTGTCCTTTCTAACTAGCTTCCTCTTTTTGAGCCGTCTCATCCATGTTTCACTTCTAGCAATAGCTTTTGTGATCCTGATCCTGCTGTGTTACCAGAGAGCGCTGTTCTCTTTTACTGGCAATTTGCTGTTATGTGG
Organism: Steatornis caripensis; assembly: GCA_013398225.1. NCBI lineage: Eukaryota > Metazoa > Chordata > Aves > Caprimulgiformes > Steatornithidae > Steatornis > Steatornis caripensis. The sequence continues at coordinate 552,471 of VZSC01000950.1, read as the reverse complement.
TGGCAGTGTAGTTCCTGAACTACGGAAGATGGTTCTCAAGTTCTACATTTGTGCTGAGACGGGGAGGGATGTGAGTGCGTATGTGTGCGTGCACATGGGTTATTTCTGTTACGTGGTTAAATTAGACACTGTGTCTGTTACAACCTGTGTTGAGTGTCTTACAGCACCGTGATCTTCTGCAAAATAACTATCAGATCTTTCCAGATCTTTCATACCAGTTTGTATCTTCAAAATGGTAGTAGGTTATACTGTCGTTTCATTAAAGCTTCTTCCTTAGAAAAATCAGTGGAGAAATCAGCTCAATACTGCTGGAAGATTTTTAGTTCCAGATTATAGGATACTGTAATAAAGAAATACAGTTTACAGATAAGTAATTTCTTCTCCATCAACACCCATTTAAGTCTACAACTAGAAGCACAATAGCATATTGTATGTGGATGCAGGTGCTGATTTCTTAATTACCAATTCGGTTGTCCACACACTTGTTAACCAAGTGGTATTTGAACACATTTTTATGATTAAAGAAGCCAGCTAAAGGATGTGTGTTTGGATGGGGAAAAGCGTATCTGGCGATCTGCACTCTGTCTAGATGATCTTAAGGGCACTTGTTACCTCCTGGAATTTTTGGGTCAACAGTCCTTCTGTCAGCCATCAACATTTTGTGCAGACGGACTACTTACGGTCTGTTATTGTCATGTGGCATGCATTAACCCTAAGCTAGTCTGACCTAGTTGAAGAGTGAAAAGTCACGCCTACCTGGTTCTGATAAGTGGCTGACACCACTTGGAGCAGGGCCACGATGTACTGCTGTGTTCAGCTTAATCAGGTTTTGTGTATTGAGTATAGTAACAAGTCACTTAGAGTAGGTGTGATGTAAATATTGAAATTACTGGGACAGAAAAAATTGAATCTTTGGTGGCAGATTGTTATTTTATAGGCCAAGTAGATATGGGGGGGGAGGCACAAAAAACAAACCACCAAAACCCAGAAAGATTAATATAAACTTTCTTGCTCTAAATTACAGTACTCTGGAGGCTGTGTGACCTGCCCCTCCTGCTCTGCAGAAAATAATTTATTGTACAAACTCCTTAGTTTGCAACCCATCAAAGAAACCAATAATAGCGATAATATTTTCAGTTCAAGCTGCACATTCTTTAGAATGCTCTTCGTTAGAGACTTGCTTCTATTTACACTGGTGATTTGATGATTGTGAGCCCTCTTGCCCACTTCTAAACTTTTAAACTATCCAGTAAGTTACTTGCTGTGGCCCTGTGCAGGGAATGAAGTCGGAAATGTCTGCCTCCATCACCATTTATGGTTATGTGGCAAATGGCATGATTGCAATTAAATAATCCTGGAAAACTAGCTGCATCTTTCCTGCAGACATGTAGAGCAACTGTATTAATTTCTAAAAGCTTTAGAAATTATGTAGCGATAAACTAATGTATTTAGACAAAACGGACTGACAAATTAAGCTTTCGCTTCCCAGGGAGAATTTAAAACCAGTGCCTTGACTGATGGCAGTTTTTGGGTTGTTCTCTTGCAGCTAGTGAGAGAGTGTAAAGAGGTTCTGAAGGGTGGCCTGTTAATGAAGCAATATTACCAGTTCATGTTACGGGAGGTGTTAGATGACTTACAAAAGATTGATTGCAACATTGATTCTTTTGAAGAGGACCTGCATAAAATGTTAATGGTAAGCTTCAAAAAGGAGAAGACACTCTGAGTCCTAGTAAGTGCGTTAATCTGAATACTGCTAATAGAAATCTGTTGTCCCTGATGGGTATAGGTCTTGCTGATTTTTTTGTTGTTGTGCTACTTTAACATGATTTTATTGTTTTAATCGACTTGTAAAAGTAACTCAGTAGCCATTGCCATTTTAGCGATGATTTTAGCAATACTGATTTTTGTTTACTGAACTGTGGTACAGTATACTTGTAAGTTGCCTGTATTTACAGTAACATGGTTCATAAATAGAACTGTAAATTCCATACTGTTAAACTAAACCTTTAATAACCTTTCAGTATTGAATAAAAACCCCAGTACGATTATTTGACTAACATCATGTCTGAATATCTTGGTATTGCATGCATACATTAATGATACACTATTTTTAATGTGTACTCATTATTGCAATAAGTTAAACACAAAGAAGTCTTTTCAAGACAAACACTTGGCCTCTGAAAGATACTACATTAAATGTTCTTTAGTAAATTTAGTTTCAATTACTGTTCCCTTGTACGTGACTGACTTTTTATTCTTTTGTGAGTTGTTTGAGCTTTGTCCTCCCTACTCTGGGGAAGAAAAGCCCAAAGATACTCAAAGTACCTCATCACTAGAGCTTTGTCAGCAAAGCTGTTCGTTGCATCTGTTGTCGAGTATGCTTGGATTTTCCTGGTACATGTTTTTCATTGCCTACAATGGTGAAAATACACTGTTTTACCTAAAGTTTCTTATGCTGTGTGCCTGCCTTCATCTCCATCTGAAACTTCTAGAAACTTCCAGAAGAAGTAACCTGGCTAGATGAAAGGAAAATGGTTCGTCTTGTCCATTTTGAAATTCCTTACCTGTTTTTTTAGGTAGCTATAATGTTTTTGTACTTTGAGGCAAGAGCTTGAACTCTGGCACCAGTTTTAATTGTATAAGAGTTTTGCTTTTTGTAGGTCTTGAAAGGTACAGTAATAAGACTGTGTGAATAGAAATCAGTGTATCAGTCTTCAAAGAATCACAGTTTGTGCCGGTGAAGAATTGCAGATTACTATACAGCAGAAAGCAGGAGGGAAGGATGGTCAAGATCATCAGAAGATTGGGACAGCTGGGCAAAGAGAGCTTAAGAGATGATCTGGACTGAAAATCAGGATAGAGAATATTTGTACGAAATCAGAATGTTAAGACAGGATTAATGAGGGGTGGAGGGTGGAACTTACTCTGTATCGTTTCCTGTGGACTGCTTGTCTATACAGGCAAGGTAGCTTAGAACAGTGCTTGAAGAGGAATTATGCTGAGAGTGAAAGGTGAGCTAAATAAAGTCAAGAATGGGGCTACAGCCTGAGACTATCAGAACACAGTGCGTACCTAACCCAGAGTAGAGTTTTAAGGTTTTCCATTTCTACTCCACTCTCGTGAGACCCCACCTGGAGTACTGCGTTCTGGGACCCCCAGCGTAAGAAAAACATGGACCTGCTGGAGGGGGTCCAGAGGGGAGGACCACAAAGTTGATCAGGGGCCTGGATCACCTCCCCTATGAGGGCAGACTGAGAGGGTTGGCGTTGTTCAACCTGGAGAAGAGAAGACTCCAGGGAGACCTTACAGCAGCCTTCCAGTACCTGAAGGGAGCGTACAAGGGAGCTGGAGAGGGACCTTTCACAAGGCCTGTAGTGATGGGACAAGGGGTAACAGTTTTAAACTGAAAGAGGGCAGACTTAGGTTAGATATTAGGAGGAAATTCTTTACTGTGATGGTGGTGAGACACCGGAACAGGTTGCCCAGAGAAGCTGTGGATGCCCCCTCCCTGGGCGTGTTCAAGGCCAGGTTGGATGGGGCTTTGAACAACCTGGTCTAGTGGAAGGTGTCCCTTTCCATGGCAGGGGGATTGGAACTAGATGACCTTTAAGGTTCCTTCCAACCCAAACCATTCTTCTATAATTCTGTGATCTTGGCATTATTACAGTGTGGTCCGAAAAGACTTGAAACCAACAGGAAGTGTCTTAACCATTTCTGAGGAGAGGGATATTGCTTGATGTTACGGATTATTGAACTGAAACAAATTGCAGCTAATTTTTATGTTGGTTTAAAACAATAATAGTTAAATAAAGGTGAGAGATAAGACTTGATATAAAGGAACACAAGGCATAATGTAGAATCTGAGAAGCCTGTTCACTGCACTTACCCATATCCAGGAGGACGTGTTCAGATAAAACCTTTCGGAGTAATGCAGTTAATAAAAGATTTGGAAACTGTTTTTTGGTAGTTAAGAGTTTGAAAACTCTGGCTGCTGTGGGTGTTCACTGATGCGATGGTGAATAGCAGCACACCAAGCAAGGTGGTGATACTGTCAGTATTTTCAGAAAAGTATTGTGCAGACATAGTATTTAGTATTTCAGTAGCACTTTCTGCTTCCCGAGCCATAAATTACGCCTTTTATGTGGAAACATGTAGCTCATTTTCAGTCATAGCAAATGAAAAATGTAGAAATATTTTCTACAAATTGTACAATACTGAGATTGTTGCTTTGAGAAGTTACAGTTGTTAGTTACACGTTGTATAACAATTTCTGGTTAAATTATCTCTTTTCATGTACAGGTTTACTTTGATTATATGCGAAGCTGGATCCAAATGCTACAGCAGTTACCTCAAGCATCTCACAGTTTAAAAAATCTGCTAGAGGAAGAATGGAATTTCACCAAAGAAATAACTCCTTATATAAGAGGAGGTGAAGCTCAAGCTGGAAAACTATTCTGGTAGGTTTTATTTGCTTACTCTGCTTGTGATGCTGATTTCTACCAGATACATAATCAAGTCAGCACTTGCTCAGGGTTTCCAGATTGGGCTTCTTGAGGCCTCGGTAAGGAGTTGATTGTCTTTGTGAATTTATGGATTATTTTTGGATTAGTGTAGCTATAGGATGCAGTAAGTGCAGATTGCTCTTACTGTAACTATAACAGGAATGACTGCTTCCATGGAGAGACCCTGTTCTTGATAGCCATGTGAACACAGAGTAACCAGGGGCCCCCAAGACGCTGCTTGTTTCTGCAGGCGAGCTTGGCAACATGGCTCTCTTGCATTGGACAGAGTAGGAAGAAGTTTAAGGTGCCACCCTACCTGAATAAGACTCTGAAGTTCCACCATTTTTGTTGCTACAGTGATATTGCAGGAATGCTGCTGAAATCTACAGGAATATTTTTAGATTCTGGACTACAAGACAGTTGTGATGAATTTTGGGCCAGTGCCGATGACAGTACTGCATCAGATGAAATCAGGTATTAAGCCCTTCGGCTTAATAATAATAAACACACTTACTCGTGTTTCTATACCCCTGACAGGTACATACTGCGTTTTATTTCTTAGAATGAAAACTTTGTAAGCACAAGACTCCATAGGCATTATTGCTGATATTTCTGTATGCAGTAGTAATGAACTATTGTTTTGTTTGTTTGAAACCTAGCAACCTTCATTTTAGTCCAGAGTATGAGACTTTGTTTATGTAACATTCTTTAAATTCAATTTTTATATCCTTACCAAAAATGTGACTGCACAAGTTCGATTTATTTCAGTCAGCTGCTTGTAAATATTCATCTTTTCTGTGCTCTTTCTGTTGACATACATGTAAATAATTCTTATTTCTAACAGCTATATAAATGCAATATGATTCAGTAAAACATTGTAACTTTATTCTTACCAATGTTTCAGGAGGTCTGTTATAGAGACCAGCCGAGCACTCAAAGAGCTGTTTCATGAAGCTAGAGAAAGGGCCTCCAAAGCTCTTGGTTTTGCTAAAATGCTGAGGAAGGTAAGTTAACAGTAGAGTCTCATCTTATTTATGTGCTTTAAAGAAATTTTGTCTGAAAGCATGTTCTTTTGTTTTGTCATTACTTGTAGGACCTTGAAATAGCAGCAGAATTTGCATTGTCAGCCCCCGTGCGAGATCTTCTGAACGCTCTGAAGACAAAAGAGTATGTGAAGGTAAATTCAGTTTAGAGGCATGAAAGTAGAGTGGGGATGCTAAGCAAAATGTCAAAGGATATTTATTGACATACTTTCAGTTTTTTAATGTGGCATCTATATATTAACATTTAAAATGTCGTGTATTTAATATTGAATTGTGGCAGTCAAATTATTTTCCCATACCTGTGTTTGTGTGAGTGAGAATGCTAGTCTATGGGAAATCAGTGTCTTAATTCCTTGTCTTCCCAAAGATTCTCTTTGTGATTTAGGAAAAGCCTTTTTGCTTCGATAGTACTTACTCACTTGTGAGAGGGGAATAATAACAGTTAGTAGGGAATGTTATGAAAGATAAATACTTTAAAGTTTGAGGTAAACAGATACATCAGTAAAAAGACGTTTTTAAGTAGATAATCTCAAACTATGGACCTGTGTTTTGTCTCCTTTTATAAAGCCACAGTATTTTAGTGGAGGTCTGCTCTAGTGAGCTTTCTTGAGAGTACTAAGGGTGTGAGAGATGAGAAACTGTGTTCTGTTCCAGCATAATTGTTGCTAGAAAACTGTTGTACAACAAAAGTAGGTTAAACTCTTGGAGCCTGAATTTTGCTGCACTATAAATTCCCACATTTATGTTTTTGCACTTTATTCCTTAAAAATTCCTAGATCAGCAAGTCTTTATTGTTGTTTGAATTTAAGTAAATCAGTTGCTTCAACTGATTAAATTTATTTGGATCTGCTGTTCTTTTTTTTGTCCTGCCATACACTTAATATATACAATTCCCAGTTGGGAAATAATCTACTACCCTTTGCATGACAAAATTCCTGTTAGATTTATCTAAATGATTGCTAAAAGTAGAAATTGGGTCAAGGGGAGACTGACAAGTTTATAGGAGAGAAGTTCATAAAGGATTGTTAAATAGATGGATGAAACATCTGGCTCAGCAGGACCCTGGTCTGTGAATCGTTTAAGAGTGGGAGAGAAGTCAGGGAAATCGGTATATGCTGACTTTTAAAAAATGTATTTCCCCCAAGTATCCACTTCTGGCAGCTTTAAGACACAATGTTAAGTTTGCTAGACCTTTTAGTTAAAGGTAGTATGATTGTTCTTATGCACGTTTTGAAGAAAAATTTGAATCTCGAGTTTGAAAAGATCTGTAAATCTGTGTAAGCACATGGGTTAAGTAATCTAGATGGATTATTTGGATCTCAAGATTTATCCCTCTTTATGTATTACCTCTCCCCCGTTTTTTACTACTCAAAATGACACACATTTTGGTGATTAACACTTCGTATATTGGCCCTCTAACATCATATAGGGAGTCTGAATTTTTAACAGCCTTTTCAGTCAGGTGCTTGTTAGTTTTGGGAAACTGTTTTAGCTTTCAGTAACAATCATCTATTGACCTACGGATTGTAATGGTTTTAATTATAAAATATGTTTGCCTAATGGTAAAAATGTTGAGTCCAGTGTTTTGTCTTAGCTTGATGACATCAAACTCTGGAAAAAAGGTAATTAAACTTCACTCTTAAGTCATGTAAATCACAGGGATCAACTATTTTGCTGTTTTCACAGTTTGGTTCTGATGCCTGACTTGGTTAAAGTATTGCTACCAATGTGACAGATATAATGCAGAAGTAGTTTTTAAGTAGTATAAGTAGTATTTTATTAAAAGCGAACACCCTTATTGCACTTAATTAATCTGTCTTTCATGAACGGTGAAAGAGTAACTGATACTTTTTAAGCCATATTTTTACTTACTCTTGTCTTTTGTAGCCATTGAGAAATTTTACGTGGATTCTTAGAGATCCTGAAGGAATTTTTCTTCTTTTAATATTCCAGTCTTTAGAATGTGTGCTTAATAAGTCTTAAATTAGTTTTGACTAATTTACTGTTTAAGATATGTGTATGAATATTTTATACATACATATACACACTTATATAGTATATATGTGAAATCAGACTTTTTTGTTTCCTTTAGAAGTTTATGTAGAAGGATCAATTGAAGGTGCAAGGAAAGATGTCAGTGGAAGTTGTTCATCTAGGGGATTTCGAGACAAATAATTTCTTGTAATGCATTTAGTGCAAAAATGGCTGAATGTATTGTTTTAGGATGCATATTGTACAGCTGTTTAAGATGGAAACTCTCCCTTTTGCTTAAATGAGTTGACATGTATCTATTTTATGTATCACAGAAGGCGGCGAGATTCAGTATATTTTTTTTTTTTCTACAGGTACAAATCCCTGGACTCGAGAGTTTACAAGTGTTTGTACCAAATAGTATTGCAGGGGAAAAATCTGTGATTTTGCAGCTCCTCAATGCAGCTGCTGGAAAGGATTGCTCAAAGGATTCAGATGACGTTGCATATGAGGCCTACTTACTAATGACCAAACACAGTGACAAAGACCATGAGTTAGATGACAGCTGGAGTGCATGGGAGGGTCAGCCGGTCAAAGTAGTGCCACAAGTAGAAACTGTTGATACACTGCGCACCATGCAGGTGGGTTTTTTCCCCCCCTGTTTATGTGATCTCCACACTTCTATGAATGCTTATCCTTTCAGATTAACCACAGCAATTTAAGTGAAGCATGTGTCCTTTTATAGGTAATAAAAAGTTTAAATTCAAGGATAGGATTGATTCTTAGTTGTGTTAATGTAAGTATTAAATTAAATGCATTTTAGCATTTCTTAGAAGGATTAGTCTCTACAATGTGCGTTTTCTGGGGTTGGATTTTTATAATAAAGAGATACTTTCAGTATCTGGTTGGGTGTTCAGTATCAGAAGTGTGGATAGGACTTGAAAACTGTGTACTTTGTTAAGAAGTCACCCTCTCCAAGGACATGTGGCACTTGGGTGCTTTCCACACACTGAGGCATGAAACCAGTTTCTTTGATCTTGGATGAATTGTGACATTTAAAGTTACGTTTCTGTGGAAGCTACTGGATATTCAACAGTTCTGCAGGAAGAAATCTTTCCAGTCATACTTTCCTTCTTCCCAAGCCAATAGGGTTCCCTGCCAGCAGTTCTGCTATGCTCTAGCAACTGAGCCAGCTGCAGCTCCCTGCCCCTCCTGTTCTCATATCCTTATGTTAAGCTAAGTGAATTTTCCTTTTAGTATGTCATGCAGTTCCCCTACCATAAATGGGCTCTACTGTCCGCAGAGTGACTTTCCATGTTATTGTGCCTGGCCTCTAGCATTCAGAGAGCTCTAGCAATTAACAGGCAGTTGAAAAGTCACTCCTATACATACTGCTGTCTTTAATGTGCAAGCATGTTACTTCTTGTCGGTTGTGCAGACTGAACAATAAAAAAATAGCATTTGATTAAGTGCTTAGAATTTCATTGGACTTCTGTCAAAGTTAGCATTTCGTTCAGAAATTGAAAATGGCAAAAGATGGCATTTCGTTTGCAAATGGTATTCTATCTGACATATGTAAGAGCACATAAACCACTGTGTGTTTGTGTATGTGTTTTATGTGTATAACACTGTTTATTAATTTTTTAAAAATCTGACATTGGAAGGTTAGGAAGTAAAAAGTTCTTCACGAAGATTGTGTCTTGTGTTTTTAAAAAAAAGTTTTGATGGCCAACTAGAGAAAATGTAAACATGTTATTTAAAAAATACTCATAAAACAGAAGAATCCCATCAACACTTGAAGAATTTTGAGCACGAAAATATTCTTTGGGGATGAGGTATTGAAAATCTGGATTAAGTAAGTCTTGTTTTTTGAGTAACTTGCTGCAGATGCATTGTCTGTAGTTTGAAATCAACAGAGCTTAGTATGTGACTCATAGTGCCACAGCAAAAGCAACACCGTCTGTGAATGCGTACTTTTATAGAGTTCTGCAGTATCAGAGCTCTGGTTTCCAAAATATATTCTTATATTGTAATAATTTTCAAAATTTGAGCAAATACTATATGGTAAATCTATGGCTTTCCCGGTTCAATAGTAGTTTTTTGTCCTGAAGTGTATTACATTACTTGGATAAAACCTGCTTATTTATGTGATGGTTGTTACATCCACTGCTTTGAGAAAATGTAATTATTTTGCTCAGATATTGCCTTACGGCGTATAACTATTCTGAAGATAACTTTAGTACAGTATTTCCCAAACCTTTCCAGAAGTGAATAGGAGTATATTCCCCTTGAAAACTTGGCTGTGGCATTTGCCTGAATAGAGCTCTGCTCATAAGATGAGAGTTTTCATCATCAAGCTTTTCTGTATGAATCAAAGATTTTCATGAACAGCAACAAGAGAGGTCTTCCATATTTTAGAATTAACAAAAAAAAAAGGGGGGGATTTGCTGATACTGGACATGTCTTTATAGAGAGGATTTTGTTCATAAGAACTAGTGGTATCTTGTATTCCTAGGTTAATAACCTCCTCCTTGTAGTCATTCAATCTGCCCACCTTGTGAGTCAGAGGAAAGCTTTCCAGCAGTCTATTGAAGGGCTCATATCTCTGCACCAGGAACAGACATCCAGCCAACCAGTCATCGCCAAAGCTCTACAACAGCTAAAGGTAAGCAGTTTTTGAGATTATCTCAGTCAAAATTGATGGTGCTTTGCTCACTGATAAGTAAAAACATGTAAGGAGAATTGATTGCAGTGCTAATGATATATTCTGCAATTGTAATTCATGCAATCTCTATGGACTTGACTTTCAGTACAATTTTCATTCTGTTTTTGCGAAGGATTTGTGAGTGTATTTTTGAGCAATATTGATGTAATAATTTGTGCACTGGGTAAGTGGGAGACAGGTCTATAATGCAATAGAAGTATTAGTAGCAGCAGAATAAATACATCTCTGTATGGCAGCATTATTGAATTAAAAGAAAAGGTTTGATTTCATAAAAAAACCCTCTATCAAAATCCATGATCTGCAAGAAACAACTCTTTCTTTTTTCCCCTGTGTTTGGAGAAGATGGCTGCTTTGTGGTGTAAAGTGGGTAGGTCTCTGTCTGGTTTTTTTGCTCTTGTTTTTGGTATGAGTTGGAGTGGGGCTTTTTTTGTTGTGATGGTTTTTTTGTTGGATTAGAGTTTTCTCTGGTGGGGTTTGGTTGGTTGGTTGGTTTTTTGGAGGACCCAGAAGAGCAAAGATTTGTTAGGTTGAAGTTGCAATATCAAGTGAATAGAAGCTGTACCCACGTACCAGGGCGAAAATACAACCAAAGGTTTGGGTCATGTTATAGACAGTAAAACTCATTTTCTCTGTTCTTGTCTGTCTGATTTTGTTTGGTGGTTTTTGTTGTTTTTTTTTTTTTTTTGTCATCCCTCCCTCACCTTTCTGTCTTTGTTTTAAAGTTAATCTCACTCAACCAAACAAGCTTAATTATGATACTTCAGTTAATTACAAGACTTGTTTAGTGGAACTGCAGGAAAGTGTTTGTTTTTCCAAGACTGAATGAATTGTGATGCATTAAAGTACATTTCCGTTTAAAATAATGTCATTGTTAGATTCATGTTTGCCTTTTGTCTTGTCAACTGTAGAATATAAATAATAATTTGATGCCGTTCCCCAACCCCTTTTTGTTGTTACTCAGAATGATGCGTTACAGCTATGCAATAAGATAAGCAGTGCCATTGATAGAGTTGATCACATGTTCACGTCTGAGTTTGATGCTGAAGTTGATGAATCTGAATCTGCCACTTTGCAGCAATACTACCGGGAAGCCATGATTCAGGGTTATAATTTTGGGTTTGAGGTAAGGAAACAAAACTTAATGACATGTTTGTTTTGTAATTTTGGGAAGAACCCATTGAAATTTCTGTTTTTGCATTGGTGCAAATGTGGTAACTATAACTCTATGGAAATACAAAGAATTCTAGCAGAACATCATAAAAAAATATGTGTTGCCACAGGAATCTTACGTGAAAATGACTGAAGAACAGATAGATCTGTTAAATTCAGACTCCCAATTAGCAACTCCTGGAATTCTAAGAAGCTTTGAGAACTTGAGGAATTCAGGTGTGGTTTTGTAGCCTCTGCTACTTGGCAGCATTTTAGATGAAATAAGAAATACCCTTTGATAATGAACATCATTGTGTAACTTCACTTCTCAGTTTTTCAGCCTAGAGTAGCATAATACTGTAATATGAGCCATTCTTTCAGAGTTTCTGGTGGTTCTTTGTTGCCGTGAATATAGCTTTTGAGTGCCTTCCTTGAGAGTGCTGATGAGGAAATGTCATATTCAGATGCTTTTAGTATACTGTTTCACTACTTGATTCCTGTGAGCTCTAAACTTTTTTTAAAGATTATATCATACCCTAACATATTTCTAAGGATAGTCTTCTAAAAACAGCTAGGATTTTTGTTTAGTTTTTTAAAAAGTACATGGATAACTCCTTTGTCCCCTAATGTTACCTGCAGTATAACTAAAAATAAACACTACTTTGCAGTTTAATCACAGAATGGCAGGGGTTGGAAGGGACCTCTGGAGATCATCCAGTCCAGCCCCCCTGCTAAAGCAGGTTAGCCTAGAGCAGGTTGCACAGGAACACGTCCAGGTGGGTTTTGAATATCTCCAGAGAAGGAGACTCCACAGCCTCCCTGGGCAGCCTGTTCCAGTGCTGTGTCACCTTCACAGTAAAGAAGTTCTTCCTCATGTTCAGGTGGAATTGCCTGTCCTCCAGTATGTGCCCGTTGCCCCTTGTCCTGTTGCTGGGCACCACTGAGAAGAGTCTGACCCCATCCTCTTGACACCCGCCCTTTAGATATTGATAAGCATTGATGAGATCCCCTTTCAGTGTTCTCTTCTCCAGGCTAAACAGACCCAGGTCTCTCAGCCTTTCCTCATGAGAGAGATGCTCCAGTCTGTTGCCCTCCGCTGGATTCTCTCCAGTCGTTCCTTGTCTCTCTTGAACTGGGGAGCCCAGAACTGGACCCAGTGCTCCAGATGTGGCCTCGCCAGGGCAGAGTGAAGGGGGAGGATCACCTCCCTCGACCTGCTGACCACACTCTTCTTAATGCACCCCAGGATGCCATTGGCCTTCCTGGCCACAAGGGCATATTACTGGCTTATGGCGAGCCTGTTGTCTACCAGCACTCTGAGGTCCTTCTCCGCAGAGCTGCTCCCCCGCACGTGGGGCTGTTCCTCCCCACGTACAGGACCCTACACTTGCCCTTACTGAACTTCATCAGGTTTCTCTCCTCCCAGCTCTTCAGCCTGTCCAGGTCACGCTGAATGGCAGCACAGCCTGCCAGTGAGTCAGCGGCTCCCCCCAGCTTTGTATCATCAGCAAACTTGCCAAGGGTATGCTCTGTCCCTTCATCCAGGCGGTTGATGAATATGTTGAAGAGGGCTGGACCCAGCACCGACCCCTGGGGAACTCCGCTGGTCACAGGCCTCCAGCTAGACTCTGCACCACTGATCACAACCCGCTGAGCTCTTCCATTGAGCCAGTTCTTGATCCAGCTCACTGTCCACTCTTTTAACCCTCACTCATCTAATCTCTAATTACAGAACTGAGTATTTATGTAGAATATTTTTAAAATTATGTGTACGCTGTTAAACATCAGCACGTGCCCGTACACACACAAGAATGCAATATGGCCCTAGTGCTGCCTCTCACTATAACACATTTTGTATCATATACTTTTTCATATTTTTTTCCTATAAATATGCAATTGCTTGCATAAAATCAGTTTGTCTGAGAATAGGATGTTATTGGTACCATACTGTAGAGTTTTGTTAGCCTGCAGATACTCCAGTGAATATTGCAAATGGTATTTTTATCCTTATTAATATGTGACAAGTAATCTTTGGTGTCTTACAGTACCATAAGGAAGTTGTTCGTCTGATGTCTGGAGAATTCAGGCAGAAAATTGGAGACAAGTATATCAGCTTTGCCAGAAAATGGATGAATTATGTGTTAACGAAATGTGAGAGTGGCCGAGGCACTCGACCCAGGTAACAGCCAACTTGTTACTGCCACAGTATTTTGTGTTTCAATACTATGCAGGACTTCTCACCCTATGAGTAATGCTTTATTGTTTTTAGTAGTTCTTCTGAACTGTTGATGCTTCTGGCTCTTCAATTTTTAAAAGTAAATGCCTAAGTCCAAATAAACACTCCAGCTGCTTAGCAGAAGATTTTGTGGAACGTTTTCCCTCATGTTAGCAACAAATGGGAAGAAAAAGTGGAGATTCTTGGACTCAGACAATTAAAAAACTTTAGATAAGGGTCATTACATTGGAACAAAAGTGCTATGTGATAAGGAGTCAACAAAAGATTTGCAGAATATTATACAGCAGTCATTCTCTGAGTGTTCTACAGAGAAAGGAGTATCATTTTGTGCCAGTTGTGTAAACGATGCGTGTATGGTAGCTTTAGCTCCTGTACAAGTCTTTCTATTAGTCCTTTCTGAAAGCGTCTAAAGTATGGCCCCCAGATGAGGAAAAAGTGTTTCCACTGATTAAAATTCTTCAGTTTTATGATTGCAGTACTGGATGCATGTGTGGATTTTTTTTGTTGTAGTCTGAAGTATTTTCTGTCTGTTGACAGTAGTGTGCCCGATGTTCTCTCAGGTTGTGGTTACAGTTGGTGCTGTGAAACTCTACTGTTGAGCACTAATGAAAAAATTACAAAGTTACATCACTTTGAGGATGTAAGCAGATGAACTGGGAAACTGGCCCAAGCAGAATGATACCGTTACTTGATTTATTTGGGTGGTTTCGCAGCATTTTGCAGCTAGCGTATCATAAATCTAATAAAATTCTTTTGCATTAAAATAAGTGCCTCATACTGATCTGTGCTAGCAGATTACACATCAGTGACCGTTCTGTTTTCTTGAAGTATAGGGCTGATCAGTCTGTCCTGGAGGTGGTTAGTTCTGGTTGCTGGAAGAAGAGGAGGAAAGAGTGGGTAGGCTGAACCATGTGTTGATAGGCTAGTTAGCTTGGTGTGCTAATCTTAAAAAAATACAAAAGGAAACAAGAAAAAACACAAAAAACCAGAACAACTTTAAAGGCTTTTTTAAGTATGCTAACAGCAAAAGGAGGACTTAAGATGACATTGGTCCATTACTTGATGAGATTGATCACCTCACAAATAGGAATGAAGACAAAACAGAGACATTTAATGCTGCCTTTGCTTCTGTCTTTAACACAAATGATGGGCCTGGGACCCCTGGAGCCCTGGATTGGGGGACCATGACTAGGGGAGTGATAAGCTCTCAGTTAACTGTCAACTTGTACAAGATTTGCTGCTGCAATGCAGTATGCACGCAAGTCTATGGAGCCTGACGAAATTCATTCGAAGATACTGAAGAAATTGGCTGCTATTGCGAGACCCCTCTTAGTTATTTATCAACAGTCTTGGGAATGTAGAGAGGTGCCCCTTGACTGGAAGCTAGCAAATGTTATTCAAATTTTCAAGAAGGGCAAGAAAGAAGACTGGTAATTACAGGCTTGTCAGTCTCACCTCAGTTCCTGGTAAAATTACGGGGAGGATTGTTCTGGCAATTACTGAAGAACAGTTTGGAGACAATATAATCATTGGTCAAAATCAACACGGGTTCATGGAGGGCAAGCTGTGCCTTACTAACTAAATATCGTTTCATGACAAGTTTATCTGCCTAGTGGACGAAGAGAAGGCAGTGCATGTAGTTGGTTTTTGTTTTAATTATTGTTTTAGCAAAGCTTTCGATACTGTCTCTCACAATATCCTTCTGGACAAATTGTCCCGCATACAGCTAGACATGTGCGCTGTATGATGGGTGAAGAATTGACTGAAGAGTTGGGCTCAAAGGGTTGAAGTAAATGGGGTAACACCTGGCTGGTGGTCAGTCACTAGGGTTGTTCCCCAGGGCTCAGTTTCAGGGCTAGTTCTCATCAGTATTTTTATCTATGATCTGGACACAGGAGTCAAGTACTGACCAAGTAAGTTTGCCAGTGATACTAGGTTAGGGGGAGCCATTAATTCCCTTGAGGGCAGAGAGGCCTTACAGAGAGATCTTTATAAATTATGAGTGCTAGGCAATCATGCACCTTAGAAAGTTTAACAAGGACAAATGCCAGATTTTACACGTGGGGTAGTGTAATCGTGGATATACGTATAGATCGGGGTCCAAGAGGTTGGAGTGTAGCCCTGCAGAAAGGGATCTGGGGGTTCTGGTTGATCGTGGACTCTCTGTGAGTCAACAGTGTGCCCTGGAGGTGCAAAGGGCCAACCATATCCTGGGGTGCATTAGGCACGGTACAGCTAACCTGTTGTAAGAAGTGATTGTCCCACCATACTTAGCATTGGTGCAGCCTCACCTCGGGTACTGTGTGCACTTTTGGGCCCCACAATATAAGAAGGACATAAAAATATTACAGTGTGTCTAAAGGAGGGCAAGGAAGATGGTAAAAGTACTAGAAAGCAAGACTTATGAGGAGTGGCTGAGAATACTAGATTTGCTCAGCTTAGAGAAGAGGAGACTGAGGGGTCACCTCATTGCTGTCTACAGCTTCCTCTTGAGGGAGAGCGGAGAGGGAGGTGCTGATCTCATCTCTCTGGTGTCTGGTAATAGGACAGGAGGGAACAGCTTAAAGCTGCAGTAGGGGAAGTTCAGATCAGATATTAGGAAAAACGTTCCTCACTGAGAGGGTGGTCAAGCACTGGAACAACCCCCACAGGGAAGTGGTCGTGGCCCCGGGCCTGTTGGTGTTCGAAAAGCATTTGGACAGTGCTCTTAGATATGCGGTTTAACTTTCAGATTGCACTGGGTGGAGTCAGGAGTTGGACTCCAGTGATCCTTGTGGGTCCTTTCTAACTCAGGATATCCTGTGATTCTGCTTGCATTTTGTAGGTTGCAGCTGCTAATCCTGGTAGGGCTAAAAGGAGGCAATGGAGGGAGAGCAGGTGGCTGAAGACACAACTAACTCGCTCTAGCCAAGTTACTTATTTGTTTTACTTTACCAGTCTAGGCCCTGAAACCGGTGATGCTCAAATAGTCATGAAATCATTAATACTCTTTCAATTTTGTTTTAGAAAGGAGAATTTGCATATGGGACATAGTGGTTTGGCTTGTTGCCAACATAAGAGTGATGATACTGTTCCTGTAAGACTTGAGGGATATACCATGACCTGCTCACTTTGTTTGGCAGTGTTCTTGCTAAAATCAGACTTTATCTGAATATAACTGGGCAAATATTATTATGAGCTAAGTATATTATCTCATATATGTTAATCTATTTTCTTACAAAGATTTTGTCATATTTTCCAGAGGAAAAATACGTAACTGCCATTTACTGGTCTTGGGTGTTGTTGAAACTATTATGATGGCCTTAGCAGAAGAGCAATTAATTTTCTCTCTTTTCTTTTTCTTTGAGATAGGTGGGCAACTCAAGGTTTTGATTTTCTTCAAGCCATTGAGCCGGCATTTATTTCAGCTCTCCCAGAAGATGACTTCTTGGTATGGAATAAGTTATTCTGCTGGTTGTTTATTTCTGCATACATGTGAAGCTACTAGTATATGTTATCAGGGATATTTTTTATACAGCTATGTCTGAATACAGGTGCTGTTCTGAAACAACTGCTGTTGCGTTTAACTGATGATGTTGAGATCTCTTCAACTTGTAAGACGCTGAATAGATGATGGTCATATATATGGCAATGGTCATTGGCATTAATATTTTCAGATTGCTGACAGGTTGCTGGTACTGTCTTAGGAGGCTGTCTCCCTTTGTCTCTTGGGAAATTTGACAGCACCTTTTCTGCAGAGTTACAATTTATAGTTGTCATAATAAATTCTTGAATATAAGCTTCTGAGGCTTAGTTAGTACCCAGAGTTCATTTATGGGTATGAATACAAAATCACAATTGTTTAAAGGTATTTCTTCAAATCATGCCAACATGAAACAGACTTTATAGCATCTTTCTTTTGTTTTTACTATGTAAAAAATAGTAGACTAAAACTGGCTTTTTTGTGTGCTCTATCTTCCCCATTTTCCCGTGGAAATAAAATTCTGAGTATTTATGTGATCTTGGTACAGTGCTACAAAGAAGTGAAAGCACAGTTGCCACAAAACAGCAGAATGTCAGTGTCAGCTCCTCTGATTTTTATTAATTTCAAGATGTGTTATGAAATGCCAGCCACATTAATCTTGTGCAATACAGAAACTATAGGGTTTTTTTCACGTGTATTTTTATCAAGAGCTCCCAAGTAACTTATGTTTTAGTCACATGTGTGTTGTTGGGAAAGCATTGCCTGCCTAAATGACAAAGTTAAGCTTGTGTTTGAAATACACAAATACTTTAGCTTTAGGAAGTAGCCCCTCAACTTTATTTATTTGCTTTAACACAGTTTCTAAAACATTTGGTATTTTGAAGAGTAGTGTATGTATATTTTAGTGATACTGTCTTGCTAGAGATTCCTTCAGTATTTAGAGGGAAGCTTCTAAGGAGGAAAGAAGTTCAGAAAAATCTAATGTGGCCTTTGACATTATAAACTGTTAATTTTGTCCGAAAATGGAATTGATAAACTCGTGATCTTGAAGGAGTTAAAAAGCAATCATGCGTGAGTTTGTTTCTGTTGACTGATAACTATATAAGATACCATGGCTCTTCTTCAAATAGAATGTTTTCATGACAGAGGTTTCAAGTGTACAAAGAAGAAAATTCAGAGCCAGTGTTACTTAAGATGAAGTCAGATTTTGAACAAGTGGGAGAGGAAGGGGGAAAACCAAAACCTTAACTGCATTTCTGAATTTTTGCTTTCTTAAACTGGATTTCAGTTTCAGAGAGCATCACTTGAAGCCACTTTGATTGATCTGACTCCTATATAACACAGGTCACAACATTTCACCTAGAAATGCATATGGCAATCCTAATCTCTTATTTAAGTAATACCTGATGTCGTAGAAAAAGGACAGTGTCTAAATCTAAAGCTCAGATTCTAGCTCGGTCTGGGTTGATAAGATATGCCAATCACAGACTAAACACTTTTTTCTTTTTTTTCCCCTCTTTTTTAATTGTTTTTTTGGTTAATCTAGTCCTGGTCTTCACTAAGTTTCTGAATTTCTGGAAGAAATTTTGCCGAGTCTGAATGACTGGTATATAGAAGTGGCCGTCATAGCAACTGTACTTTGAGAACATAATTTTAATTCTTTATTGTAAAGAGATATTTTATCCCTGGTGTTCTGATAAGTAAATTGAACCAGAGGAAGATTTAACAACTCATCCAAGGTTACATGCACAGTGAATAGTACACCCAGTAATTAGGCTCAGATTGCGTGAGCCCCAGTTCAGTGGTTTACCTATTAAACACTGAAAGTGGTTTGTGAAAGTTTTGCTAACTTCATGGGTAGATAAGGAAAGTGGATTTCTTTTAATATGCAGTGCTTCATATTTGTTGTTTTACAGAATTTAGTCTTCTGATTCAGGGTGTTTCTTCTTGGGATAAGGAGGTGGCGGGCAGAGAGGGTGTTGAGCTTTTCCCACCAAGCTTGATTTTTAATTTTATTAACAATGGACATTCTTAAGTTTCGCTAGCTTTATATTATGAAATGTTCTTAATAATGTATCATTGTTCAGTTCTTACGGTTACGTAATTTTGACAAGGTCAAAAGGCAAGACAAGACTTAAGACTTCTAGCTTTAAAAAAAAATAAATGAAGTCAAAACCCTAATGTAGATCCAGAAGTTTAATATAATTGATAGAATGTGGAGGTGCTTACTTGACAGGTTACATACTTAACCAGTATCATTTTATTACTGTGAGCTTTACCATATGACTGTGGGCGTGTTGGTCGACAGCCAGATGAATACGAGCCGGCAGTGTGCCCAGGTGGCCAAGGCGGCCGACAGCATCCTGGCTTGTATCAGAAACAGTGTGCCCATCAGGACTAGGGAAGGGATCGTCCCCCTGTACTTGGCATTGGTGAGGCCGCATCTCGAATGCTGTGTTCAGTTTTGGCCCCTCAGTGGAAGAAAGACATTGAGATGTTGGAGTGCATCCAAAGAAGAGCAACGAAGCTGGTGAAGGGTCAGGAGCACAAGTCTTACGAGGAGCAGCTGCAGGAACTGGGGCTGTTCAGCCTGGAGAAAAGGAGGCTGAGGGGAGACCTTATCGCTCTCTGCAACTACCTGGAAGGAGGTTGTAGCGAGGTGTGGGTCGGTCTCTTTTCCCGAGTAACAGGTGATAGGACAAGAGGGAACGGCCTCAAGTTGTGCCAGGGGAGGTTTAGATTGGATATTAGGAAAAACTTACTTACCAAAAGGGCTGTCAAGCACTGGAACAGGCTGCCCAGGGAAGTGGTGGAGTCACCATACCTGGAGGTATTTAAATGACATGTAGATGTGGTGCTTAGGGACACAGTTCTGTGATGGACTTGGCAGTGTTAGGTTAACTTTGGACTCTATGATCTTAAAGGTCCTTTCCAACCTAAATGATTCTATGATTCTATCAACTCTCTTGCAACATAAAACATCGCAACTTCTTCTGTTTGTCTTTTCTAGAGTTTACAAGCTCTGATGAACGAATGCATTGGCCATGTCATTGGAAAACCTCACAGTCCTGTTACAGGTTTGTACCTTGGTAAGGCAGAAGTTACTGGCATTTGTTCTGGAGCTTTGCTGGTATTGTTACAGAATTTTGATTGTAAAGTAATTTTAAAATGTTAGAAATACCAATAAAAGTATCGTGATTGTTGATGTGACACCATTATTGCCTGACAAAGTGTAAATACATGGTGGTTTTACTCAAGAAATGTAAAAGCTTCACAGATGCTTTCCTCTGATTTTGTCCTTGAATCTCTGTGAGGCCTTGCAGATCTTCTGGAAAAGGATTGTGATTTTGTAACGGGTGGGTAAAGAAGTGATTATAACTTTAAGGAGGCAGTTACAGCTCCGTCTCCCAAAATTTTGTTGTAGTACTACAGATATTTACACTTCTGACAGACTTTATGTACGTATTGAGGTACAGAGGAGTTACATTACACCTGAGTGCTTGATGATAGAGCTGTGGGAAATAGTTCTACAATATCACAAAATTTGGCATAGTAAATGATATATTTGGCAATAGAGTGAAATCAACATATTTCATTGTTTATCTTGAGAAAAGAATGTTTCCTCAGCTGTGCTTCCCTTCTAGGTATCTCTTTCTCAGCACTGTTTCTCTCTTCCTCTTCCCAAGTCCGTTGACTGGTTTAACTTTTTAAAATACCATGTCTTCTTTTCTTTCTCCTGATGTCCACTTTCTGGGCAGGGTTGATGGCAGAACACATGAAGGGAAGGTAATCTGACTCAGGCAAGAGGAGATTTTTCAGTATTTCAGGAAAGTTTCAGTTTTGATATGATTTTGATGAGAAACTATTATAGCTGAGAAACCTTTTACAATGGAAGTCAGTCCAATCCTTTGGAAAGAAGCATAGCCTAAAATAAATTTTAGCCAAATTCTGTACTGTGATCTAAAACCTGTACATTCACTTCTGTTGCTCAGAGGAAGGCCCATTTTGGCTAAATCGCTAGCGTGATGATCCTGAAGTACTGAAACTCTTACAAATGCTACTGCAGACACAGCAAATCGCACAAATTAAATTGCTTGACAGCTTTTGGCTCAGAGGCACGGGGAGGGGGTGACGCAGACAAATGGTGCGGACGTGAACAGCAGGCTGAAACTTTGATACATGTGAAATAAACATAACTAAACACAAACTGTATCCTGGCTGCAGGTACTGCATATGCCCTTTTCTATCTTGTGATCGGGGGAAAATAAGAATTCCTAGTTCCGTTTGCATNGGTGACGCAGACAAATGGTGCGGACGTGAACAGCAGGCTGAAACTTTGATACATGTGAAATAAACATAACTAAACACAAACTGTATCCTGGCTGCAGGTACTGCATATGCCCTTTTCTATCTTGTGATCAGGGGGAAAATAAGAATTCCTAGTTCCGTTTGCATACCATGTTGAGGAACTTAAACCCACTGTGATCTTTACCCCTATTCCCAAATACGAGGATCCATTTGTGTTCGTGCTGCTGCCTATCGGCACATAGCTGGGGGTCCCGTGGTGTTTTATCCTGTCTTTTTGCTTTGTGAAACACTGTGCCTGCTCAAGTGGATTAGGTTCTGCTTTCTGGCTCGTCTGCTAGTGTCCTTGCAAATTGTAACAGGACAACCAACACCTGGCCCTGGCATCTTTTGCTTGTCCTAGTAGAGCAAACAAGGCAGAAACTCAGCTGGCTGTGATTAAGCTAGCCTGGCAGAAAGTACTGGCTCGTGTTTTGATGGGCAATCGGCTGTCTTGCGGTGTGACTGCCAGAAAATTTTTCCTGCTAACTAAGGAAGGGATGAGCGAAGGGGAAGACACTGCAGACTACTCTTACGGGCACTAAATGAGTTAGGCATGAGGACAATGATGGATCATTTAGGTTTGACCCTGTTGCTTTGTACCACTTCCTTGAGGCAGACTGTCACGGGGAGCATTAGTATGGTTAACACTGCCATGTGTGAGTGTTTTTTCCCAGCTCATTTTGCTTTCTATTATTGTCTGAGAAAACTAATTCTGATGCAAAAGGAACATAATAATGCTGTTTGTATTTTAATTATTATTTGGTTTGTCAATACTTATTTTGCAATAAGATAACAAATTATCTTTAATCTGTGAAGCTGAAATAATGAAGATGTAGTTTTAGTGAAGTAAGTACACATCTAATTGCTAGTTTTTAATTTGCTGGAGAATTTTCATTATTTTATAGATGAGTTACATGATGATATACTATTAATACATACAGCTGATTTATTTAAAATTGGAATGATTTGGATTTTTTTAAAGGATCAGAAAAGATGTGTCAGTTCACACCTAACTCTGTGAAATCTCACAAAAAACTTCGTGTCTTGTAATGGCCTTAACAGTTTTTCTGCTGTCTGAGTGTATATGCTACCTTTTTTATGTTTGCAGCTATTCATCGAAACAGTCCCCGTCCTGTAAAAGTACCTCGGTGCCATAGTGATCCACCAAATCCTCATCTTATCATCCCCACGCCTGAAGGCTTCAGGTATTTAGCATTAGTACAGAGTTCTAAACTGGTTTATCCTCTCTTGGCTCTGCTGAGTGTCTGTAAGTGGAACACCTTTTCTTTCCTGTTGAGGGCAAAGCAGGTAGAAAATCTAGCATGTTAGTGATCCAAATTACATCAGCGTGCATTTAAGGACAATATGGGTTCTTCCCCCAACACCCGGCCTGCACCCCCTTTATTTTACAGTATTTATTGGTGCATGCTTTCTCCCTTTGAAGTCATTGTTAGTCCTTTTGTCTTTCCTCAAAACAATGTTTCTATGTAACAAGGTTTAATTCAGTGAAAACTGCGCATTAACAAGACTTTTATTTCCTTCACCACTTTGATTGTGTCTGCATACATGCCTCTTGCAGTGCTTTCTGTAGTTTAGCATACATAAGACTTAAAAATGTAGCATACTGGAATATGGTGGCATTTCTGCGTCATTACCAGCCTGCTGTGAAGAAGCTTAAAGCAATGGATGGTTTTCATCCCTTTGAAAGAGTTGACATGGGAATTAATGCAAAAATAGTTTCTAAAAATTTCAAAATAAACTTTGCTGTGCATATTTTTATACAAATAGAGGGCTTTATTTTTCAAGATCAGCACAGTGTCAGACTCTACACTTGACATTTTCTTGAAAGTTGCTTAGCTGTTGGCAGAAACTAATACTACTATAAAGATTTGGAGATTTTTACTTTGAAGAGTATTATTATTGTATGTATTGACAACCCCTGAAGCTTCTGAGACCAAAAGTTACTCCACTTGAGTCTTTTATGTACTTGAAAAACTTTTTAAATGAGGCCCCATTACGCACACTTCAAAAATTTATTTTTAAAATACACTTTCAACTCCATACATATTTTTTGATTTTTTTTTTAAACTGTTTCCTGAAGTTTTTCTTCTTGCCACAGCACGCGGAGTGTCCCTTGTGATGCACGGAACCATTGCAGCGTTGCTGTCAGTCGCCCCGCTCCCGTCGGTAGCGACTCAGCTCAACCCAAACCTGTCAGCGGTGCAAATGATACCAGGTAGCTCCGCTCCATGGCATAGCCGCCTCATTCTACTTACATCACCCATATAACTGTTCCTGTGTACTTGCATCCTAGCAGATCATTTGCACCATGCCTTTCCGCCCCATTATGTCTTCCACTGACTCCTTCGTTCATGTTTGACTTGAGAAAAATCTTATGTCTTAGAAACAGATGATACGACCGCTTTCAGATTTAAAATGTCTGAACAATGTGGTAGTTAAAGCATGCGGTTCTGAAGTAAATTACAAATTTGCTCAGTAATAATGTCCATGAAATTAACACGTGCCGGTCAGTTCATTGGTGTAGCTTTACTAAATAATTACAATCGATAACTAACACTTTGCACTAAGATGGCTGTAAAATGCAAATATGTTAGCTAACAGTTTTGGTATTGTTATTGTCTGCCATAAATATTTTTAAATACTCTTTAGTGGCAAACAAAGAATTAAACACATAAGATTTCAGGAGGGTTTTTTCATTTCTTGCTACTCCTTTGGCTTCTTAGGGTTGTGCAGAATATAATATGAAAGAAACCATTGCTGTATCATGATACGTATCATATGTTTGCAGAGGTCACAACTGAATTTTTGGCAGACCTGTGTTAGTCTCTGTCTTGCTTTTTGGCCTCTGATTTGGCTGTTATATTTCAGACTGTCGGTGTTCCTTCTTCCGATACCACAGTCAGACCGTTGACATGTCTGCCAAGGTCTCTAAATTTACTCTTTCGCCTCCCCTGCACCCTTGACGGTGAAAATCCTGCTATTCACACGATGATATTATCTTAGGGTTTATAAATAGCTTTTTCGATTCTTACTTCTACTGCAAAGTACGAAAAGCTCTCTTGTAGAAGAGATTTGTAGGAATGGAGACACGTGATCTGACTGTATCACACAGCCATGGATAAAAGAAAGAACAGGTAGTGAAGGAACAACAGATAGATGGTGACCAAAGTGAACTTACATATGGCTTGATTATGAATAACTTATTTTTTAATAAATACTTTTCAGTTGTTAGCCAGCAAACCATCTTTTGTAGATTGGTTACCAGATGCACAGCAGAAGCATGTGCTAAGATGTTAAGAGGGAAGTTAAGTTGCCACTTTCTGTATAAAATCTGTCCTGCAAGTCTTTTCAGTTAATTTTTATGATAAGGTGTAACTTGCACCCTACAGTAGCCTCTAGATGGACAGCTTGTGAGTCTGGGGCCCTTTTTTTTGGTTGAAAATACATCCTGAATTTTTGTCATTCAAGCTACATGTATTTATTACATATCCTTCATGCTTCTGTTTTAAGCCCCCTGTTGAAAAAGACAGAGCAGACAGTAGTCTGCAGCACTACGCATTTGAAAAGCCCTTTTCAAGCAAGTAGCATTCTAGAGAATTTTCACTGAGAGGTTCTGGCAGCTTTGTAAGCTGACAGGGTGACAGTTAATTAGTACTTACGATTTTGAAAAAGCTGAACTTGTTTATTTGGTAATTAGTTCTCTACACAACATATGAAGGGCATTTTTTTCTAGAATACGTACGGTTCTTTGAGCCAAGGCGTATCTTTGAAGTTAGTTAATTTGTCAAGAGGGAGATAAGAGGCTAGTTTTTAATACTTGTAGGCTTTGTTGAGATTTTATACCACTCAATGCAACTATCAGGCTTATAATTTGACACATCTGAATACAGCGGTGTATTCTTTTAATGCTTTCTGCGTGTGTGTCCTGCACAAACACTGATCAAAGTGTGAGGCTGGCGTTCTGGCAGTTTCTTCCAGTTCAAGAAAATAGTCATTGGGAAGAAAAGAAATGAGAGTTCTACTTCTTAGTTGCAATTAAATGCATGATACGTTCATGGATTGTAACATGAAAGTTGATGTGAGTGCAGCATTTTAGTCTAATTGCCTAGGCCTGTTTTTCAAAGACTTGTATTTTTATTAGAGCTCTCAGTTTTTACTTTTCCGATGATTATTAATAAAATATCCCCTTTTTTTTAATGCACTGCCTGCTTTTTTAAGTAGCATTGTTTAACACCCTGTATTACCTAGAAAGAATTTGAAGAAAAAGAATTATTAAAGCAGAGACAGAGTTTTGGAGGCTGTTGGGGTTTTTTAGGGGTTTTGTTTATTGAAGGAGGCAAAATATTACAATGTTGTGTATTTATAGCAAATTTCTGGTTTTACTGTAGTTAAAAGAAAGTTGCAAACTTTAACACATTGCAGTCTTAATTATGGAGCACAAATAAATGAAATCCAAAAGAGAAATGATACCTGTTGGATCAAGAAAGTGGTTCTTGGTTTTGTGTGCAAGAAGTGTGTGGTCCAACTGCTGGAATAGCACAGAAACCGAAACTTTGTACACTTTGCAGAAACTGTTTAGACATTTATGACGTGATTGTAGGCATTAAATATCTATTAAAAGTTAAATGCAGGAACTTGATAAATCAGTTGTACTAGGCAGTGCGTAGGGCACAAATGCCACCATAGTTCTGTTGAAGTTTTTCTTTTTAAAAACAACCCAACAAACCAGTTTAATATAACTAGAAAGTAAAATCCAAAGCAGCAATACCTGGTTGTTTACATTGAGCTTTCGGATGGTCATACATTTACACTATGTTTATACTGATGACCTTTATAAATGCTTAATTTCTCAGCTAGCTGGTGTTATTATTAATCATTTTATATTTATCCAGGATGGGAGCAGAGATGTAGCAAGTTGTCTTCTCTTTTGCTCAATTTCTTCACCTAATAACGTGCACACAGTCTTTCTGGAAACAAACTAATAAAATATCTGGGTGGCTAAAACGGGCCTGAAACGGTTTTTCGGCAGCCGCATTCAAAGCTGTGATGCTTAAGGTCCTCTCTTCAGCGACCGCCTCGTTTAAGACGTGGTTTAGCTTTGCTTGTTTTTAAGCTCTTTTTGCATCTAGCATTGTTGCTCTGTATGCGCTGAGAATAACTTCAACCTTCTTTCTGGTTAAAACCCCAGCTTCCTGAAGATTACTGACGATTTTCACTAGTTCAGTTTCAGTTCCTCCTCAAACTTAGAAGATCTAGTTGGCAGCAGTAGGGAGTGCAAAGCGAACATCCTATTAAGAACGTTCGTGTGGGAATAGAGTGTCTTTGGTTTTGGCTTCTGTTCTCAAGAATCTGAAGATTTGGTCTTTTTTTTTCACTTTTACTATTATTTCTGTTATTACTATATATTTCTACTATCTATATACAATTCGGAAGCAACTTTAGGGCTGTAGGGAAGCCATCTCACAGGTGTGTGCGCTTTGTGGTGTCAGGTATCTTTCATCTTTCTGTAGTTGTTAGCTATCAGCGAAGGATTTAACAATGTTCCCTGCTTTCCGGTGATGTTTAGTTCATACCTTTAAAGCATTATGTTAAAGGAGGAGTCGATCACAGCTCTTCCCCACCACGCTTTAAAAATCGAAAGGGAGCCTTGTCCAGAAGGGAGTTACTGTAGAAGGACTTTCATGAGGAATTTATGGCTCTAAAACATGGACGGATTGATCGATGTCTTGGGCTGGAGAAAAGTGCCTGAAGATTTAAGGATTTAAGACTCATTTCTCTCAGTATTATTTGCCTTTCTGTTCAGCATACTGTTTCATCTCGGTCTTACTCTGAGGTATCCAATTCCACTCTGTGCTGTCTGGAGGAGCTGGGGCCTCCATGCCGTCAAGCTGCTGTCATTTAACGTGCCCTGTCAATGACAACTGTCATTGTCCTTCCTCTCAGCTGGCTCGTGGCTCTTCCCACTAGTTTTGACTTCATGACTATGGGCTATGACTGTATTTGCAGCGCACTAGGAGCATCTGAATTCAGTTACCACCCTTCATCTGGTAATGGGGCTGACGTTATCACCCAGCTGAATCACTTCTGATTGTATATCCGAACCTGGCACCAGCTGCATCCTGCAGCAGCTGTCTTAGTAGCGTGTTTGACGTCATTACAATAGATTCTGTTGTTATGGGCAAGTAACAGTTTCAAGTAGTTTTGTGCTTCTGAAGCTTAGGGTTTTTCATAGAGTGGCATAACTAAAATTATATTAAAAGTCTAGATTTGGGGGAAAAATAGCATAGAAAGGGCTTTCCGTTTACCTCTCAGCATCAGATTTACTTTCATGTTACTTTCATGGTTCATTTTCTAGGCTTCAGAGGTTCCTTCTCTTTTTTTCAGTGAAATTGTCACTAGTAGTTATTTAGTGCAATGCTAAGTTAATTAGTACAATGGCTCTTTTTAACAGGGGTTCCAGTGTCCCTGAAAATGATCGACTGGCCTCAATAGCAGCTGAGTTGCAGTTCAGATCCCTTAGTCGTCACTCCAGTCCCACTGAAGAGCGAGAAGGTGATTGTCACAGTAACAGATTATGACCTGGATGTGCAGATGATTTATGTCATTAACATATTTCTCTCTGTTCCCAGTTCTTACCCCTTTCCAAAAATGTGTTTTTACCTTTTCCCGTTCAAAAATCTTAGATTTTTAACTTTTAGGCTTACGTTGTCAGAGAAAGTTCTTCTGTTTTCAGACATACCCACTATTCTCTTGCCTTTCATATTGTTTCTGAATTGTGCCTGAAGGAATTTCCTGGTATCTTACTAAGTTACAGTGTTCACAATGACATGAGTAACATGATTGCTGAATTATATACCCCACTCGATAGTAAACTTCTAAATGCTGCTAATGAGGTATGAACTGGACCCATGAGAACAGTGAAGAGTTTTCTATCCAGTTCTTTAACTACCACTGCAGTATTCATCTTACAAATACTTGCTGTTACTTGAATCCTGGAAGAAGGGACAGGGTGTGTGGCTTGATGTCCTAATGAGGGCTCCTCCTTCAGGTTTCTCCAGCCCCTGTATATGTGGTATTTATTACGACAAATACCTTGAAACATTGATTGTTAAGGCAGTGTGTTCTATGCAAATTAAAATGAAGTAGAAAATCCCAAGCAAAGTACAGTTGGTGTTATGGTCATCCTGCAAAATGAAGTTGATTTCGAAGAAAGAAGTGCCTGAAAAATTGATCCTGAGAGATGTGGGGGATTGCTTTTTTGTTTTTTTTAAAGCAGATGTTGAAAATGTTGTCTGCCTCGTGTTTATTCCTTTTTTTACATATCTATATAATGGGAAACTGGCTTAGGTTGGCATGAATACAGGTCTTTTCCGAAGGAACCATAGAAGATTATTTTCTTACGGATTTCCTACATATTTGATTGAGTGCCCTGGCTTGAAGTGCTTCCCTTGATTGTGGAAGGGGATCTCTGTTCTCATATAAATTAAATCCTGTTTCAGAATAGCTTTCATAATTTGTTTGCTAAAGATAAGTAATTTTTGAATTCAAGAGCATACATTGCTATATGGTTGCCTCGTACACTTGTAGGATGTATTAGTCGTGATATGTAAGATCTCAGCTTCCGCTGAATGTAGCGGCGTAATCCTTAATATGAGGTAAAGCCCCTTTTATGCTCACAGTATTGTCTCTCTAGAACCGTCGTATCCAAAAGGGGATTCAAGTGGCTCGTCCCGGCGGAGCTGGGAGCTCAGAACTTTAATCAACCAGACCAAAGGTAGGTTTTTAGGAGTCACTATGGCATAATGTCTAATAAAATAGTGCTGTATTAAAAGGTTGAATCTTAATGCCGATTGTGAAGAGGTCTTCACAGCTTTGCACATAGGAAGGGGAAAAAACAAAATCCTGATTGCGGAAAGAAAGATACTGCTAACAAAACCGCAAGGTGTACTCTCTCAGGTAGGAGTAATTAAACTTCAGAGAAGTTACATCTTTTTAGTTTCTGAAAGACACTAGCAGTGTTCTACAAAATGAGTACATTTGCTATGATAGGAATTGCAGAAGTTTGCTGTCCCTATTCAGTGCCCAGTTATGAATTGCATTGACAGTAGGAAGCACTTCCTAAGATTTCTCCCCAGTGTGGGATCTTCTTATTTTGGATGCCTACCAGTGTGTGATGCTACACCGTTTCCCAAATTCAAGGCTATTATGGGGCCCCTTCCTCTTTCCTGCTGCTTATTTTCGTGAAACTTAAAGCAACTTGATTACTTCTGAGACTCCTATACTGTACAGATACACACGTGTAGCTTGCTTGCATGTGTTCTGGCAGGGTGGAACCTCATGAAACATTAGAAAAATTTTTCTGTCACATAAAATCTGTTGTCTCAATATGTGGCTCAGACAGAACACTGAAGAACAACTTTTTTTTTTTCTTCTGAAATCTAGAAGGCTTATTTTTTGTTCAGAACATAAACACTGAAGGAACTGAGTTTGTTTAAACTAGAAAAGAAGAATGAGGGGAAACTTGAAAGGTTCTAGAAGACTGCTGCAATGGGAACTGGTTTTACTGTCTACTGTGAAAGACAAAGATTTTGGTTTAAAACTATAGCGAGACAGATACAGGGTAGATGAAGTGGTATTAATTATAGGTGGGTAGTAGAATATATCATTTGGGAGTATCAGTGTCTCCGTCTTCTGGAGGCTGTTAGAAACGGGTTAGATTACTGTCTGTCAGCAGTGACAGATGTGTAGTGTTTGTGCTTTACAAGGCGGGGATAAATTAACGCCGCCTTGAGATTTCTTCCAGCCTCACTCACTAGGATCCTGTTTTATCATAAGACTTGAAAGCTGGAGTTATCTAATACCTCTAAATCTTTGAAATAACAGATGCTATGAGTTTTCCAAGAAACCTCTCGTATCCCTGTCTAGCAAAACCTTACCTGTCCTTCTTTCCTTGGTGCTTTTAATGACCCAAACGTGTTTCCACTGTGTATCGGTGGTTAGTTGCAGGCCAAACGCAGACAAGTGTGTTCTGTTTCATACATTTAATTTCCTTGAATCAAGTATGAGATGTTTAGAAAATCACCAGTATTGTCACATCACTTTAGTTTCATGTGCTATTCGTAAGTGATAGATTCATCTCATTGTGATTGCTAAAATGTTTTATTCTCTCCCTAATTCTTAAATTCAACTCTCAAAATAGCTGTAACTCACGTCACTTCACATGATACCAAAAGGTAACAAAATATAAACACAGTGAATATTTCTCAGTCAAGGAAATTGTTCATCCCTCTTTTTAGACACTGCTTCCAAGCAAGCACCGATTGAAGCTGTTCAAAAGTCTGTTCAGTTGTTTGAAGAAAGAAGATACAGAGAGATGAGGAGGAAGAACATTATTGGCCAAGTTTGTGACACACCGAAATCTTACGATAATGTCATGCACGTAGGTTTGAGAAAAGTGACTTTCAAGTGGCAGAGAGGAAACAAAATTGGTACGTTCCTTATACTGTCGTTTATTAGGCTAAAGTAACAAGTTCAGTATTTTGAAGGAAATCTAAGACTATCTTTTGAAATCTTGGGTCTCCGTGTAGGTCATAGCAGTTTTACTAAAATCGGAATGTTAAAATACAAAATAGTGTTGCAGCTAGGATTTCCTTTAGGTGGAATTTCAGTGAAGTCTTCACTGGTCAAATAACAAGAAACAAAGAGGAGAAGGATTTGGTTAGGGCAATTACTTAGGTATGATCCTGCGATTCCTGCTTGTGTTTAACCCTATGAAATCTTGTATGAGTTCTGCGTTTGGAAGAACCGGAAATATGAATGGAAACGAACACTAACTTCTGGATTTAATTCACCAATATTGTTGTTGTTTCCCCCCCGTATGATCACCGTTTCCTCTCTGGTTTGGGATTTGTGGGGTAAATCTTCATGAGAAGTTTTCTTTCAGGTCAGCCTGTTAATCTAATGTTTTTTACTTCTAATCAGCTTGAATTCAGGACTACGAATGTAGTATTAGGTGTTACAGGATAAAAACTACTTGAAATTTTAAGTTAAAATAAAGGTAAAGAACCTTGGCAAGCTCAGCATTTTCTTATTGCAATTGATGTACGTGTTGCTTATGGAACGTAATGTAACTAATTTTTCTTATTTTAATTCTGCAGGTGAAGGCCAGTATGGGAAGGTCTATACCTGTATCAGTGTTGACACTGGAGAGCTGATGGCTATGAAGGAAGTGAGTACTCTGTATACAAGAATCAATCCTGCCCTTATTGTGCTTCCAAACAAAATGTGTATGACTTAGCAGGCATCAAGGATTTCTGAACACTGTTGTTAGCTACCTGGGAAAGGATGGGAAGACAAACTGTTTCTTCATGTAGCAACATCTGCTGTTATCACTTGTTCTTCCTTAAGTTGCGCCAGCTTTTCATTGTCAGTTTACAACTTTCAATTTAAACGTATGTAGAATGGATTATGGTTTCTTACTAATCTCATGGGAGTGTTGTGAACTTAATGAATGCTTACTTAATATGTGTGAGTTCTCAGTAAGAGATGTTAAATTATATTAGAAAGAGTTTTCTGAGTAGTGAAGACTGCACACAAACTTACATTTTACTTCGCAGCATTCCATCTTGTATCTTACTCCTTTTTTCTTCATTCCTTGGTGAAAAAGTTAGGAAGTGTCACATCAGATGCTTTCCTGCTTCTCCTGTAGTTTAAGTGAGCTAGGCTGAGTCACAAAACTGCTAACTAACCTGGTGGGTACAGAAAATGTAATTTTCAGGCTAGAAGTAAGTAAAGCTGTGTAGGCGTTACAGATCCATTTTCCCTACAGCACGTTGATTTTTGAAATACTTGTATTGTTTCGTTTTACTGCTTTCTACATCTTTAGACAACTGCGAGCGTCAACTGTTCACAGCAGTTGCCATGCCAGCCATTTGATGCAAGAGCAGCTACATTTTATGAGACAGTTCTTAGACACGCATAATACATACAGGATCTCAGAGGTGTAGAAAAGCAAGACTGAGCTTGTGCTTAACTTATTGTACCGTGCTCATTCACTGACAAACTAATACCAACACTTGAAATTATTTTGTTGTGTGTTTTTTCTCATGATGAAGTAATATTTCTTTCCCCCGCCACCAGTAGCACACTCCGTTCCTGGAATTCAGAGTTGCTTTCTAGATGCAGATGCTTTTTACAGATTAGCGTGTGTATGCTCTTTAGCAGACACTGAAATAAATTAAATGGACCTTGTTCGACAGGCACTTGACTAGGAAGCTATATACACGGTATGCTGCCTTTTCATGTAGTTTTTTTAACTTCCAGAATTATTTCACCAAGAAACATTCCCCACTTCCACACTGTGCGCTTACATGCAAACTGTTTACAACTTCCAAATAAAAGGCTTTTCTGGATTTTCTTAAGAGTGTTTTGGGAGAAGACATTTATTTATTTTTAAACTGGTTAAAAACATTGCGTTCCCCTGACCCCCTAAGATTTCTTCAGACTTTACTGTCTTAACCACAGTGTTGTTAAAATCTTTAAAATTGTAGTGGACAAATTTTACTACAAATACATAGTACTGCAACTTTAAAATGTTAGGAAATACGTAAAAGACTTCAATGTCATTTGTCACCTTTTTGTAACCTCCATGTATTTAATTTTACCACTGTTTGAGTACAAACTGTATCCTGGAATTGTTATACACACCAAAACAATCGTTAACATCCTAGCAATGAAACGTAAAATATGCACATTTATTTCTCTAGCAGTTATGCTGTACTCAATTAACGAACTTTCTACTAGTATGGTAAAAGTAGCATCTTGCGTAACGTGCTATTCATTTTGCTTATCCTTGTGTGAATAGATGCTTTAAATCAGTTTTTCAGAAGACTTGATAATTTTTTCATCCATGAAAAATCCATCATGGCATGTTGTAGGAGAACTAATGTAAACCTGTTTCTTTCATCAAAATCTTTATGATTGTATTTGTTCCATGCCAAGCCTTTTCCTTGTAGCTGCCTCATTCGCAATGTGAAGAAACCCCTCAAAGAAATCTCTTAGAATCTTTGTTGATGAAGTACCTGGCAACTAGTCTTTCTTGAATTCTAGCTTTCACTGATGTTACTTTCAAATTCTCTTGTACTGTGTCTTATCTACCACATTTAAGCTATAAGGCAAGCTCAGAAGAGATATATATGTGCACACGTGTGTATTTATACATTTAAGTAACAGCATTTTGCTCTTAAAAAGTTTATAAATCATCATATTTGTATGTAATTTTCCAAAAATCAGAGAGTCATAGAATGGCTTGGGTTGGAAGGGAGCTTAAAGGCCATCCAGTTCCAACTCCCCTGCCATTGGCAGGGACACCTTCCACTACACCACGTTGCTCAAAGCCCCATCCAACCTGGCCTTGAACACTTCCAGTGAGGGGGCATCCACAGCTTCTCTGGGCAACCTGTTCCAGTGTCTCACCATCCTCATCATGAAAAACTTCTTCCTAAAATGGTTTTGTGTTCTTTTTTGTTTAAGTTTGGCGATGGAGGGATGGTATTTTGGGGCCTTGTGTGATGATGCTGTTAAAAAAAAAAACCCAAACAAAACCCCCAACTTCTTAGCTGTTCTCTTGGTTTGTCTTTGGGTTTAGGATGGGTTTTTTGGTTTTTGTTGTTGTTGTTGTCTTTTGTCCTTAGTAATTTGAAATAGTGGCAAAATAATGAAAAAATCTGTCTTGCAGATAAGATTTCAACCTAATGATCACAAAACCATCAAAGAAACAGCCGATGAACTGAAGATCTTTGAAGGGATCAAACACCCTAATCTTGTTCGTTATTTTGGTGTGGAGCTCCATAGGGTAAGAAAACAAAAATTGTTGGGGCCTTTTTGTAGGGCAGAGAGAAAAATTTTAAGAAGCTTTGGGTCATTGGAGGTTTTACTTGAGAACATTCTAGTTTAGCTTAATTGTCTGGGTATCTCTCTGAATTGCAGTGTGTCTCTTTTCCTCTGAATGTTGAGGAAACATAGTTTGGAGAAATTTTTTTGAACTGGTATATGAACAGAGAAGGTTTGCAGTAAGTGAATAGAACAAGTAAAGCTGGAGCTGTTCTATGCTGCTTCTGTGTTGAACTGCTCTAAAAGCAAGCTATATCATACACAGTATGGTAAATTTTGCCTGTAGATGATGACTAGACAGCCTAAAACCCTTCACTGTTAGCATCAAAGGTTGTACCAATATCTTCTTGATTCCTGGAGAGATTTTGTGCTGGTGTTTAAATCTCAATGCCAAACAAGTATCTTAAGGAAGCAGGTCTTTTGGAATTCAGCTAGCATCTCTTCAGAAGGAAAAATGAGTTTTCTCACTTAAGCAGCCGAACTAATGAAGCATGGTTTTCTTACGGAGCTGGATTCCAGAGTTGTGTGCTGAGATACCCTACTTTTTATTACTCTCTGCTTCCCACGTGCTCTTCCCACCTCCCCCTGTGAGTCTCAGGTCCTTCTTGTATCTCTACCCAGTGAGTTGGGCTGGCAACAGGACTCCTGGTGTCTGGCTGGAAAGTGGTGTGTGGTTTTGGGTGATTTGCTTACTATGAATGGGTTGATTTCTGCCCCATTGCTGGTTTAGAAGGGGACAAAGGCTGCTTTCTGTCTGCATTTCTTTACTTGGGTACACAACTTTGGGTGTCTGTGCTGCTGCGTCACTGGTTTCTCAGGCTAATTCTAAGAGCTTAGTGTTTTGCCATCTTTCTCTATTACAAGTCTGACTGAAATTGGCTGGGGTTGGAGACAGAGAAGGGGAACAAGAACCTAACTTTTCCTTAAAGTGAGTTGGCATGCTTGTTAAAGCCACAGACAACAACAAAAAACTTGCCCTCCCGAAGCAATCAACGCATGAAGGAACTGGGAGAGAGAGGGAGGGGAAAAAAAAACCAAACCCACAAGCCCAAAACATCATTTTACCTATTTTCTAAATATGCAAAGGATCTTCATGTACTTCTGTGTAATATAGCTACAAGATTTCCAAAGTGCTTTTGGTTGATGCCAAAGTAATATATTTTATACCACCAAATAGTATCAGTTACATTCAAATGATGTAGGTAGAAGTGTAGCAGAGATTTTCCGTAGCTGCGCAATAGAGTATATCAGGTTGAAGAATGCACGAGAGAATAGAGTTCTGAACAGATGATTTATTAGCTATACCATGGTAAGAGGTACTTCCATTAACACATTACATGGTACTTCCATTACTCTTTTCACATACAATGAAGGATGGAAGGAAAACTTCAGTGTTTGAAAAAAATTAAAACCAATCAAATCCGGTTTGGTTCCCACAACAGGAAGAAATGTACATCTTCATGGAGTACTGTGATGAGGGCACTCTGGAGGAGGTATCAAAACTGGGCCTTCAGGAGCATGTCATTAGGCTCTACTCAAAGCAAATCACGATTGCTATCAATGTACTACATGAACATGGTATTGTTCATCGAGACATTAAAGGTAATGTTAACCAAAAAAGGTAATGTTGTTTCAGTGTTGTAGATGAGGGCGGTGGGGAGGGATGAGGGAACGTATTTGCAGATTTAGTGCATGTTATCTATATAGCCACTAAGCGCATAAAGCCTTCCACTCATTTTTCACTGTAGAAGTTAGTGGCTAGTTACATGCTCCTTTTCAAGTGCAGAACATAAAAAATGTTCACAGTTGGCACTGCAAACTCATAAATTCTGCCCATGGTTTATACAATTGCTGTAGAAGTTGTTAGGCTTGTTGGGGATTCATGCAAACTCAAATTTTGGTCCTTTTATTTTTAGTACTAATATTCTGAGTTATGTAATGCTGGTTTTCTTCTCATCAATGCAAGAAACAGTGATGTTTTCTGGGTGCTGACGGGCAATGTACAGTGCTGGAGTTGTTCATCAGAACTTTTCCTGAGGATTCCGATTTAGGATTTCAGGCGAATGGTTGATTAAACACAGTAATAAAAGCCTTGTTAAAAGAAGTTAAAGGGATATGGTAAAATTACTTACCTAGTGGGGTTTTTTGCCATACATTTATCTACTCATGCCTGGCTCTCAGCATTTGCTTACAAAATGAACAGACTGGAACTACAGTAACTGAAGGGGGGTTGGTTTTGGCATTTGCCTAAGGCACCCAGTGTCAGTCCGCATTTCACATTCATTTTTCTTTTCCTGCACCTTCCAAGAACATCCTCCATGTCTAGTTATCTTGTTTTTGTTAGTCTGGCATATTTTGCTCACCTATGGCAGAAAGTGAACAGGAGGTAGGGGAAACAATGCACACGATATGCCCTGCGAATGCTCATTTTATGACAAGGCAGTGCAACCCAACGATGCTGGGTTTCTATGTCCCTCTTGCTCACAGGGTTTTGAATCACCGCAGCAGTGTAGGAGGTTCCCAGTTGCTCTTGGTCCTTTGGCCTCGTGCTTCTCATTTGGGAAAAGAACTATCTACGATCCAGAGGCCTCCCACCCAGGTAGGCCACTCTTGAGTCAGTTTTGGCTTTTTTTCCTAGAAAACACTTTCCCTCACTCCCATTCCCCAGCAATCTTGCCTTTTCTGGTTCTCCTTCCTGACCAAAGGTTTCTCTCCAGTTGTGGATTTCCCTCCGTGTTTTTCACAGTGCCCTGCTTGCCCTTTACTTGATCATTCCATATCCAGGTTCTGCTTAGCTGGATTACGCTCTCCTGGAAGCTCGTTGTGATCAAAATCCAAGGTTGGCTGACAGGGGTGTCTTCTGTGCTGCTCTGTCATTGCTGATTTCTGGATATGTTTCCAAATAGGTCTTCCTCTCATCAGGGAAATGCAGTGAAGTGAGAAGAACTGCTTAACAGGACTGTAATGCTGTGTTATCTGAGAGCATTTCTGTTGCAACAGGTTCCTCATACCAAATGTTGGGGTGTTCCTTGAGAATAACAGCAGCTATAAACAGAGGGTCACTGCAGACACATCTGTGTATAGACCTTCCCAAAACTTACATCAGAATATGAAGACAGACCACAGAGGGTAATTTTATAAAGGATGCCAGATGTTACATTGGAAGTCTCTTGCTCTCTGTCTCCTTTTATGCTAACATTGCATCCCCAGATTTTCAGGCTAACAGCAGTAAAGAAAACTCTGGTGTTACTTCTAGCTCTTATGTAGTCAGGTACTCTTACTCTTCTGATAGAGAAGAATGATAATACGTCATTCAGACTGTTAAAACCGCTTTGATATGGAAATCTCGTCATCAGATCACACTAGGTCTCTAATGGCCAGTTTGCTAAACATCACTGTGGGCCTGTTTCTTTCAGCAGCAGATAACCAATTCTTAGAGTAATTGTTTATACATGTCCCACAGTTGGTCTCTGCAAGTACCTTGTGCTCAAACATTGAGACTTTCAGTTAGTAGTTTCCGCTTGTGCCACCATTGTCTTTCAGATGCTATTACGGCGTCCGGTTCTATGAGTGTAAAAGATGAAGCAAGACACAGCTGCCTTGAAACCTTTTTCAACCCGTGGTTGGGAGAGCAAACTGAGGGTAGTGTTGACTGCTTGTTACGCTGGGCTGCACTGGCTTTTATTAGTCTGCATCAATGTGTAAAGTAGTTGGTGCTAGTATGTAGCAGGTGATGAAGTCTTTTGGGATACCTTTTTAATCTCTGTTCTGGGTATTGGATCTTAACCCATGTGACTAAGCCCAGATTCCTCAATTACTTCACTTTTTGCAAGGAAGCTGTTCTGCTCAGTGATCGAGAATGATAGAATATTTAATGCTGAAGGGAACCTCTGGATATCTCTGGTTGAGCCTTCTGTTCAAAACAAAAGGCAACCTCAGTATCAGATTCAGTGTCAAATTCAGTCACGTTGCTCAGGACCTTGTTTAGTTGAGATATGAATATCTCCAGGGACGGAGATTCCCTTTTCTCTTGGCTCCGTCCCAATGACTGACTTATCCCCATTGTGAAAAACCTTTTTCCTGATACCTTCGCAGAATTTGCAGAGGTTGCGGTTTGTGCCCATTGCCCCATGTCCTTTCACAGTGTGCCTTTGAGGAAAAAGTCTTGTTTCCATCTTTCTGATATTCTCCCATTACACAGCTGAAAACAGCAATAAAATCCCCCCATCTTCCCTTCTTCAAGCTGAACAAACCCATGTCGCAGCCTCCCCTTGTACATTGTGTGCACCAGCCCTCCGGCCGTCTTGATGCTCCTCTGCTGGGTTTGCTCCAGTGTGTCAATGTCTGTCTTGTACTGGGGAGCACAAAAACAAGACACAGCAGTGCAAGTGTGGTCTCACAAGTGCTGGATTGAGAGGAATTAATCACTGAGGTCATGCCTGGTGCATTCTCTCTGGGAGAGAAGAGCATATTCCTGAAGAGTGCTCAGATTGCGTTTTCAGAACGAACACAGAAAATGAGGGGATTGTATCTGAAGCTTTGGTAAATCAGAAACCTGTGAACGAGACGCTCCAGGCCAGGATGTCTTCACCAAAGTATTATTGTCCTCTTCTTAACTTTGTTGTTAGCTCAAAATTTCTGCCCTTACTGCCTTCGCGTCTTCATGATAAGCACAAGGGAAGGAAAGTCATTGAACAAGAGATGGAAGGCTGTTCAACAGGAGACTACAGGCATGCGTCAGCGCTTTCTAACAGACTGAGGAAAACAGGATGCTAAAGCCGATTTTTCTCATCAGAGGGTAGCATTTGGCCTGCTTGTTTCTTGAATGAATTTGGCTGCTGAGAAATGTCTATGAGCTGCCCCTGTTTGTGGAATTATGCCACAGAATTTAGTGCGGCTTTTGGTACTGCTCCTTGGACTCACAGTATTTAGACCACCAGCTTTGGAACATCACGCTAGTGCAGTTCTCACTGCACTTAATATGGGGCTGACTTGGCACAGAGATGCAGGGCATGAAACTTCTGTTTAAATGCTTTGGGTCATAACTATTGTTTTCTCTAGCAAGGGTACGGCTTTTGACATTTGCTCTTTGTCTGCAGCCTGCCCAGAAGGTCTTGTGGTATAAATGGCAGTAGGGCCGTGCAGAACTGCGCTGCCTCCTGCCTCTGCCAAGTACATCCAATAAGGTGCTGTTGACAGTGTACGTGTAGGAGGAGAGAAGGAACAGATGGGTGTGTTGTGCCTTTTTGCTGTTTTAGCCATGATCTCCAGTTTTATTTTGCTTACTAACCATGCAGATATGGTATGGCTTTTGTTACTTCCCAGTAGCATTAACTGTCATAGGTAAAAAGCATCGAGCATCCTGAAAGTACTGTCCTTGTGTCTCCTGT
The DNA here is from genome assembly GCA_013398225.1 of Steatornis caripensis. Taxonomy (NCBI): domain Eukaryota; kingdom Metazoa; phylum Chordata; class Aves; order Caprimulgiformes; family Steatornithidae; genus Steatornis; species Steatornis caripensis. Next base: position 512,733 of record VZSC01000950.1, on the reverse strand, counting down.
TCTCTTACTCAGGTCCTGGATTCTGTGCAGGTTTCATCTAACAAGGAGATCCTTTTAAAGACTCCTTCTAGAGTTTGGTCTTGGTCTCTGAAGTCACTCTTCGTTTGGCTTACAAAACAGAGGCTCCAGCAGACAGCACGTCAGTGGAAGCCTTATTGAGCTGACAGAAAATGTCAGCAACACGTGTCTTCAGGTGCTGTCTCTTTCTTTGTGGTGCAACTTTGGTTTGTTGCTTTGTTCCACTTCACAGTTCCAGGTGCTTTCAGGAAAAGGGCTCAGAGGAGATTTCACGGTAACATATGCTAAATTGTCATTGCCTTTTTTTTAAAAGGGACCAACTTTAGTTTGAAAGGCCTTGTAAGCAGGTTCTGAACTGTATTAGGCCAAACTATCACAATAACTTTAGATTGAGTTAGCAGAGAGATTGTTGCACTTAAGCTCTGGCAGTTTCCACCCACTGCAGTAGTCAGAAACCACTTTGTAGCCTTCTGTGAAATTAGCATATTGCTTTCTTGAGGAACAGGAACATAGATTTCCAAAACATCCTTGTAAAAGTGTTTGCTAGTGATGGCCAGTTTTGCTAAGCTCTTTGTGTGGGCTAAGTGCACCTACTGTCTATATGACAAGTAATTGCTTGAAAATCATTAGGAGAAAGAAAAGCTGTGGGCAGTAGTTCAAAGGAAGAAGTTGCTGATGAGTAACGGTCACGCTTCTAATGCATTCCCCGTATTTAGTGTCCCATTGAGCTGCCTTCTTGTACTGCTTTGGTGTGTTTCTGGATTCTCTTTCATTCAAGGAGCTGAGGGATGGTCTACCCAGCTCCGTTACACATGCCTGTGATTGCAGGGTGACTCTGGACACGTGTCCCCCTCTGATGGCAAACGGCAGAATCCAGCCAACGAATTCTGATTTTGAGTATGTGCAGGCACCTGAATGCCCCGAGTGGAAAACTTACGGACACAATGTGCAGAAGAGTTGTTGTATTCATTGAAAGTTAATTCTTCTTTCAGAACTTGTAAAAGGCTTACAGTAACTAAAGGTTAGAATTTATTTCTGGGAATGGTTTTGCTCGCCCTTTTAGTGCAGTTCTGTGCAGCACCTCTTGGACTAAGTAAATCTTGCATTAGCTATCAAGCATCCTCATAGAGAAGCCCTTTGAGAAATGGGCAGGGTTTTGGCATCATTGACCTGCACTGCCTTTTTTTGACTTGAGCTTTTTGAGGATTCTTTTTATTTTCTCTGAATATTTTGGGAATGCTCAGCCAAGCTAACGGGAAAAAGTCATTATCTAAGAGAACATAACACAAACAAGGACCAGCCAAGAATTCGTGCACTGACTGATGTTCAAGGTGGAAGAAAAGTGAGAAACTTTTGAAGGTTGTATTCAGATGAGCCATTTTTGTAAGAATCTTCTGTGAAACATGGGAAAAGGCTATGTGTAAGGAAGTCCCCAACTTTTGCCTACTCCTAGAGTAGGCATACACTTTTGTTCTGTGCATATCACTCACCTTTCCTCAAAGGGAGATCACAGCTGAAGCTGTGTTTCTGCCAGGTGACTCTTGCAACCTGCTTGTGGTTTCATTGTGATGCTTGCAGAGCCCAGGATTTGGCCTGACGTAGAGTGAGCTCCTTCTGCTCTACCTGTTTTCTGTTGGCTGTCAACATGTGTTTTGGCAGGATGTTGCATGAAAAAAACCCACTGGTTATCAAAACCACCTGGCTTATTTTGCAGTGTTGTGTAGAGCGAGTGACTTGAAGCCAACTGCAGATTCTCCTTGGAGATTTTCAACTAGGGAAATTTTTTCTAGTGTGTGTCAGCTGTCACTGTAGCTAGCTATTGTAACTGTAACCCTCTGCCAGAAATCCTTCTGGAAGTAGAGCACAATAGGAGCGGGCATTGGCAGTACATGTAATAAAATGCTATAAGCTCCATTTTGCAAGTCGGCTGGGACGCCACAGCTGTACAATACCATCTGTCTTGACTCAGCAGAACTGAAAAGATGGCTACTGGGAGGTACGCAGCAATGGCCTCTGCCAGGAAGCTCCTTAAGGGTGGGTGGTTTTTTGCAGTGCAGTGCTCACAAGGATAAGCACTGGAATTCATAAATTCCTGGAGGAGTAATTTCTCGTAACGAGCATGTATGGAAAGCTGATGAGTTTGTCTGCTGTACTGTTTTGTATTTTGAACACTTTTTGTTAACTTCCAGTACACTTAGTGTTAACACACACCCACCAAAAATCCCATTGGTAATGTACTCTTTGGGGAACATCTCTAATGCTGTTGTATTCCACGCTTAATCCACAGGTAAAGATCTAAGTGCTATTCAGCTGTTACCGACCGTGTAACTTCCGAGAGTATACTGAGATGCCCTCATTCCTCAACCGGGCACTAGTTTAACAGGTGTTACTGTTTTTGTTGTATTTCCTAGGAGCCAACATCTTTCTTACCTCCTCTGGGCTGATTAAACTAGGAGACTTTGGCTGCTCGGTGAAACTGAAGAACAACACCCAGACAATGCCTGGAGAAGTGAACAGTACGTTGGGGACTGCAGGTAAGGAAGCACATGCTAGGCGGATACTCGACAGGTTACCATAAAAAGAAGATACCTCTGCCAAAAGCCTGGGCTGGAGTAAAATGATGTGTTTCAGGGAAACTTGATTTTACCTTAGCTAGTTAGATGTGCTTTACATCTAGAAGCCAAAACAATCAGTGAATGATGTAACTGGAGAGAGAAAACTGTATTTGTCTGGTAACTATCAAGATGCTGGAGCTTGCGTTTTCTGGGGTTGAATCTTTCTCTGCAGCCTTACTGAAACAGTGCTGTTCTTACTGAACTGCCGCTTAATCTATTTTTAAAACTTGAAAATAACTGAAGGCATGTACTGTACCAGCATTTTCACTATCACTTTTCAAACTGAAAGACAGTTACGCTGCAATCGTGTCAAAGAACAAGAAGCCATCAAATGACAAAACTCAGCAAGAAGAGCTGAGTGGTAATTCATTACGGATGTATTAAAAAGCATTTCGTTTGCCCGGTTAATTCCTTAATGTATACTGTTCCTTCTGCTGTATGAACTGATGGCATCGTATGTGTTGTTTCAAAGCGTACATGGCTCCAGAAGTAATAACTAGAGCTAAAGGAGAAGGGCACGGACGTGCAGCAGACATCTGGAGCCTGGGCTGTGTTGTTATAGAGATGGTCACCGGCAAGGTAGGGATGTTTCACGTACTGAGTGAGTGCCAACTGTTCTTAGCAGTTTCTCTGCAAATTCTGGTCCCGCTCCCAGCAATTTGTCACATTGAAGTCTCCAAGTACTGGGGTGGTTTTTAATTTCCTGGGGTACAGAAGTGTATGCTCTATTAAGTAGCAAGTTCCTGGGTAAATGTTGCACTTAGCAATGCTGTTACGTGTTGCAGAGGCCTTGGCACGAATATGAGCACAACTTCCAGATCATGTATAAAGTGGGGATGGGTCATAAACCTCCTATTCCTGACAAAGTGAGCCCAGAAGGGAAAGACTTCCTCTGCCACTGCCTGGAAAGTGACCCAAAGATGAGGTGGACGGCCAGCCAGCTCCTCGATCATCCTTTTGTCAAGGTTTGTCTTGTGGCTTTGGCTCCGAAGACTGTAGATGGGAATCGGAAACACCTTTTAGTTGGCTTTGTCGTTTGCAGCTATGCCGGAGGGCTTTGTGTCATGGTGGGAGGCTGGTATCAAGTTGATGCTGTCCAGAAAACAAGGTTTGGCAACTTTTTGGAAGCACATGCGATGCTGCTGGCAAACATTTGACTAAAAGAACCTGATGTGCACCATGCAATAAACTTCCACTGCTGTTTTGAGATGCGTTATCTTTATCTTAAAAAGACTTGTCAAACTTCATCTCAGTGGTGGCGAATTTGATCTGAAGGGCTCTGTGCCTAAAACTTCAGCAAGTACATATGTACAGACNTAACTGGAGAGAGAAAACTGTATTTGTCTGGTAACTATCAAGATGCTGGAGCTTGCGTTTTCTGGGGTTGAATCTTTCTCTGCAGCCTTACTGAAACAGTGCTGTTCTTACTGAACTGCCGCTTAATCTATTTTTAAAACTTGAAAATAACTGAAGGCATGTACTGTACCAGCATTTTCACTATCACTTTTCAAACTGAAAGACAGTTACGCTGCAATCGTGTCAAAGAACAAGAAGCCATCAAATGACAAAACTCAGCAAGAAGAGCTGAGTGGTAATTCATTACGGATGTATTAAAAAGCATTTCGTTTGCCCGGTTAATTCCTTAATGTATACTGTTCCTTCTGCTGTATGAACTGATGGCATCGTATGTGTTGTTTCAAAGCGTACATGGCTCCAGAAGTAATAACTAGAGCTAAAGGAGAAGGGCACGGACGTGCAGCAGACATCTGGAGCCTGGGCTGTGTTGTTATAGAGATGGTCACCGGCAAGGTAGGGATGTTTCACATACTGAGTAAGTGCCAACTGTTCTTAGCAGTTTCTCTGCAAATTCTGGTCCCGCTCCCAGCAATTTGTCACATTGAAGTCTCCAAGTACTGGGGTGGTTTTTAATTTCCTGGGGTACAGAAGTGTATGCTCTATTAAGTAGCAAGTTCCTGGGTAAATGTTGCACTTAGCAATGCTGTTACGTGTTGCAGAGGCCTTGGCACGAATATGAGCACAACTTCCAGATCATGTATAAAGTGGGGATGGGTCATAAACCTCCTATTCCTGACAAAGTGAGCCCAGAAGGGAAAGACTTCCTCTGCCACTGCCTGGAAAGTGACCCAAAGATGAGGTGGACGGCCAGCCAGCTCCTCGATCATCCTTTTGTCAAGGTTTGTCTTGTGGCTTTGGCTCCGAAGACTGTAGATGGGAATCGGAAACACCTTTTAGTTGGCTTTGTCGTTTGCAGCTATGCCGGAGGGCTTTGTGTCATGGTGGGAGGCTGGTATCAAGTTGATGCTGTCCAGAAAACAAGGTTTGGCAACTTTTTGGAAGCACATGCGANTTCATATTCTGTTGTATTAGCCCCTGTTTCTTCTGGCCTCAGTTTTATTATAGGAAAAGAGAAATGTTTTTTATACTAGCTGCTACAACTAAGACTGCTCACTTCTCTAGAGACACACAGGCTTTTCACTCCTAGACTAGCATGGTTTAGTCCAATGTACAATGAAAATGTATCATCGAGATAAGGGTCCCCCCCCCCGTAAGAGGTGAAACAAGCCCGTGCTTGGGAACTCTACCGTCCTACAGTGCAAGGGTCAGCTTTTCTTTCAGGTTCATACTTAAGTTTGTAGTGATTGTTTATCTGGCAGTTGGCATAACAACCCTGAACTATGGTTTGATTGTTTGCTTAAGAATAGGCAAATATTCACAGCTACAAATTTAGGTGTATTAATAACTTCTTTTTTTTAAGAAGTAGGAGCACAACAGGTTACTGAATTCTGTCCCACTTTCCAGCATAAGGTTGTTCACTTTGGTATTCTGGTTCAGTAACAGTGTGTTTGGGATCGTCATACCCACCCCCCCTGCTGAGTGCAGCTGTAGCCAGAGCCCATCCATCACAGAGGCCGAAGGCTTCTTGTAAGAGTTGCGTGGTGACAGTGGAAACGCCAGTATTCACGCATAAACACCTGTAACTCCTTATCTGTGCAGCAAGGGTGAAAGAAAAAAGCTTGAGAGATGGTCAGTGAAGGTGCTAAAGAAACAGATCTGTTGTCATCTTCTTGCTGCAGTAGGGACACAATTGAATTAATTGCCTCTTGTCCCCTGCACAGGTTTGCACAGATGAAGAATGAAGTTACTCAATCGCCGGCCTTTTTTATTCTGGCAAGATATCTTCTAATCACTACTGTATGTAATATTTACATAAAGACTGTGCTGAGAAACAGTATAAAAGTCGAACTTCCGAAGACTGCACAAGTGACGAGCGTCGCTTTCTCTGCTGCTCCTGTATGTTTTACTTGGCACATGTTGCTCACGTGACAGTGTCCGCAAGTTGGAAGAAGCTGCATGTTTCAGTGAAAGTGCCATTACTACTGTATATGGACCATACCTTTTTTGTTCTTTCTCCTGTTTCTCATTTGATTGAGAACTGTAATGTTAATATCTAGTATTTTTGAACTCTTTAGGTTCAGAAAAATGCTGTAGTGTTATCAGGCGTTATGGACCTTGTTTTTTAATCTGTTTGTTGAGTGCACTGACTGTGAACTTTTACTGGTTTTTTGTTTATTTGTTTTTTGGCAAGCTTCAGATTTGTTATGCACAAGGCTGATTAATGACATTTTAAAAAAAGTTTTTTCTCAATAAATGGTTTATTTTAGGAGTTGCTGGTAAAGGGTTTTTCTTCTGAAAATAAATATGTGGGTTGTGCCATGTTTTAAACTTTTTTTCAATGCTTGTTTCAGACTGGAAGAAGCTTCTTACATTGCAGTAGTCAATGTTTTGTCAAGTTCAGGATGTGCAGCATAAAATGCTCCTTACACAAGTAAGTGCTAAGAGAATTCCTGTCCCTCCCTTCATCGTCTGCTGAGGAAATAAGGTGATGTGCAGTTCCTGACACTACCTATTCTAAAGGGATGAAGTCATAGTCTGAAATAACTTTGTCCTTGAATGCAAGTACTGCGAAAAGGGAATGGGCTGCATGGCATTTCTGTGGCTGAGAGGAGAATCAGTTAAGATTATTCTTGTGTTCTGTTTGGCACAACCAAAAACTTACTGTTAGCTTTTTTTTTTTAGCTGGACTTTAATCCCCACCCCCGAAATGTCATCAGTCTTAGAAACTGGAGAAAGGTTAGAAGTGGTTAGCAATTAGAAGAAACAGTCTGCAGCACTTGATCTAGTTATTTTGACTTCCTATTACTAACAGATGACTTAAAACTGTTACTTGTAAGCATTAGTGCAAGTTTACATATTCTTGTTACAGCTTTAGACCTTCAACTGGGTAACTGGTAAAGCAGAACACCTTTCTTTTTAACATTTGGCTTCATTCTAAAGTCCTGTCTCTCCTCTTAATCCACAAATTCTTGGTTTGTGACAGGTGTGGAGTAGCTTTTAGCAGCTGGGTGAGCTGTTGAAGGTATCAAGAAATCTGACATTTAAATCTAGAAAAGCAGGAGCCTTACAGGTCACCCGTGCGGTGTATCATCTAGGCTCTCAAAAAAATACAACGCTGCATTTAAACAAAGCCTTTCCCTCCTCTTCAGTTCTCTACTTTCAGTTACGAGAGGAGGGGAAGTACGTTCTAATCCTCAACAACAGACTCTGAAAGTACCTGAGGTAAACGTCCCCTGCCCTGGCCTGCTGTGTGCTTCACGTTGCGGTGCATCAGAAGTACCGAAGCTGTCTGTGTGCCTTGTGCCAGGTTTCAGGTGCCCGTGTACACAAACAGGAACTGCGGATTCCTTTAGGAGTCAGGATAAGGTGAGAAGTAAACTGTTACTAGTTCGTTGTTGCTGACCAAAAGAAAACTCAGCCACTGCACCTCAGATTTTCATACTTTTATTTTTGTATAAACAAACGTTAAGACTACTTTTGTTAAGGCAGTTGTAGAACATACAGTTGCTTGTGGGGACAAGGGGCAAACACTGCTTCCTAATGACAGATGTCATTCTTTTAATACAGTGAACTGGACTAGTTTAACTTTGGCAAGTACCATTAAGCTTTCTCTGTTTGCCAGTGAACGCCAGAAGGGCCCAGTGGTGCAGTCCTTGTGCGCAGGGACTTCTAGAAGTGCCTAGGAGGACGAAGCCAGGAGTGGCGTGTTTGGCCCATGCCTGTTCTAAGGGTTGGTCCCAGGGAAATGGGTATGAAATAATCTAAAATACTCTTTCCGAAGTACTTACAATGGTTGGTATTTTCCTCTGTGAGAAGTGGCACTGCATGCAGTTGGAGAGGAAAGGACTAAGGTTCATAAGGAATGTTAAATATCTCCCTACCAGCATGTTAAATCACTGGCTCTTTAAAAAGGCAAAAAAGCTAGTTTCTATCACTACATGAATATGTATTTGCTATTCAGAACTCCTCCCCCCTTCGTATAGGGTTCATTCTACCCGCCCCCTGAGGAAAAAAAGCCCACTGTATCTGCCAGGTAAGGTTTACAGTATAATATGACCTCAGAGAGACCTGTTCTCTGTCTCTCTCACCCCCACCCATTTTCCAACTCTTGTGTTCAGTGCGTTCAGGTCTGGCTCATTAACATGCCTGAGGCATTACTATGGGCTGGCTAGACCTTCAGACACTGCTACAGCTAGTAATACTCAGTTTTCCACTGTTAAGATTGTTTTAGCAAATAGAGTGCAGGGCATGTGCTTTTTTTAAAAGAATAGCTTTATAAGCATGGCAGTATTTTCTGATCTCAGGGTCTATTTCATGTGTTGAAAAAATACACTTAAAGCCCATGTTTACATTCATGACATCATTACAACCCATTCCAGAAAGCTTCAGAGCATAGGGAATGCATGTGTACACAAGCTGAGTGGGGGAAACCACCCCCTCCCCAAACTCGTCCCTCATGCTTCCCAAGGCCTGTTCCTTCCTTCACAGTATGTTTTACTGCCTCCACTCTCAAAAAAACTTTACTTACTGCCCCATGCAAGAAGCACTACTCCACCTGCTTGTTAGGTGCTACATAGTAAAAAGACTAGTTGCTAGATGATCTATCTGATGTACTGAACAGCAAATGCACAGATCATGGAATGATTCATATTCTGTTGTATTAGCCCCTGTTTCTTCTGGCCTCAGTTTTATTATAGGAAAAGAGAAATGTTTTTTATACTAGCTGCTACAACTAAGACTGCTCACTTCTCTAGAGACACACAGGCTTTTCACTCCTAGACTAGCATGGTTTAGTCCAATGTACAATGAAAATGTATCATCATCATCATCTATCTTAATTGTCTGCACTGCTCAGTATCAGTAGCTTTAGATTTTAGAAGTCTGGGCTTTTTTTATTTTCCCAATCATAATTGCTGATAGTTGGAAGTCCCTTCTTTTCCTTTTTTCTTTTATTTTTAACAGGCTCTTTTTAGTAACTTGCATACCCCTTAACTCTTGAAGTTCAAAAACAAAGGAGGATGCCCTGGAATCAGTACCAGGGAAGTCAGAGCAACATAATTTTCCCAAGAAGCTTGATTCTAGTTTTGTTTAATTCCAAAGGGTGTCAAAGCAAGTTCAGACAGCCATAAAAAACTCTAAGCCATACACCACTGTCCTAGGTCTCTCTCTCTCTCTCCTACTTCCCCTCTTTTCCCCAAAAGAAAAGCAAAAGCTAATTTAACTGTTACCTCAGGCTGACTGTTATGAGGCACCATGTAAACTAATTTATCAGAAAAGACAGAGAAGCAGATTAATTGGGATCACAACAGTTGCTTTGCATTAGTTAGTTACAGCATACCCGGTTGTTTTGTTTCCACCATTGTTAGGAAGGCCTAGAACTGAAATTCTAGTCTTTAAAGCTGAAAGGAATTTAATTACCTCAGTTTTCCCAAACTATAAATGGCACTTACTTACTCTCAAAACAATTACAGGTTTCAGCTATCCCTCTGATGTATTGCCTGGGGAAAGATGTGGCAGTGAGTAACTTAGCTCTGCTCATGCCACAAGGCCAAATTCCACTCTAGATTATGCCACTGCACAGCTCTGATTTAACAAAACGGGCCCTTAGCTGGGGTCTGAATGAAGTTTTGAAGGGCCCATGTGGTGCACACTGTGGGAGTAAGTTCTGGATGTAAAAAAACTCTACTGCAAGTCTGCCAGTTCAGTAGAGCTGCTTCAGTCCGATACTGGTATAATCAAGCAGAACATCTTACTGTATTTAAACACTGACAGATTATGGTTGTTAAACTGTTAACGTGTGATCTACACAACGATCAGTCATCTTGTAACAATCTTCTGACATGTATCCATTCCTTAGAGCAAATTAAGAAACATAAAGCCTGCACCTCTGGTTGGTTTCCAGGTAGAGTCTCATCATAAAAGAACACTGGATTTTTTTCTTGGTTTTTTTTTTTTTTTTCAAAACTTAAGACACTGTATAGGAAAACAAACCAACCAGACAAATGCAGACCTGTTGTGGAGAGTATATAAAGGAGTGCATCTTTCAGAGGTGTCATCCAGCCCAAACCCTCAGAGAAAAATAACAGGAGCCCAAATCCAGATATGCATGGCAATTGCTCATCCTGCCCTTCCTCTGATCTCATCTGAAGGACCATGATACGCACGTAAGAGTTTTCAGAAGTTGCATTTCTTCCCTTTGGATTGAAGCAGTCAGTCTCTGAAGATACTACTTTTGTTTCTGCTTGTTGTCATTGTTGCCGTAGGTGGAGCCCTTGTTAATTTCTGTAACACCTATCATCCATCTGACACCAACAGAAGCTGCAACATAAATAAAAAATAAAAGCAGTTTGCAGACAGAAATTGAAGGTCTGTTCTGGTGTAGCATTTTGGAAGAAGACTAATAGCATTCTCAGCCTTAAATTAGCACAGCAGTAATAGTAACTACCCATTCTTGACCTCTGATGAAAGGTATGCCCCCATGCCCTTGAATCAAGGAAGTTGCCCACAGTATTTCACTAAGGAAGATCCAAGGGCCCTGCCCTGGGGCAAGACATGTTCTCTCTCACCAGCAGGGAAGAGGCTACGTGAGCCAACATGGGTGTGAGGGCACAGGCATGGTGTGCTCAGCCCGGTTAAACATTGGACAAGGCTGGCTGTGAAACGGGGGTGCTTTGAGGCTGCTCGTGTTACCTGAGTGACAAAATGGCTCAGCTGCCAAAATCTATTATTCCTCAAGCTTCTGCTCAGCTACTGTACATACCCAGAACTGCCCCACTTCTTTCAGGCCAAAACCTACTCGGAAGTCACAAACGCCTTCCCTCTGCTCAGAACGCTTTTTCCAAAAAAATACCTCAGAAAGCCACACGTCTCCCGTAAGCCTCCAAATCCCAGTTTCTTGCTGACTCGTGGTGAAAAGGCGCAGTCCTGCGAGGTGCTCTGAATGTCTCACTCCCATTGGTCTTTACATCTCTAAGGTCACCCTGAATAACTCCCCACCAGCCAAAGGTCTCCTTATGGTCAAGTCAGAGGCGGAGACCACCAAGAGAATCCAGATGCTTCACACCACCTCCAGGCATCAACTGCCAACAGCAGGGCTGATGATACAACACCCTGTGTCCTGGCATTTGCTGCTCTTTAGCACAGTAATGGGAGAGGGCTGTCAGCTGGTAACCAGCACTGCCCTGTGCTTTACCAGTTGCTTGCTTGTCCAGCTGTAACCTGGCACTACCACATCAACCACACAAAAGCATCACTTTTTTTTTTTAAACAGCTACTTCCCTCTTGTGCTTCAAGCAACCTGTTCTGAAGTGGAGCACAAACTATTGCACAAATGTTATAACTGTAAGTAAGGCAACTTGAAAAAGCTGAATATATTATTTAAGAAAGAAGATAGGCCAGAAATCAGCTTTGCAGAGAAGGACCTGGGCTTTTAAATGGCCATGAGCAAGGGAAGACAAGATCCAACATGTAGCCTGCAGTCTTGGATCATAACATAATAGTATGCATGGAATCATGAAGATTTTAACCAGAATGGATAGAAACAGCAACTGGAGATGGACACAGAGCATAAATAAGGGCAGCTGTTATAGCAACCACACAGAACACTGGGGATTTCATCTAGTTTGAGGAATGCCACTGCCTTGACACTAAAAAATACTTGGTTTGGCAGTTCAGACTTCCTTTTTTTCTTCTCCTGTGCTCCCTGGCTGAAACTGCCACTGCCCTTCTGTCCTCATTTCACCCTGCAGCCCTCAGCACTCTGGAGAAGGCAGGGTGCAAGAAGGGACTGCTCATCTTTGCCAAGCCTGTGGAAGCAAAGCGGGGGTAAGTGCATGCTGAGGCGTCTCAGTGCTTTCTCCCTGCACTGCCTGCCGCCTTCTCCACAACTCTCTTGGAGCATTAGTGCGTACCCTAGTGATACCATCATGTTTAAGGATTTATTCCGCTGTTGTTTTAAATACAACTACAGTAAGGAGAACTTAGGTTTTTTTTACTATAAGGAACGGGGGAAAGGGAGATCAAGGAGGAATCGTGCCTAATCAGTTGTGAGAGTTTAAACCCTCCCTGAGAAAAGCAGGAGAGAGAAGCTATCGGCTAAGGCATCCCCGCACTGCTCCATGGCAAACTACAGAAGGTAACTGAGCGCCTGCCATCTTTCTGCCCATCATTACTCATCGGCCAAAAGATACAGGAGGCTGCTGAGGACCTGCTCGGCCTGCCAGAGCGCTGTCGGCTGAGGGAGGGCTGACATAACAAATCAATAGAGTCAATAATGGAATCTCTTTCTTGAAACATTTTTCAGCTCCAAGAAAACCACTACCAGATCCCTCAGCAAAAACCTTAGCTCAGAGCAGAGGATTTCCATCTCTTCTCTCACCTCAGAATTTCTTCTCATCTGCTACCTGGGGTTTGTAACACACAGCAAGTGCTATAAGCAGCACAGCAGGCAGGGGCATAAAAAGTTCCCATGCATAGTCTGCTGTACATCTGAGTTATATAAGTTATACATTGAAATAGAGATTTGTACAACTAAAGCTTATACAAATGGTAGAAATTGCCATTGAGGGCCTATCTTGTTGTAAAAGGAGAAGAAACAAGCAAGTAACAAAAAAAAAAAAAAACAAAAAAACAAAAAACCAACCAGTTTTAGGCACCAGACTGAAAAGACAGATCCACTGACAGCTCGACCAACAGGCAGAATCAACAGAGGCAGAATCCTGCACACAGTTTGTATCCTCCTGCTGTTGGAAAACTTACTGTAACACTGCTGGCTGGTGCTCTCATCTCAGTCTGTGGGCATCAACAGCCTTGCTGCCGCGATCACATCATGCTCCAGCCCTTCGGTGCACACTGCACCTGGACGCTGTCAAGTCACCAAGGACTCACTCGCAGTTTGTACTGTGATCCATGGAAACAGCTTTTCTAATAGCACTGTGCACATACTCTACAGCAGGCATACAACAGCTCCTGCAGAATCAAAGCTGGCTCATTACTACTTACACCTAGTTCAAACAAAATACTTCTCTCACCTATAACTGATACTTAACTGCTGGCCCCATGCCGTAAGCCCAGATGCTATCATGCTTTTAGCATTAGACATGTAAGAGCTACTTCTCAGTTTAAAAGCCAAGAGAAGCCCTCTCATCTCTTGCAGACAGTACCAACATTCCCCTTTTAACTGCTGTTGACAGCTGTATAATAAAATACTCAGAGCATGAAGGCTGTCCTCTCCAACACAAGTTACCAAAACATGAAAGGCAACCTAACACTGGGTTCTCTGGAGCCAAATGAGATTGGGGAAGCAAGAGGAGCGGGGAAAAAAAAAAAGCTGCCATCGAATACAAATACTGACATTTGACAGACTCGCTTACTGCTTTAACACGAAAATATCAGCCCCAAGTTTTGAATAGCAGTTGTGAGTTAAGTACATAAATCTCTTGCCACGTGTCCTATGGAATTAAAGCCAGTTTTCAAAAGAGACTTTTGTCCCTCAAACTGCTTGAGCATTTATCCTCTGGAGCAGGGACTCCCTTGTGTTGGTCCAAGTATTATCACAAAGGGCTCCTGGTCCCAGACTGGTAGTTAGATATTAGTACACTGTGATCATTATTATGAGTATAAATAGCCAAACTGCTGCACAGCAAAGCAAGAGAGGACGGCTCAGCATTCTCAGTATAAAGAAGAGACGTCGTTTATTGAGGGCTGAAAGTGTTTGAGCCGAACCAGCAAAGCTGTATATACATTGGTTACTCATTCTTTGGATCTGAGAGTTAGGATCTGAGGGATTACAGTGCTTTCACTCCAGTTTGACTGCCGTGGGGCATTTCTCTTATGGCCCTTTCCACCTGAACAGCCAGCTACTTACAAGCCAGTAAGTGTTCTACTGGAGAGCACAATTAGCAGAGACTGCTCAGAAGCTAAATGACACTTTGAAAACAAAGCAGAGGGTACCAGGTAAAAGGACCACCTCTAGTTCCTCCACTCTTTCCTATCACACAAAGTTTAGGAACACCTTGTGCTATCTGCACCTATGCTAATAAAGGTAATGTTATCAGGTACTGAAATCTGCCCTTAGAAACAGCAATCTGCTTATAACGGGCTATTAGGGACTGCGATAAGCTTCCTGATTCTGGAGTACCAGGTAAGCTGTCAAATTGCCATATAACAAAATAATGTCCCGAAGCTACCTGTGCTGCTTCAGTTAACGAACAGAGTGAAAAGGTCTACTAGGAGCAATATGAAAACGCGATTTTATCACCTCATCACAATAGTAAACAAATCCCTCTGATTTACAGAAAAAGCTTCCTTTAAGCCAGCAGGTACCAACTACTGCTCACACTGGAAAAGACAGCACACACAGTCCTCCCTGCTTTGCTACAAACTGCATCTGCCAGGCAGACAGTTGCAATCGGCACTAAGAGCCACAACTTACAAGGTATGTTTGTGTTCATCTACTGCTACCTCCCAGCCATTGCAGAAGACACTTCCAAGACCTTGCCTAAAGCTGGAGACAGAACTGCAGAATAAAATACTGGTGCTCCTCTGTCAGAAGACTGCTGCATCAGTCCCAGGACACTCATGACAGAGATACCCCTTAGGATATAAAACATGGTTTGGGGAGAATGGCCTTGCTACAGAAATGCAAAAGTCAATGTGACAGCTTGGGCTGAAGTTTTTAGATGCTTCCATGGAAAGAGATCAATGACTCCCAACCAGCAATAACATTGCTTTTAAAGGGATATAGGAAAACAGAAACAGACTGTAACAAGGGAATTGTTGCTCTTTTGGCAAGTAATGACACATTCACTTCTAACTGATCTGGAAAAAACATTGCTGATTTTTGTTTGTTTTTACTGAAGGCTGAGCTTTCTTCCACTCCTGTGAATTCTCTTTCCTCCACAGCTTCATGGAGGCTGCTATCTGCTATTAAGTGACATCATCATCTTTTTTTTTTTGCCTGCTCATCAGCCAGAAGTGGCTGCCTGAGCCTAATCAGGCAACAACTACTACCACAGGCAATGCAGCGGAAGCTGCGCCGCAAATCCTGCCCAATAACACTTTGGATTTGATCACACCAGGGATTCAGAGTGAGAGCAGGATGATGGTGAGCACAGGGGTCTTTCAAAGGTTGCAGAGGACTGAAACCTGCAGCATCCCACAAATGTGGCAGATGTGTATTGGGCAGCAACGCACATCGCACAGTGGGCTGTTAACTTCACCACTCTTAATGCGTTCCTCGGCTGTGCTTCTGCAGCCTGAACAGCTCATGTGTTCATTTTGGCAGCAGACTGCTGCTGTAGCTTTCTGTTAGCTCTAGCGTTACAAATAACCTGAGAACCTTTGGATTATCACTGCATTCAAAAGGACTCACAGCAGCCTGCTTATTAATTTTTCCCGGTGGCTAGAAGCAGAAGAAAGCTAAGTGGAGAGTAAGACAGTAAGAAAAAAAAAGAGAACAAAAGAAAAAAAGGGGGCTTTTTGCTGTCCATTCTTAGTAGCATCATAGCTTTTTCCTTTACAGGTTCTTTCGCTCCCTTTTGATAGAGGGGTGTGGTTTCACTCAACTAAATTAATAAGAGCTAAATCCAGATGCCACAATGCCAAGCATTAAAGCTTCTGGCCCTGAGGTCAATATGCAGAACACTGAGTTATGCAGTGAGGCTCCCTGTGGAGGGGACACAAGGCATGAGGCACTTTGGAATAGCACTCAGTCAACCAGCCCACTGAGCGGAGAAGCTGAATTAAGAAGAAAATGCTGAAGGAAAGATGAGAAATTAAAAAATTTCGCAACAGCTAAGCTCCAGTGCCCCATTAGGCTATGATTCCACAGCCCAGTACCAAACATAGACTATGACAGTATTTCTTCCAAAGGCAGAACAAACGCCCTCTTGAGTGCTATTGCCAGGGACGCAGCATTTGCAGCAGTGTCTCATACCTCATCCCGCCCACTGCTGTATACACATTTTGAACTAGGGCACAGGGGAGACCGACTGACCTTTCCCTGCCACTGAAGGGGATTTGAGCCCAACACCTCCCGTTCCTTAGGGGCACACTCCAAACATGGTGCTGACTCTTCACTCCCATGCTATTCACTGGTCAGAGAAGCTGGGGGTGGGGGGTGGGGGAAGCACTACTTGTGCCTTCCAACTAGTAAAGTGGGCGAAAAAAAGGTGCTTCTAAGTTGTAGTCACTGCTTCAAGAAATTCTTACACATTTTATATAAAACATTCCCAGGGTAAAAAGCAGCAACAATTTCTCCAGGTGAGGACAAGAGCACAGGATTCCCCTCCCTTTCCCTCTCTGCCTTGCCCACATTAATGTACCAACTATTACGCTGGACCTGTGTATAAAGAAGCCACAGAAAATATTTGCTTTATAAATGTACAGCTTATTCTGGAAGGGAACTTACTCCTCAAGCAGGCAACCAATATGCTAAAAAGCACAGACACGCAGATATGACATGATTTGCCAAACTAATCTGGTTTCTGCTTCCATGAAGGACAGCAAGTGAGATCTCCCTCCCCTTCTGCAGGCCAGCCACTTGTTTTGTTTTCCTTCCTCCTCTGAAATAACGTACTAGTTTAAACACAAACCAAGGCAGTTCAGAACTACCACAGGAACTGTAGGAACCACCTGTGATAATCTATGCCCTGTGCTACATAAGTCAGACTAGATGGCCACAACAGGCTGTCCTTAGATCACAAGTTCATGGATTTCCAGTGGATGACATATCGCACTACGATTAGATGAAAGAATTCTCAACAGAAGAAATTAGCCTTCAGCATATCTTCTAGGCATTCAAAGTCCAAGCCAGCAACACACTACACAAGAAAAGAAAGCCTCTTGTAGGCAACCCACTGGAAAGTTACTGTTTTGATTTCTACAGGAACAGAACATTTTTTATGTAGCTCTTACAAAAAATAACACACATATACAAAAATAAACAAAGAAAAAGAATCTATTTAACTTACTCCAGGCTACAGTGGATATAGTATCAGATGGTCTGTTGAATTCACAAGTGGTGTTTCTATTTAGTAAGCCTCAATAAATTCTATTTAGTAAGCCTCAATGACAGCTACCCAGTAAGTAATCTTTCTGTTTTAGAAAACTTACCCATTACAATGACAAACGCAAAACTAGCCAGTGTCAGTGATGATCCACTGTTGATCATGTTGATGAGCAGCTTGAATAAAGGATATAGCAGCAATAAGGCCCAGAAAAGCCAGTTCAAAAGCGTCCATGGTCGTCGGGGCGGTACTATAGGGACTGCTGGGTAAGTTTCTGTTCGGTAGTATTCTTCCTGGAAAGCATCCTAGTAGAACAAAGGAGGGCAACAATTAAATCCTCATCTGCCAACAAAACTAGCCATTCCTGATGTTGATGTTCCTCTTTCTGCATGCTTGTAACCACGGAGGAAGATCAAAGACCAAGTCATGGCTGGAGAGCTTGTACTTTGAAGTCAATGAGCACACAGCCCCTAAAAAAGAGCTTACATTGATGTGCGCACCCTTTCTTTCTCCCACACATAGAAGTCTGAAAAATGGCATGCCTAGAGAGAATAACAAGCCCAGTAAAACAAGAAGGGTAAGGGGATGTACACTCCTGCAGCAATGCAGACATCATTGTTGAACCTCCTCCAAGAGCCTCAGCCACTGCACAAATACTGCTGGTAAGCCAGAGGAGCGCTTGGGCTGTATCTCCAGCAGCAGATCCTCTATTCCCTAACGTTTTCTTCAATCTCTGCTCTAAAACAGCATCCACAGCCCTGTCAGAAGAGGTGAGCAGACACCATCTTGCCCCTTACTCCAAAAAACACCAGCCCCTCCTGTCTGCTTTGTCCCACAGATGCAGTCTTACTCATCTTGTTCCCATGAATCTTACAGAAGGAAGCCTGCGTGCTGAACCTCTCTACAGACAGTTGAGCATGCAAACAGTTTAGAGTCTCTCACTGGTATTAACCGAAGGACTCTCCCTTTTAGAATAGTGTGAGGAAGATAATGGTGTGGGGTTTGTTTTTTTGTTTGTTTTGTGGTGTGTGTTTTTTAACGCACAGACGGCTTAGAATTCAGCACCTTCCTCACCCATACGCACGAACAGCACTGCCCTTAGCAATGTGATGAACCCAAGGTGTTGAAGTGGGTGGGAAGAAAACCCCTTCCTTCTGGTTCAAAAGCAAAGATTATTAATCTGTGTTATCACATAAAACTGGTTAATTAAGTCAAAATTAGGCTGACATAAAAAGGCACCTCAATTTAGCCAGAATGAAGTACTAAATTTCTTCAAAGAAAGAAATGCTTCACAACAGTTTCCAAAAACTCTGGCAAAGCCAAAATTGTCCTAATCAACCAAATGAAGATTATTTTTACTATGCTATGATTTTACATTTACTTACACTCCAGCTGTCACAGACAATTCTTTAATTATTTAATGGTAACATGAGCAATTACAGGCTGCTACCATTTTATCTAATTCAAAGGGAGCACTTAGCTTTTAAGAAATTACACAGTAATTAAAGCATTGCACTCTCTTTATTGAGATTAGAAAAATTATGACTCTTTTGCATATGCGAGCTAGATTGTGCTGAGATCATTATGGCCAACTAATTAGCTGTCTTCAACATATTACACAGGGTACAAAGTTTTCTTTACAGTGTCTTGAGGATTTTGGTTATGACTGGCTTAACACAGAGCTACTAATCATCAGTAAATTGAATTCTACTATATACAATTAGGTTTCTAAACACCGGTATTACGCGGAAAAGTTAAGCATTTCTGACTACTGCTGGCATCACCATTAGGGGGATTGTTGCCACAGAGAGCAAGACAGACTCATGTAAAACAAGCACAGCAGTTTTCTTTGTTGGCTCTGCACACCATTAGGGGCAGCAAAACCGTTTACCACATATCACCAAGAGGTTTGATACAGATGGAAGAAATATACAATGGGCAAAACAATGTCAATGCCATCACATCCACTACACGCTTTACACCATTGTGGGAAACAGCTCTTCAATTCAGTTATGATTCCTTACCCATAAAAACATTCACATTCATTGCAGAAGAGATCTGTGGGTTCCAAGCTTCTGTCTTGCAAGCTATTGCAAGGGTACCTATGGCACTACTCATCAACAGCTCAAGTCAGCATTTAAACCCACGACGTACCTCAAAATTTCCCTCAGTGACCTCCCCCAAATTAAATTCCTTTCATTCCCCTGCATACACAGCTTGTTTTCAGTTTGTAATGAATCCCACCCACCCAAGTATCGTATTTGGACATAAACACGCTCCCTCTAATGCCTCCACCAAATCTTGAGTTACTCCAGACAGTGGGGTGGGTAAAGCAGTGGGGGGTAATCAGGGAACATCCATCACCTTATGAGAGGCTAGCTGGATTCTTCCTCCCTGCTCCAACCAGGGAGGTCTAACTGCAGAGAATGCCACTGCCCTTTCATGAGGAAACCCACAAAGAATGAGTATCCAAAAATACATCCTTTGTTCCCACACACCAGGGTTCTGTATACTTCCCCTCTTCAGTTACACTTCGCTAATTCCCTATGGCATTTCGGCATGTATTTTCATGCCCTGTGTTCCATGCTTTTCTTACAAGTGAGAATAGTTAGAAGCTCACTTTTCTTTTTAATGGAAATCAAGATTCTCAAGGAGAACTTCTATTTCAGGCGCTGAGGCTGTAAGGGGGCGAGAAAAGAAAATAAACATGCAAGGGCTAGAAGAGTTGTGACTACTGTACAGTAGTTCCTCAGACTAGGCCCTAAGATGCTCAGCTCGGTCCTTGTTAAAGTCAAAGAGTCTCTGTCTGGCAATGGCAGTTTAAAAAAATAAAAGGAAAAAAAAAAAAACCAAGAAAAGGCGATGTGCAACCCAAACTGCACCTCTGTCATAATCTGGCATTAACTGATACAGTGCCGGCCATCTGTGGAAGGACAAAATTTACCCCAGGTGAGGAAGAAGCATGTAGACATGGTGCTTACTGTAGGCCTGGAAAAGGAAGAACAGTGTTTGGTTTAGAACAGCACGGGGCCATTGTTTATCTGGCAAGGCCCTGTTCATTGCATTTGCAGCAGCGGCGGCAAAACCAGAAAGTGAAGTGATAAGTAGCAAGAACATGAACACAACAGATTCCGAGAGGGCAGTATCTCAGATTAACTGAGATCAGGCAATGAAGTAAAAAACAACAGAACAAGTCCTTCTCAAAGACTCCAGCTCCTTTACTAACGACAATTTAAAAAAGAAAAAAGTAATGTCCCTTTATGTCCACTAACTGCTGATTTCATTAGTCAAACAGCTTCGTGTTCCAAATCACCACGAGTGCACGGCAGTCCAGTCTTCAGTTCAGTACCTGTGGCACGCCCCACCTACGAGATCACACTAGAGTGTAATTCAGTGCGCAGTAGGTAAGTCTTGAGACGGTACTGCAAAATTATGAAAATCATTAAGAATAAGCAAAGCACATGCAACCATAATGCAAGATAAAATAGGGGCTCCATTTTTCAGTAGCACGCGTACCTTGTCTTATTTTGAAACAGAAAGCGGAGTGCTAAAACCAAAATAGACAAAGCAGGGGATGACTGCATATCTTGCAATGAATTACTGCCCTTTGAATACGGATTTGTTACATTTTATCATAAATATTTACTGACTCTGAAGACATTAATCTGAAACAGAATTCATTTTCGGAACCAACACGTAGGTGGCAATCTTTAAAAAGATGCACAGCAGAAAGGTGAAACAGACTTGCACTTTTACCATGCAGGTGGGCTTTTATCACCTCAGAACTCTAGAAGCTGTCCCTGCTCTGTATTCTCCCAGTTTGATTTTACAGAGACATAGGCTTGTGTAAACCAAGAAGGACTGCAAAGAAATAACAGTTTCACTAATGTAAAACAGCTGAAGGAAGAGGATTCACGCCACCTTCAGAAAAATACCAAAACCATCACTAAACAAACAAAAAAAACCCCCAACCAACTAATAAAAAAAAAAATCACAACCAAAAAGGTTTTAATGGAAAGGAAAACTGAACACACATTCCTTCCTCCTACACTTAAATAGGAAACTATGAATTTAACCAACCAGCACATGAAGTTGCTAGGAAGAAAGCAGGACAGATGTACGTTCTTTTTTGTACTAGAAATAAATGAGTGTTCACCAAAGAAGGAATAACAGAAAAATCTTCAAGTGGTTTACTGCAAACTATGCAATAAGGGATTCAGGAAAACAATCACTACATTCTCATTTGATTTATGCTCTTGTCTTGCAAATGTCTAGACATTTCTTAGGAAAATGAAATGAGGTTACAGATAAAGTCACAGCAGCAGACAGTGGACTTTTGCAATGTTCAACGAAAGGATCATTTGCATTTATATGCCTGTAGAGAGAGCATGGGCCCATGGGTAACATAATGCCTTGGTGCCCAAAGGTGTTAGGGGTTGTGTCTGAGTTACGTGTTAGTGGCACAATTTAGAAAAAGGGAGATCAGAGGCAAAGCTAGTAGATCTACAACTGAGGTCTCAACACAAATTTACTTTTCACATTTCTGCAAGCAAGCTACTTAGAGGGGCTATAAATTAAACAAGAACAGTCATGGTTTGAAGCTAAGACTAGAACATAAGTCAATACAGAAATGCTAATGTGGTGTTCTGGGTGGAGTGCAACAAATGGCACAGCAGAATTTTGCTGCCCCAGTGAGAGGAAACCAGGGCACAGCCATATTCTATGACTTCTAATCCGAAGCACTGCTGTGTTCTAGTCTGAATAAATAACCTCCATCAATTTATTGAAGCAAACTGAGCCGCCAGACCCTCATGCCTTGCGCACCTATGACTCCCACTAACTGAAATGGAAGTGCTGTGTGTATTCAAAGAGCACATCCCCCAACCATTATCTACTATGTTCATAAAAACAATACCCATGAGAAATGGATTCTGAAAGTCTGAAGGATGCATATGAAAGTGTTTGGGTGGAAACAAAAAAAAAAAATCAGTGGGTATCTACAAACACACAGTCATTACTATTCTGTCCCCATCCTATATAATTAGGAATCATAAATGCATGCCTTCTATGCACACAACATGAAAGCCATTTATCAGTCTGTGCTATTAACGTTGGATCTTCTCCTTGGTAAAAAAGACAGTGAAAAAAAGGGACAAAAATTCTAATACACTACAGCAAAATATGCCTCATTTAGCCCTTGAACTACGTCTTGATTCAGGAGGTGCCTTTAAGGGGAACGAAGTCCTTCTACCAACCAGGAGGTAGTTGTGTTTTTTGTATCCTTGTGCAACTCTACAAAGAGGAGGTTTAAAACTACTCTGTCGAGGCTTACTGAAGTTTTCTTCCTGTTGCTCTTCAAGTACAAAATAAAGGCAATCATGACTGATGGCACAAGACCGGTTTGTGTATGGAGAAACACAGCACTCACCCTCAAAAATAAACCAGCCAACCATCTAATCCCAAGACCCCAAAGCAGGACCACTACACATGCACATGTGAAGGTCTCCTAGCAGTATAACTAACTGAGCACCAGTGCCTCACAAGTGCTGTCTAGGGAAAAAACCAACCTTTTCTTGATACAGTCTGTGGAGCCAGTTAGAACATTCCTGCTCATCTTCCGGGACTTCGTCTAGCGGAATCCGCCTGCCAGTGGCAAACAAGAGAAATTGGAGAATATTAAATACTTCAGCTCTCATGAACAACACTTACTTTATGCAGATATATTACCCATCTCACAGGAGACTCACTACATTTTCCACCTTTTTTTAATCTGTGGTAACAGTTCCCAGATCGGCAAAGTATAGTTTGCTGACAGAGCCACCTTCGGTTTTCAGATGCATCTGAAATTCAGAAACTTAGATTTCCAAAATAGTAATGCATTATGTTTGAGCTCACTAGAACAAATTTCTACATAAAGGTTTGCAATTTTCTGTTTCCAAACAAAGGTTTTGAATTAATTAATTTCTTAGCCTACCTGTGGAGTTCAAGGCTGTATTTAAAATCAGCTAGGCAGTAGAAAGAAAAAACAAACTATTCTCCTTACACCTAGGGTAAAGCACTCTAGTATTTCTCAGGTAACATTTACAAGTACTGTAATTTTTGTTATGTGCAGTTTGGTTGGATAGTTTCCAGCAAAATGTCTCCTATCTTGACAAAACAAAGTTTTCATCACATTACATGAATTTTGGTCAATGATCCTGTGACAGAAAAAACTCCCCTTGTCATCTTCATTTAGGTATGCTAAAAGCCACATTTAATAGTTTTGTATTTTTCAATATAGCATATAGTTTAATTAATATCCATTAACAGCCACATCAAAATAACTTCCTCCAGCACAGGAGAGAGCACTTTCAACAGTCAGGACACTGTTTGCAGTTAATTAATTAAGAGGTGTGACACTACTGTTTTGTTCCGTTATTTAAGAAAGTCGTAAGATGACAAACATTAGAAGTGAGCACAATTTAAGCAAACAAGGCCATCCAAATTTTACAAACTTCTACTGAGCGCAACACCTACAGGACTTCAATAAGTAAATATGAAGGATTTTGAAGAACACCTGTGATGGTCCCCAGTTAACTGCCAAACCAAATTTTGCCACGAGGTTTACTCTGCCTGTAATTTCACGAAGCTCAGAAGGACGGAAGGGCAAGTAGTTTGCCTGAGTCACAAAACGCAATTTCCATGCTCTGTCAGATTGACTTGCAACAGGCTGGAAGGATGTAAAGGAAGACACAGCAAGATGCACACCTCCACACTGTTGGAGGAATGCCCCACACAGGCAGGGCCAGCTGCTCCTCCATGAACACTAGCCAGTCAGGCCACGGACACCAAACACAAGGCCACGAGGCTGAGCTACGCATGAGAGTCAAGTGGGAATGCAAACTCACGTTACATCCATGAGGAATCAAAACAAAGTTTATTTTTGCCCTTGGGCAAAAACAGTTCTGAAGAAAATACTTTTTAAAACATGCAGAAAAGGGGAGGTAAGAAGAAAAGGTTGCCCCACTCCACTTCATGTCGATACCCAAGATAAACCAATTGGACCAAACAAATATAGCTAAAATGGAGTTATGATGTACTCCTCATCACTTGTGGAATCTTTTAGGCTCCTATGCTCCCACCCTAAACCACCACATACCCTGAGTGCCTGCAGCATGGGTGCTGCTGGTAGGACCTAGTCTGGGAATAAGGGTCTTGGAACTGGCCCATTCTCATTAAGATTATGGGAAGCCACTGGGGTATTCATCACTTATAGAAACATTAATGATACAGAAAAAGGATCATTTTTTTTTCATTAAACACCTCTCTTCTTGCTAAGGAGGGAGCGGCAGTCAAATACATCAGCTACACCAAATAGAGATGGCAACAGTCCTGAGACTGGCCTTCACCTGAGTGGGAACTATCGTGCCAGAGAGAAGTGTAACACTGAACACTGTAGATGAATACTTGTTGATGGGAACATCCATCTGAATACTTAGTAGATGTTTGGTATTCCAGTCAAGAGAGTGAAAAGAGGCCCCGCTGTTGCTGCTGAGCTGAGAAATAGACACTCAAATGAACAACAAAAAAAAACCAAACAAAAAATCCTGTAGAGCTTTATAGGGTCTCCACATATTTACAGTCACAGAACTTTACAAGAAACCCTTCCCATCCCACACGAGTTTTTACCTGCAGTTCTGCGAAGCCAGGTTGGTAGAGATTTGTTATCCATTACCTACTCGAAAATATTTCGCTACTAGTGCAATTGCTACCGCAAATACACACTTCTGTATGCCAAAAAGGGATTAAAATACAGATTACTTGCCTTACATATAAATCTGCATGATATTTCTTTCCATTTAGAACTCCCAGCAATGTTGGATTCTCATTATTTCTAAAATTGAGGGTAGAATCATAGACTGCAGAAACTACAAGAAGAAAAACACGTTATGTGATTACTGTAGTAGCAGAATGGAAATAAGTAATTCTCTCTCAGACAAGAAGCATATTTAAATATGAAGTCATCAGCAATAGCAACATAGTCTGAGCTGTCAGCAAGGTAAAGGTGACAATGGAATATTCAACATGCAGGTTTTAAGAAGCCAAATAACTAGCGACCCTTTCAGTAACTGCACCAGTACACCAGAAGGGTTTGTTCTCCACCCTTATCTCCTCGCCAGCAGGTACAGAATGTTGGACA
This sequence comes from Steatornis caripensis, assembly GCA_013398225.1. Classification (NCBI taxonomy): domain Eukaryota; kingdom Metazoa; phylum Chordata; class Aves; order Caprimulgiformes; family Steatornithidae; genus Steatornis; species Steatornis caripensis. Next base: position 487,498 of record VZSC01000950.1, on the reverse strand, counting down.
TAGGGAACACAGTTACAGTTTCTGACACTTAATATACCTAGGGCATCCTAAGAGTCAAATGGCTGGAAAACCATTAGCTTTCTCAACTCATACAATTCCTCCCCAAATCTACGTAAGTAACCACGCAGATACACACTTAATAAACAATGAACAATATACAGTTTGACTAAGAAAGGGTAAAGTGTGTATGAGGGACCTCCTACAGCAAGAGGGCTTAATGCAACTATGAAACACTGGTGTTCAAAACAACCGCCCCCTTCATGTCCATTATTGAGGCACTCACTATAGGGCAGAGGCAGAACAACAGACCACGTCCTGTGTGAGACAGGCTGCTGCTATGAAGACATGCAGCTGTGAGGCATATAACATTCAAGTTCCACAGAACCAAACTTTCAGCCTCGAGAAAACGCTGTTTCTGCAGTTCAGGACTGCATGGTAGCAGTAAACTATTTGCAAAGGTTGTTTGTTGTTAACCTAAGTCAGCATTAACAAGCAGTTTCTACGGAAAAAGTGTTCACTGTTTTAAACCACATAAAGTGTTTCAAAAGAGTTTATTTGAAAACATCCTCAGAGATGCTATTTTCCTGATGTCACAAATTACCAGAGAGCAATTAATTTTCCTGACACTGAAACCAGTCGTGCATTGTGGTACGAATTCTAAGATCAATGCCAGCAACAAAACTTTTTTTTTTTGGGTCACAAAAGTGACTAACATGCACTTCACGTGTAGCTTGCTGTATTTTAGGTTTTCTGCTCTAGAGTTTTGCAATAATGAACACTGTGATGAACCTTTATTGTGAGAGCTCTCAACCCACCTAAGAAAGTCTTTTATTACACAGAAAAGATTTGCTTTATTTTTAAAGTTTCTCCAGCTATGAGAGATAAATATGGCTTGGTCGCAACACTCAGCCCTCAGGAACTCACCACAACATTTGTTATTGCAAAAGAGAATTCATAGCGCAAAACAGAACAGCCTGGCTTCAGCGCTGCAAGGAAAACCTGAAAACAGGCGAAAACCCTATCACTGCATACAGGCTGTATCCCTCATTAACAACTCTATTAATTTTACTACGACAGTTGGTTTTTTACGCCAAACTCAGAACTACAATGCATAAGCCAAAATCTACTTCAAGTTCACAACTCTCCCTGCATAATATAAGTAGGAAATTACTTTTTTTGAATAAATTATCTACCTCCATTTTTAAGATGCTTACTGTAGAAGGATTTTACTAATCTACTCTAATTTACTAATCCAATGTAATTGAAGGAAGACAAGAGCTCAATTTGGTTTATACACTGTAAGCTTCTGAGCTTATTCATTAATAGCATGAGATTATTCTAATGACAACAGGGACGCAATAAAGGAAGTATGATGAACCCAGCACTTGTTCTTTCATCTTTTTAGAAGACATCTGCATTTGAGTTTTAGAATGAGTTGGGTGCTTGTTCAGACACATTGGAAGACACTTCTCCTCTTCTAAAAAAACTTCTGCAGAGTTGGTCAGGAACATATTTATGTGTCGATGGCCATACGCAGCGTTTTCCTTCACTCCAAGGAAAAAGTATCCCATTCCAGTTTGTAACTGGTCTGTAGTTTGATATTCAGCCCAGTCCTTTTTCATATCACACTGAAATCTTTTGGTGCGAAGCAGTGCTAAATCCAAGACAATGATAGCATATACACAGGAATAAACAGATCTCTGTTATATCCAGATGTAAATCAACTGAAGACTTAAGCTTTTCTATTTTGAAAGTGCAGAAAAAGAACAACAGTAGAAGTGTCAAAGACGACGACTGAATGGAATTAAAATTTACCAGAAAGCTTTCACAGCCAAAGCAGTACTAGCATTCTGTGTGACATACTGAAATTGTTTTTCATTAAATACATGTTTTGTAATTATGTAATTAGAACCAGATACCTCATGACTTTCTCATCCAAAAGTTGAAAAGAGTCTAGAAATTTCATGTTCAAAACCAAGTAAAATAACCAAACTTGTATCTTGAAAACACTGCAACTGACTCAAGACTAATTCAGGCAGCATTTGAGAAGTTTTGCTTCAACTGTAAAATAAAATCTTTCCTCAAAGAAGTTATCCTAAAACATCTTTTTCATTAAAAACCAAACACAATTCAATATTTGGAAGCCTTTTCAAAGGCTCAGAACAAATCATAACTGAAAACAAAATTTTTCCAGCTGTATTGCTATTTTCTGACAAAAAAGGCTAGGTTTTTTTGTTCTGTTTTCTAATCTGCCCATGTTTTTTTAATATCTTTAACTTTTGGTTCCTTGTTCACCATCCTGACAGAGAGCTATAAGAATGTAAGATATAATTTCTCCATTTTGACCTAATAAATCTTTGGATTACAGATCTAGAGAGGATTTTTTCTTACTTCAATGGTCCTCTTGAATTTTATGCATCATTTTGTGGACATGGTGGATTATGCTAGAATGATCACCCAAGAAATCAGCCTCCAGGCAATGAATACACCTATATACAACTTCATACCAGCACACAATGATCTGAAGTGAAAACTGGGAATGGGAGGGGAAGAGACGGTGGAATTCACCGTACTGCTGGTATGATAGTGACCTTGACACAATCCTTTGATTTAACATTTCATTGCTCTGGTCATCTTGGTCAAAAATCACTCATCTTCTCAAACTTGGTAGCTTGCTCAGGAGGATGACCAGGAGCCTCGCTAAATGTTCAAAAAAATCCCGGACTAAAGTGCAGCTCATGGGGAAAAAAAGTCATTGCAAAATCCCCAAACAATGCCATACTGAACTCCGTGAGAACACCACCCTGAAATTTATTCTCATGTGTTCCCTCTAGGATAGTAGTTCCCAGCATGCATGATTGGAGGAAAAGTTTGACAACTTGGAGTTATCTACAATCCATCAAGCGGCACATTTTTAAATACAAGATACACAGTCAGGCAATAAAAGTAACAGTTAAATATATCTTTTTCAATATTTATGACATTTATTTTTACTGTAAGTAATGGATGAGTGTTTTAGAAACAGATCTGTATTTTCATTTGCTTCCATGAACAGTACAGGTAGCAAACTACAGCAATTTTTTAAGACAGCAAACAGCTTCTAGAATTGAAGTTCCTGGGGTCTTCATCTGTACTACCAAACTGGTAGAGATGGCCACCTATAAAAATATCAAAACTAGTTCAAAAAATATTAAAAGCACTCCTTTAAGAATCAAGCTGTGTGCAAAGATCTGAATTTGTGAATTTGTGAAAGTCAGTCACTGAAAACAAAAGAATTCCATTATCATTTATGAGCAAAATGAGTTAGGAGGGAAGATTCTTCACTTGCTATTCTGTGTGAAAGCTATTCTTATCCAAATATATCCGCTTATGCTGACAGACATGGCAACCGCTGGTATGGAGGCAGTTTCCCATGTATGCACATGAAATAAACTCCTTCTGAAGCTAAGTTTTTCAAAACAGATGGACTTGCCAGACTGACGTCACCAATGCCTGTTTCCAACAGACACAGAACTTGCGCCAGGTAGTATTAGGAGTTGATGCAAAGTTTCGAAAAGGACCAATGTGTGATGACTGCTATTGTGGGTGAATTACTTCTACAACCAGAGCAACCAGCATCCATCCATCCATCCTATAGTACTACAGCCTCAGACAGGTTGCATCAGACCCTTACCAGAAAGGAGGACAGGAAAACAGAGCAAAAGGAGATGCTGACCTCTGCCACACCCAGGTTGGAACTGGATCCAAGCATTTGGCTTGCCTTCACTACTATGTCAGGCTGCAACCATCTCCCTGAGCAACACACTCCAGCCAGGCCCACCACCCCTTGTGGAAGAGCAGAAAGTGCATTAGCCAAAGGGGCAGGCCCCAAAATGAGCTCAGGCAGTTGAGCACCAGCCTCTCACTTTCAGAGGCGTGCAGGGATACCCCACTGCAGACTTGGCCACTGAAATGGATGTGAATCACACCACGAGACAGACTGGTCTGCCTGCAAGAGTCATTCTTGTAGATCATTAGAGATGTGACTGAACTGAAGCTATGAACCTCTGCATGTTGCCATTGCTTCTGCAGACAGAGTAGCAATTCAGCGCTCGTGTTTGGAACAAGTAATTTCAGGCTGTAATAGAGGGATAGTGTCACTTGCGGGGCCACATTATAAGGCAGAGCGTAACATGGGATTTACAGTGAAAAAGTCAAAGAGTACCACTTACCAATGTAAATATTCAAAAGAAAACAAAAATGCCCAAATTACTACAGCATATAGCCTCTGCATATATTGACACCTACAGCAACATGTTACTGCTTATAATGTGGTTACCAAATGTTAGTGCAGGTTAACAGAAATAAGTGGTTAAATCCTATCGGTAGTCATGCAAGAATGGAATAATTTCTAGACAGAATTTACATTTCTAGATTATGGACCATTAAAACAGACTTCCATCACATTCTTTATTCGAAAAACATTTATGGACTTCATTGTTACCTGTACATGTTAATGCTACAAGAAGCTCTAAAAATAAGATATTGTTTACAAAGACCTTTGAAGTGCTCTTCAAGTTATGATTCTCTGTGCCTTCTTATTAGTCTTACCCTGTTTGATCTAGCCAGTCACATCTGCTGGATTGAGGTAGTAACATACACTTCCCTAAGTATGTAAGTAATGTAGCAATCTCAGTCTTCTTTATCTGAAAGTATTTCAAATATTTAAGATCTTAAGAAGTGTTACTGTAGTGTGTCGCATGAATGCCCTAAATTTTTTATAAACATCACTTGGATTCCCTAAAATTGTTTCCTTTTGAAATATTTTCCCACAAATCAGCTACTTGTCCACAAGCATACCATGTTTTGCCTGCTTTACAGAGTAGTGACAAGAAGAAAATCACCACCAAAATAACCTATCCCTGATTCCCAGCTCACGGCATTGGAGGTCACAGAGTTTTGACTCAGCTCTTCTTCAATGCCTCAAGTCTACCTGCCCCCTGCCCTCAGCAAAGCAGTTGCCCTTATTCAAAACGGAAGGTTAAATTGTGCCCTTAAGGGAGCTGCTGGATGTTGCACGTAACTTACCTCTTCGTCATGTATCCGAAAAGATCCAAGCTATGCTATCCGTTTTGGGGGTGGGAAGTTGTGGGTGCCTGCTACAACGGTGGTATCATCTACCTGACTTGCAAGAGGATACGTAGAAGAAACACGACAGACAGCAAGACAGCTGACTGCAAAGCTTTTTTTACGGCAGCTATCCCAGATATGCCACATGAAAACATGTCTTCAAAGACAAAAGTAGTTTTGACATTAACTTCAGTCAAGCTAGAATGTTTTCTTCTAAACCACTAACCACTTTGTCTTTCTTATACATCGGCCTTCTAACAGTGCACAAATCTACCAAACCCCAAAGATACTGCAGTACTGTGGCTCCTTAGCGCTGTCTTTCTTTGCCAGCAAAGTACACAGCAGAAGACTTTGATGGATTGTATCAGTCAAAGAAAATAACTTAAAATGCATGTATGCCATATTCTTACTGATGGCACTTTAAAGTTTGCAAATGCAAGTAACCAGAAATAACTGGGGGTGTGGTGTTCAGAACAACATTAACAAAGCAAAACTTACGTTCTGTAATGTAGAAATTATTTATTTATAAATTTCACCTACATGTATCTTCGGCTGAGGTCTACTCCCCTTCCCCAGCTCCACAAAGAAACTCTAAAGAGTACATCTATGCAGAAATTTAAAGCAGAATATTTTTGAGTTAAAAATGGTGTTATTAGAGGCAGGTATTTACAAGAAGAAAATATTTAAGACACACTGCCTCAGATTCTCTAGTAATGTACTTGCTTCATTTGGAATAGGATTGTCCAATAAATACTAAGAAACATCACCCTTTGGCAATAGATACAAAACATGCAGCTTGAGATCCCTCCATACATACTCACAGCAACAAAAACCAAACCAAACCAAACAAAAATAACCAAGTGGCCAGGAATTTGTTAGTAAAACCTACTCTTTAATTTTCACAGGCTAGTGGAAGAAAGGTCAGAAAGGATCCAAGGGCTTTTCTGCTAGGACACACGCTACAGGGAAAAGAAGAGCAATGCAAAGTGACAGCAGTTAGATGAAATAACCATTTATCATTGTTCCTTGTGACTTTCCTTACCTACATTTCTCAAACACTGCACGGTGACAGCAAATCCTTTCGTTCGTGGCAGCAAGTGATACTTGAGCTTGGGCAGGCCTTTGGCTTCAGCTACCTGCATGCTAATCTGGTGCTTCTGTTCTGTGAACCTTGTGCCCTCACAATGAATCAGGAACTAAAACCAAGAGAGAACTACAGTTAGATAGCAGCTCAGGTCTTCTACACCTGTCTGACCAGAGGCGCTTCTAATTCTCACAGACATGGCCAAAATGAACACTACTAGCAGGGGCAGGTGTAGCCACATACACATTTAGGTAATTCAATTGCCCTGGAGTAAAAGAATTAAAAAACCCAAAAAAGCCAAAACCAAACCCTCCCAATTGCCCCCACCCATCCAACTTGCCATCTGCTGTTTTGAACTCTAGCCTTTTAGGCTTTAACACCCGCTCTGCCACTTGCTATCAGAATGACTTGATTTCTCTAAATGATTCACTCCATCTCTAACGCAATGTTAGAAAACACTCATACCTTCTGTTGTAAATCCCTCACTGATGGCAAAGTGTTTTGAGTGTCATGGTATCTAAAACTTGGTGTCTAAAGCAAACACATTTCTAGGAAATGCTTCAGTGCCCAGCTTGCTTCCCTTCACTCCAACCCACTTGCTTTCACTATGGCATAAGGACCACTGACAACTTTGTTACAACTGGCATTGTTGTACTAACTTTCTACAACTAAGTTTGATGCCAATGGTTGAACTGATCACAGACGCACAACCACCAAAAGCCTCAAACCCTCATGAACTATACAGTGGAAGTGCTCAGACGTGAACAATTACAATTTTGCCACTGGCAGGTAGGGGAGAGCAGAGATCTCTTGAGATTTACCGCTAGCTCCTCTGCTTTCTGCCAAGCCTGAATGCAAACTAACACATCGGAGAGCATTGCCAACTTGCAGAAGCTAAGTCCTCGTAACCCATAGCAAACATACAGACAACAAAGACAGAGAATGAAGAAAACTAGCCAAGCAGCCAGCTTCAGTTCCAGCTCACGTAAGAGCACTTTTACTCATGTATCACATGCATGTTAACAGCTAGATGAAACATATAGAAACTGATGAGAAAGTCCTTCCAGTCCACTTAGCATGCTCTGTCTTTCTACCTTCCAAGGTCTTACTGCTGTACCTGTTGACATTATGTCACCATACAAAGGCAAATTAAAACTGCACACTGCAATAACTCCAGGTGTACATCAACAACTGTATCTCTCTTACTACAGGTATAGCTCCTTCTTAGTAATCCCTCTACAGTAGTATATAAAGGATGGTGGTGGTTTGTGCTCACCAATGAGTGCTGAACTGCCTAGATACATAGAAAGGCATTCAACACCTTTTAAGAGTCACAGAGCACAGGCAAATCCCTGAGAGAGAGACTGGAACTAGAAACCAAGAACTGTCCCTTTGCTAGACAGCCTCCTGCCTGGAAGTCATTTAATCGTTATCCAAGCACAGAGCTTAGTTTCGATTGCTTAGTGCTCATTTAAATCAATGACAATTAAAAAAAAGTTTTGTTTCAGGAAATGAGAGATACATTATATACATCTTCACTAGCAAACCTCTTCTTTAGCAATAGTTTCTGTAGGCTCTTGTGAGGCTACTTAAGGCACCATTTCTTTAACTGAATCCCTGCCTCGCCATCACTGGCTCACAAGAGCTAGGATTTTTCTGATTACTGAGAAGACAAAAAATTCAAAGGCTTTTCATTCCCAGACTAGGAAATGCCAGGCAGGCTCAATACTAAAAAATGATGATGATGCAAAAACTGATGAGTACGAACTCAGGAATGAGTGAGAGGGGAGCTTAGGTAAAGAATACAGCTAATGTATTTCAATACAACATTGTCACATGCATCTCTTACACCACCATGAACCCCTGCATCTACCCCTCTCCAGCTCCTGTATTTGGAGGACTACAAAGTTTACTGATTTGATAACAGTGAAGTATTTTTACACTAACATCTGTAGGGCTCCATATTACAGAGGAAGAAAACAGACAAGACAGACTATTATATGGGAAATTCAAGAATATTCTTAAAGAATACTCTCCTCATACTGCCAGGAAGCTGATGAATCAAAGTTCTTGGGAGCAGCCTGGCGACTACTACATACTGTCTATGCCCTTCATCCCTCCCAAGCACTACAGCACCTTGCACTCCACTTGTTAGTCGTCACTCACCCAAAAGTTTTCAGGGTAGTCACGGAGATTCAGCAATTTCTGCATGACTGTTTTCCGATCTTCCTCCCACTTACGCTTGCAGAAGACTATCTCTAGGAAATACCACATCCAGCCAATGATAGGCATGTAGGAGAGCTCCTTCTTTGCAAGCACTTTGGAACTCTGCAATAAAGAGTTGAAGTTAAACAGAGTTACGCCACTTAGAGTTCTCTGTGGGTATGACACATGCACAGTTAGACACTAATATATTCATATTGACCAGTCACAGTTTTAACACCAGCGCAAAAGCAAAACAAAGTTTTTGGGTTTGGGCAGTGGCAACTCCAGTTCCTTTAAGGTATCTTGCAGCTATACTTTTCCCCAAAGCTGGGACACCCCACCATGACAAAAACCTCCACTACTCTGAATGAGAAGCAGAGTCACAGAGCCATTGTTGCATAACAATGTACTGATTCATACACATGGTTGACCAATGGAAGAGACCTTAAGCAACACTAGAAACAAAAACAGCAATAAAAACACTTCCTTTCTGTTTAGGTTTGTTTATGGAAGGGCAGAAATACTTATACTAGTGAATTTCTCTTCAAAGCATGCTTCTGGAGTGAAAAGAAAAAAAGTACTGCTCCTGTCTCACAGGTGTGACGGACACTGATTTGTCCACTCTCCACAAGAAGTCTACGGTTTATCAACAAGTTTCAAATCTCAAATTCTGCTCCAGAATTTAACTCCATGATCATCTCAGACTGACATCCCATTGGGCAGGAGAACTGATTCCACTTGCTCCTTTCCTGCCTTCCAAGCCAGTCTGCCTAGGAATTATTTACTGGCAGAAATTACTATCAACAGAAACTATTTGCTTTTATTTTTTGGCCACTATTGTTCATTTGGTTACTAGGGAAGAGACTTGACCTAATTCTTTATCTCAGCCCATTTCTCTCATCTGTTCTCCTTTCTTGAGAAGGAAAATACCTTAAATAATTAAGCTATCTAAAAGCTCATAAGACTGGAAGGCAAGTGCACATCACATAGCTTCACTAGCAACTGTTACAGAGAAACAGAGCAGAAGACAACAGGAGACAATTCCGTTTCTAAGAATGCAAGAACCACCTCTGTCAAATAATGTAACATTTAGTAGTAAAGTGCTCCCTCTTGATCATTCGAGACTTTCAGTGACAGGCCCGGATCAGGACTCCAAAGCCAGCTCTCCCACAAGGAGCACTCATAGGATTCAGCACACATTTTGCCATTTGAATTTGAAGCTACGTTGCACATTAGTCCCTACTGCATGGCAGCAGCAATGCCGAGCCCAGCCTCCTCTTCCAGCTCCCCAAACTGGCCACAAAGGAACAGACTCTCCTCCCACCACTTTCCTTAGCTCTTCTCTTTTTCCCACGGACACTACCATTTTTCCTTTTCTCAGTTACTTTTAATATAAGTAATTTTGTTGTCTCCAACATAAATGTAAATAGTTCTAGCATATATCTTTAAAAGCCTTCAAAGAGCACTTTCTGTTGTAGGCCACCTACAGTATAGCTTCCATTCAGAGCACACAGACCAGTTCATACGTTCTTCCATTCCTCTCCTCTGCACATGCCTGAGGAAGACAGCTCAGCCAAGGCTTTGACTCAAGAAACTCCAGCAGATGCAAAGTGTTTCTAGCTGAGCAGGGAGGGCTAAAGCCTTTGGGAACACCCAGCCTCAGCCACAACCAGGGCATCCGTGACGCATGGCCTTGCGCAAGCCACTGCACAATGAGACAAACAGCAACAGTGGCACCCTCAAAAAACAGAAAAGACCCCATGCTCTTAAAATTTATTTGCAGTAAGTGTTTGGTATCATAAGGCCTATCATAAACAAACATAGGTGTGCTCTGCATGGCATGTACAAGGCACAGAGTCAGAAAAGACAATCTAATATTCCTCCCTCCAGACTTTAAAAGACACCTTGCTTTTTGGACTAGGATTCCTAAAGTAACTATTTCACCATAGCTACTTTCTAATGTTCTGCATATTTTAAAAAGCGTGCGAGTTAAACAAGGGGCAGGAGAGAAATTTTCACCTTTTTTTTTCTCCCCAGTGAAACAAAGAAATGATGTTGTGAGCTAAGGTGTCACGTAGTGCAGGTATAACCACAAAAGTAGAATAGATGTTTAAATCCTTCCCCGGGGCATGTTCTTATTGATCTTCTGTGTCAATGCATTCTTAAGATTTAAAAGCGCTTTTTTAGACACGTGAGTGTACGGCTCCTTAGATACACATAAAAAAAATCACCTCATGCTCTTTTGTGCATCCCACCATCTATCCTACGAGTAGAAGGATGCTAATGACACAGAACTAATTACAAGAAGGAAACTCTTCAGTGCATCATACTGGCAAGACTGCTCTCACATGGGAGGAATACATCAGGCCTCCCCTCAGAAACTACCGTCTCTCTTACAAAAACTAGAGCTATAATCTGTTCTGTTCCAGTCATCTACCCATGGATAGCTTCTGTGTAAATACCTGAGGGGAAAAAATGCAGCTCTAGCTAGTGGACTTCAGCCACTAACTTTTCCTTTATCAAAGTGCTTTGGTAAATATGTGACAGTCTCCTCTAACCTTCAAAGTCAGCTTGCTCAACAAAATAAATGTTATTACAATGTGCTGATTTATTCCTTGTAAGATGCCTTCTTGAAGGCAGCCAAACATTTTTCAGTGCTCAGAACTGTGTAATTCCACCAGATGTTTAATGAAACTACCGCTCGATGTGGACAACTTGTCTACAGTAATAGCCTTTTAATCCAGGTTAATTTCTTTTGGCCAAGTTTCTTCCGATGGAAATACCCAAGAAGTTCTCCTTTTGTTAATGACTGCACTAACATAACATTAAAAAAATATTTTTACAAGCTTACTTTAGATGCATTTGCACAGCTATGCTGTGCACAGAAAGAAAATCTTGATTTATATGTCTATATGTTATTCAACACCTCTTGATCACAGAATGCAAACAGCATGAAATCAGCCTCTAAGCTGAAGATGTCTAATAAAATTTGTTAGCTGCAAACCATTAGCAGTAGCAATTTGCCTCGTAAAGTTATTTGCTCTCCAGCTGCCCTCAGCACTGACATACTTTTGATGATTCTGTTTGATCTATTTTTGAAATGTAGCACTCCTTCGTACTATACTCTCTGGGACAATAAGATGGAATGATATGTTTCTTTTAGTCCCTCAAAGCCGTCGGTCCAGAAATTTAGTTAGGTTCCTAATTTCTAACACTTCATATTGAATAAAAGTTTTCCATGTTGGAAAGGTAATACAGCAATATTTTAGAGGACGCATGTCCACGCCTATGCTAAGATGCTCTGTAAAATACAAATAATGATGCAGTTTTGGTTGCCTACATGAACAATTACGTAACTTCTATTAATATATTAAAATGTACAAACAAACTATACTGTATCCATACATCTATCAGTTCTGTACAATAACATAGCAAAGTCTCTCCTCACCCCTATATTTAAGGCAATGCTCAGTTTTTCCAACAGCAAACTTCAACATAAACAATTTTTAAATAAAATTTGGGTTTCCTGGCATATGGAAAAGATAGTTAGGGTTAAAAACTATAACATGTGCTTAGCAATTTTTAATGAGAAACTTCAAGCAAGATAGTTAAAAACTAGTTTTTCATAATGGTTTTCTGCCTTGTCTACTCTGCCAAGGAACAAACAAGTATGGGCTCTTTTGGAAATGCACAGAATTTGATGCCAATATAATGAGCCACCCAGAATAATGTTTATGTTTTGCCAAGGCAGAAAGACCATAAGCATTAATAACTTGAAACTCAAGACACCAGAAGATGAACTGATAAACCAGCAGGTTTAGCCTTAAAGCACAGGCAATTTTTACTAATATAAATGTCTTTATCTCAGAAAAAGGGTTACTAAAATTACTAAAAAAGCTATTTTATCACTGCTTGTCAGATCAAGCAATGAAGCAGAAGGGTACACTGAATCCTGACAAAGCTCGTACTAAAGAACTTTTGGTGTAAGTCTTGAATAACATCTCCCTCCCCAGAATACCCTTATGTCCTGATTTCAAGTTCTGGTGTCCAGTGGGTCTGTTTTCAAAGCGATGCTCAGCACACACCTGGAAGAAACTATATACTACTGATGTGTTTAAATGCTGATACAACAGCTAGACTGTCCAGCACTTAGAAGATAAATCCTAGGACTGGAATGTCACAGGCAGGAAATGGGAAGAGCACAGCAGAGTGCAAGGATCTGTCACCAAGACCATGTCTCTATTTACACAACAGAGCAACACACAGACACTGGAGTCAGCATCTCCCCCGAGCCATTGCACCGGCATGGGGTGGAAAAGCAGAGCATCCGCAACACAACCATCCCAATCACCCCAGCTCAGGACTGTAATTAACAGCCCTGCCTTTTATTGGGAAACACTGATGCAGACAGAACTCTGCCCCGTTGTGGCTATGCTGCTTCTGACTCTACAGAAAGCCAAGGTGGCAGCTCAGCAACTCCTTCCCTCACAGCTTGTTGCAGTCACCTGTGTCAGGGGGAGTCAGGACTCAGCTGTCCCTGTGGATATCCATGTTGCCCACGGCAGCATGATGCTGACTTGGCATCAAGCACCCCTATATTCCCTCCCTCCTGCACACATCGCTGAGGTCTGGTAGCACAAGGAGGCGGGTACGTGTGGCTGATGAGTATCAAGGACTGAAAACCAAACAGGAAGATCCCTTCACAAAAAAAATCACAGGTGTAATACAGATGTAAGTGATTAATAGTTTGGGCTGAACACAAGTTTGCCTGAAATCCCTACCAACTTCCAGTTTTTCTGAAGTTTGCTTCCTCCTTCTAATTTCCAACAACAACCAAAAATATTCTAAGGTTTGGTGCTGCAAACAATTACACATCAGTAACTTCAGCTGCATAGAGTCCAACCGCAACTAGCAAGGCAATCTCAGTGCTACAATAACTTGTAACAGAGAGCATAGAATTACTTCTTCATGTGGTTTTCTGCTTCTCTACTATAAATGAATAGATCTCTGGCTCTCACTCAGCACTGTCAACCCAGTACCTCCTAGCATTTTCAGTGGGTCCTCAAAAGTATGATATGAAAGAAAAAGATTTAAAACTTAAATAAAAGAATTTTCTCCCCTCTCCTCCCCCCTTCTCATTCTTAGCACCTTCTTTGGTTCTTTTTGCTAGATTTTCTTCCACAGCCATTTAAAAACCTTCACAAAAGCAGAGAATCTCATGCCATCCAAGAACTGAGTCATTAGAACAGGACACAGGGTCACAAACCTACCACCACCATGCAAGAGACTATGCCACTTCCACTCCACCTTCCGCAAACAGCAAAAACCCCTGAAGTCACGTTGATAGAGCACTATAAACCTGTTGGGACTATGGCAGCTTGGCAGTAAGGAGAAAGGAGAAATCCAGTACAAGAAAATAGAGACAAAAGAAGGAACAGAACAATGCACAGTTTGAATGTTGCAACTAAGACCAGGAGGTGCAGTTTTCGTATCATGAATAAAAACGAAGAGGAAAAGGGAAAAAAACTTTTTTCTTTTGGGGCCATAAGAAGCAAGACAGGTTTAGGGAAGTTTAATTTTGTTCATAAATGAGCAAACCCAGGCAAAAAATTACAGCATTTAAGGATTTCATTTAATAAAAGTTCGAGTTGTAAAATACTGAGAGTTTGGACTCACACTTGTGACACTGTTAAGCGCATTGCCATTGTCTGCCTGGGGTACAGCGTACTGCTGGATGTCACGACAAAACCATTCTGTCTGTCTGCTTGCCACAGCCAAGCCCAGTCAGTCCCAACTCCTTCGGCCCTAAGTTGTCTTCACCTTCTCCCTTTTCCCCCTCCTCAGCCATCTCTCCTTTCTTCGCTGGATTAGTTAAGGCAGCAGAGATGTGTCTGAAATATGCCAAAACGGGGCAGACAAGCACCAGAACAAATGCAGGAGGTAGAATGGCATGTGCAAGATTTCCTTTTCAGCAGCAGCGGACATGAGATCAGCTTAGCAAGATGTTGGTAGATACCTAAAGTTTGCATAGAAACTTCATGGAGTATTAAATGGCATTAAATATAAAACCCCATTGGCTCAAATTCCCTGAGCTACAAAATGCTACAGGCTGGGACATCACTTAGAAATCTCTCTGGACACTTGCCTTTTTCTTGAAACTCCTTTTCCCAAACATCAGCCCTCAGCATAATGGGTCTTCTATTCCTACTTGTGCTGCCACACCAAACCCTGAAGCTTCGCACGCTGCAAACTCATGCAAGGCACCACAAAGTCAAACCAAGCCACACTCCCCATCCCTATGCACTCATCCACTCCCGCGCTGGCCCAAGCCAAGTACTGGTATGCCAATACAGACAATCCCATCAGGAAACTGACTGCATGTAATTTTCAGTTTTTTTGTTTTTTGTTTTTTTTTTTTTTTTTTTTTTTTTTTTTTTTTTTAACCTGGCTGGTTGCCCCAACAGGGAAATGCACTGCTTTGTTGTGTAAAGACTTCTACGCAAATGAGAGCGCATGGGAACTATTTCTTTCTGGAACAGTTCCTGGGAAGTAAAACCACTGTACGTTACTTAAGACAAACAGTTTTTTAAAAAAGTAAAAAAAAAATCTGTTCCTAAAAGAATCCTAAGATCCTAACAACTGTAAGCATCTAAAAAAAAAGGAAAAACTACTTTCAGTTAGTGCAGCACAGTAATTGTTCAACAGTTCTGCTCCTATGTAGTGGTTTACTTATGCGTAGGGAACAATATAAAAAAATTAAAACATAATCTTGATTACCTTGGGAAACTAAAAAAAAATTACTAAAGCTAATGAGATTCAAGCCAACCCCAACCACACAGCACCAATGTAAAACAAGAGATTTTTTTTACCTTCTAGGCCCCTATTAGTTTGTACAGAAACAATCCTTTAATTGTGTACAATGCTGCTTTCCGAAGCAGAACCTGACACTCTAAAACACAGCTTTATTCAGAGAACTGTAGCCTTTAGGCTTACAAAACTAGATAGACTACACACTAAAGCACCACCATCTAATGAGCACATAGAAGGGATAATGTTTTCGGCATGTACATCTGCCTGCTAGAAACAGGTTTCCCCTACATGTCCTGCTGTCTCATGCTATCCTCCAGCTCTCTGCTCAAGTCCTAGATGTGACAGTAGAATTGTTCCTCAGTAATCAGAGGCCAAGAGCCATTTTGGTAATATGCAGGGCCTGTAATGCTTAGGTTCATTTTCCTCCAGTTTTAAGACCCCTTTTTATTTTTCTAAGCAGACTGTCATTATTATAATTTGAAAGTGACTGAAGAGGTGCCTAAATGTCCAGAAAATGCTAAGAGTCCAAAGGAAAGGCCACAAAAAGTCACAAGTTAGCACACACAGTAGCAAAGTTAGAAGATGATGCTGCAGAAGACTGCCAAACAGAGGTATTAGTCTGCTTTATTAGAAGGGAAGAAGTCTTATCTAAATCCCTTGTAGGCAGAGGATGTCATCACCACCACAGAATTAAGTCAACCCGGCTTAGGAGGGGAGCTTGAATCATCCCCATGAGCTGACAGGGGAAAGAACCCTGACAGGGAAAAAAAAAATCCAACCCTGAAAACGAATGTACACGTACTCCTAGCCTAATGTAATCGTGTATTCAGCCATGGGTAACTCATTCCTCTCCATCTCTTACTAGCTATAACCTGGTTACTGCTTTCACTTTAGATGGCAGCTCTTTCATTCTGAGAGACAGAGACTACATTGTTCAAGCTCTAGCTCTAGATTTGTAAGACTACACTGGAGAAAGCAAACAATTTGCTGGGAAAGAATCACTGAACAGCTCATCCTTCTGCAGTACAATGAACCATAGTAGTTACCTAGCAAGCACAGAGAAACAACTGTAATATCTTCCAGAGGTTAAAAACCAAAAATTCTCCTTCATCAGCTTTAACTGCAATGCTTTTAAAATCTCTGTGAATGCCCAAGCAATCCTGTCTGTATTCTACATACTTGCACTGCATTGCTTTAAGTTCACCTTGCTAAGTCTGGACAGTGGCTGAGTGAAATTCAAGCACAGATCCGTTAACTTTCAAAACCACAAAGAATTTGTTTTGGGTTTTTTTTCCGCATCCAAGAAGAGAAAGTTTAAATGCTAAACAAAACTCACCCCCAAGACCCCAAATCTTTCACAAAAGTTCCAACCACAGAGAAAGTCGATTTCAAAGTTGTGATTAAGAATTACGATGGCATTCTCCTTCCCATACTTGTGGTAACTCTCTGGGTCAGTGTAGAGGGTGCAATTGGTGCCTGACCACCATTCCAGCAACATCACCATCTCTGGAATAAAGAGCAAGAAATATATGAATGTACATAGTATATGCAAAGCCACAAATTAGTAACAGGTTGAAAAGCATCAGCCACCTCAACAGCCCATGGCAAAGAACGAGCTGTAATGAAGTTGAAATGCTGAACATAAACCACACGGTCACACATCTTGGTACAGCAAGGTGGGGGGGATAAGGGAGAGAAGGGAAATAAAGAGACTGCATAGAAAGAGGGAGCAGAAATTTCCCACAATTATACTGAGAAAAGAGAGTTTCATTTATCCGAAAACTGCAAATTCAGTGCTACAATTTATTTTATCAAAATACATGTAAAATTAGCATTTATGGTTTACAATAGTACAACAAAATTACATGAAGAGCAGAACAAGCTTGTAGGAGAAACACACATACTTATTCCTGCCACATACGGGTCCTCATGCTTCTCTAAAAACTGCACAATTATCGACCAGAAAGCAGTGGGGACAAGACACCTGGAAGCAGGTCTGTTACACGTACATCTTATGCATCATCCTGTTAACTTGTCCAAAGTAACGCTCACATCCCTGCTACAACTAATGCATCCTATATTTGACACAATCTATATTGATGCATTCTATATAGGGGTGCATCAATCACCCAGAGCAAATACAATAGCTCAGACAGGATGAAGAACTTCCATCCCCAGCCCAAAGATATGGTGGGTGGCTGGCAAAGTGTGCAGAGCCAACAATAGTTATTAATAGTATAACTATCTGCACAACCATTAGCTGATGAACTGATGAAGTAAATGGGAGGCAGGGGTGGGGTAGGGAAACAGGGAAACCACTGTTAAATACCTCAGAATCACTCTGGATTGGCACCCAGATTTGTTCCCAAAACCTAACTGTAAGAAATGATACAAGGACCGGTAGGACAGTGACGGCTGTTTAAAGCACAGCTGTATTTACAAAATGGAGAGTTGTTTCTCAGCAGTCTCCTAGTGGCTATCATATAGCTTTCACTTTCCTATTTGCTTATCCCATTATCAAGCACAGGCAAAAAGTAGGCTTTGCATTTGTTTTGCTTGTAACTACAAGCCTGACCACAAGACTTGTGAATCAAACCTTCATTCAGCAAAGTTTCCCTGGGCTGAGGCATAGAAAGTTGAGGTGAGTCAGTGAAGCCAACAAGCTTGGAGAGCTCTATCTCAACGCAGATGGAAAAAAAAAACCTAAAAGCAGTGGCTCTCCTCAAGCAATGCATGTCCTGAGCTGGGGGGACCATGCGACTAACGACAGCTGTCTGTCAAAACAGAAAAGAGGAGTTAAGGGACATGTTTGCTTCCTGTCAAAGCTATCACAAAACTTCTGCACCAAAGCAAAGGTCTAATGTGAGGGGTTATTCTTTGCTAAATTAAACGCATACCCTTCTCAGAGCATACCTGTGCTATATGAATGTCTCTGC
Source organism: Steatornis caripensis (assembly GCA_013398225.1). Lineage (NCBI taxonomy): Eukaryota > Metazoa > Chordata > Aves > Caprimulgiformes > Steatornithidae > Steatornis > Steatornis caripensis. The sequence goes on along the minus strand of VZSC01000950.1, from coordinate 469,354 downwards.
TGGACGGATGAGACACTGGAGATGCTATCCTGGCTTCAGGAAAGTCTGAAGGCACCATAAATCCTTATTCACCTCAGAAAAGATCAAAACCAGGCCAATCGTTGAAACACTTCTGAAATCCTTTCAACTCAGGTCCCCTACTGGCCTCAACCAGTAACCAAAACCAGAAAACGGCCAGGAACAAGTTGTCTACATTTGCAGTCATCATTAGCAAAATTAACTGCCTGAATCATTTGAGGACATGGTGCTGTACACTGGAGAACAGGCGTTAGTGACATGAACGAATTTTATCTAACAGCGTTATAGCCAGGCGAATAGACAATCTCTATTCAAATAACATTATCTTAATACAATAAAATCATGTTTATGGTACGGATAAATGACTGACTCATCAGTCCACCTGCTTATTTCTAATAAGGGCAGGTACCTGTTACCATGGCAGGAGTAATACTATTCAATGCATGCTATTATGTATCAAAACAATAGTCAGAGATGTGGAGGGAGACCTAAACTGTTATATGTTAATGGAACAATGATTTAAGTGCTTGGAAACCAATTTCCTAATGAAGGCCGAAGATGTTCACGTCTCAGCGAGAGCGCTGTGGAGATACAGAAGTGCATACACAGCTGCACTTCCAGACTTCCCCTGCTAAGAGCTGCCTTGCGAGACACATTCACAATTTTACATCTTTCCAGAGGTGGAGCTTTCTATTATATTTGTATCAGAAATAAAATCCCTCCACTCCTCAAAACACAGCAAAATTGAGTTATAATTTGGGAGAAAAACCCCACGCTAACTTGCAAACCTTTACAGCATCTACAGTCACATCCTGGGGCAGGACACAATCACAGAAAAGAAAGGATGTTAGTGACAGGATTAGACTTCCCTTAACTAGGAACACAACTAAGAGAATAAATGACTGCCATATGGGATTTTCTTTTCTTTAACTTCTACTGCCGCTAAACCTATTGCCTAAAATAAGTAAGTAGAGATGACTGTGAGGCCCTCTTGAAGAAAAAAGCCAACTTCACCTGACAAAAAAAAGACGACTTTGAAGCCATCCCACTTCAAGTGTGGTTTTTTTTTTTAGTTTGTCTTTTCCTAAAGAATTTGAACAAAACTAAGACTATATCATGCATCTCACTATACAGGTGTGCCATACGCATAGATCTCTTCAGTTATATATTTTCAGTCTCAAATACATTCCAATAAAAGCACAGACAAAAATATTTTTATATGTGGTTCGATTCTTCAGGCTTCACATGAGCAGGATTTTTGTTTGAATAAATACTGCTGAAGTAGGTCCCTATCCCTCACCTCACATGCCCATTTGTCACTGATGTGCTCATGCAGTTGCTGCAGAAACACAAACTGGCACTGAATGCCTCTAGATCAAATAAAATAAATACCATCTGCCAGACTTTAAGCTCTTAAGAGGTTTCTTTCCATCATCTTCCCTACTCTTTCTTTCCACTTCTTCCCAGCCTCCTTTCTCTTTGTGGTTCTTAAGCAATGATTCGCAGTGTCGGTTTGCACTACTCTTGCATCGTGCCACCAGCTTACTGCCGCAACCTGCCACAGAAATTTATCACCCAGAAACCTGCTGTGGTGGCTCAGCAGCACAAGGTCACTCACACACACTCTCCTTCACAGTGTGGACGATCAGTGCAAGTTTCTTCCTCTTTGTAACCCAGTCAGACTGTATAACCAAAAATCAGTTTATATAGGGGAAAAAAGATTCTCTTGTTCCCAACCAGGGCTGGTCCAAGACTTCCAAAGCTTCTCCTCTCCACTCGCTTTCACAAGGTTTGAGTTTGAACATCACAACTGAGCTGGTAAATTCACCTTCAACCACAGCATGGGAGTTCCCACCTTGCAAAGCAACTCCTCCAGTGACACTTCCACACAATTGATGCAGAGGAAGGGAAAAAAACAAAGGGACTTGAAGTCTCTCATCCCTGCTTTGAAGTCAGTGTCCTTGCAGTATGTTACAACTAGCTTCAGAAGAGACTGATGGTAGGTGGAAAACATGCCTTCAAATGCCTAATATGGATACCCTGTCTGCCTAAGAATTTTGAATTTTTTTACCCTTCTGGAATAAAAACCCCCTCACCCTGCTACAACGGAATGGCCCCCACCTCATGCAAGACTGGACTGCTTCCTAGCCCTTCACTGCACAAATCTGAACTCCCTCAATGCCTACACTTATAGAACAAATAACTAAAAAGAAAACATCTCCAAGGATGACCTGAACTATAACTAGTTACACAAAAAACACTTAAGGGAAGAAGGGAAACACACACAGAGTTTACTGAGACTTGTTACTTTCCACCTCAAAGTCTTGCAAGAATAAGTCATTAAAATGGCTAACATTGTTCTTGTATAGATTTTGTTAGTAATTCCTTTGCGTAACTATTCTTGATAAGCCACGAAAACATTTGCTTACAAGATTAATCGTATTTTAAAATTCAACTAAAAGCATGGTTATGTATTGGCTCAGTAAGTACAATAATTTGAAGATCTCAAGTAAGTATGTAACTTGTTTTAAAGAACAACAGAACTGTTTCCATCTATGACATTCTTCATTTTCTTTAACCTATGTATCAAGGCAACACCAAGAAAGGGAAGTTAGAAAATTCTTATGGGAATATGTGGTAAAAGCATAGTAAAGTCTCCAATACAAATAAAAAATAAGACAAGTGGGCAACCTGTGAGCACTGTTTCAAAGACCAGACAGGGTGAATGGCTACGTGATGAATGAGTACATAGCACAGAAGACTTGGGAACGCATTTAAAATAATAAAGTAAAAATAAGGCTAAAGACAGCCTGACAGATAGTGTAATCCAGCCCATGTCTGTCTGTGGAAGAATGACTTACAATAACAACTTACCACCGTTCCAGAATTTCAGACTACACTTATTAGGCGCACCTCCTAAATGTTTTCCATAGAACAAATTAAAATTTACAGGTAACTGAGAAAAGCAAGTCTGTTGCCTTCTCTGGGCTACTCAAAAGCCCTGTGTGTACCACAGACAGGGTTAAACCCCTAAATGATACATACTATATTAACTGCAAAGTTGCTCAGGAGGTTTTCGAAGCAATTCCAAGTATTGATGATGACAGTCTCCTTACAAGGCTATTCTAGCTCTTCACTATACCACCTAACCTGACCAGTCATTTATCTCGGATCTCTACTGCCTTCTCCACAGGAGCTACAAGTAATGGTGAGGAAAACTTGAAGGCAGCTGTTCTGCTGTAAGCTTGTGCTGATTAGGTACATGAAACAATTGGAGCTCAGAGCTGGAACATTATTACACGTCTGCAAGAAATTTTTTTAAAATAACTTATTACAAAAAAAGCATATATGTATTTCCTGTGAGGGGAACAAAAAGCTTGTTCTTGAGAAAAAATCTGCAGTTGGGAAGTCAAGCAATGCCTCCCTCCTTTTCCCAAGATGAGGGCGAGGTCATTCACAGAGCCCAGCCAGACAACGCATCAGCTTTCCAGCTTCAAGCAGATTCCGTTCTTTACCCTGCTTGAGCAACACATGCAGGTGTGCATCAATGAGACGTAACGGAGTAATCCAGTCCACTCCGAGAGAGAGGTCCTGGTCTTCAACCTCTAGGAAAATGAATAAGTCAACTGGTTTAAATAGAAGAGAAAACCAAAATCCAGCCCCCTCTTGCCTCAGCACCACTACTCAACACCTACCCCCCGCTCCCCCAGTTTACTCTGGCTGGTGATATAATCACTGTTACCTTTGAACTTCTTTTCCCCTCCTTTAAAGCAGTTTTGTAGCAAAAGGGGGGAGGCTGATGGGGGAGGAAATCATGCACACAAATTGAAAAACAAAACCAAACAAAAATCTTTCTGTGTTAGCTGCAGGTCTGCTCTTGGAGATTTTTGCCCCAGTCCCCACAGGAGATCCTGTAAGCAACTCCCTTGAATAACACTTCAATGAATTACATGACTGTGCTTTTAGGGACAGAAACCACCAACAGACAGGAAGGCAGGAATGATGACTCTTAATTCCCCGCCCCTCACAGTAAGTTACTGGACGTCCTTGCAAGGAAAAAGATAAACACACCCCAGCCCTTTCATAAATTCAGGCTCCGAGACCCATTTATTTCAGCATTTGCTTGCAGGAAATTCTTTTAATGCACTTCTCTTCACCAGTTCTGTATTCCAACAACGTGCTGCTTCTGCCACAAATGACTGAGGTCAGTAGCACATGCACTGATCAAAGGAGTTAGTACCAACAGACAGTGAACGCAAGCATGCCGCTTGGCAAGTTTTTATGACAACCAGCATTTGCTTTGTTTGAGCATGAATGCATCTCTTCTGGAGGTGGTTTCTTGTTGCCCAAAACACCATTGGCTTTTTCCTACTGTGCACAGGAGCACCATCACACAGGAACTGCTTAGCAAAGAAAAAATGGTTACAGCACATCCACTGCAAGTCACTGTGGAAAAGAAACACCAGTCTCATTTCAATGCTTTCTTTTAAGCAACTTCCTATATACACACATATTGAAAACAATCTTTTCTTCATGCATCCTTGGCCTGCTTGTAGGTTGTTTTATTTTTAAACCTGCATATCTTTAATTTAAGAAATACTGTCCGTACTTAGCTGCTTTGAGTAGACCTTTTCACTCTTCAGAATGGTACACTACGACCATTACGTTTATTACAAAGACCTCAACATTCCACTCTTCATGGGAATTAGTTATCAGCGGGAGGAAGATGAAAGCCTGAAACCAAGTCCAAAAGCTACCAACTCCAGCTAGCGAGCAATCCCCAAGAAGATTTTGGGAAGAAGTTACTGATGCTCTTACAGAAGAAGGTTAATTGAGAAGAGGAAACAACATACATCTGTCCTGAGCACACATGCATGTTTTTCATGTTGGTGGATTCATATGAGTGACTTCTGCTTCCTCTCAAAGAAAGCCTGGTCTATAATATACTAAAACCAGGCAGAAGATAGCTGGAAAGGATGATTATGAAGTTATAGCTTCTGTCACCTGTGTGACATAATACCTGTGTACCTGTAACTAACATCACTGTTCCACAGACAATTCTCTTTTTCTGTCCTGTATCCCTACTCTCCTCAAAGTCACAGGTATCAGCCCTTCTTCCTCTCACAAGCTAATGGATGAATAGATAAGTTAACCTTCGATAAACTGCTCTCAATTTGAATTTAACCTGAAGCTTCCGATTTCTCTTTTAAGCTTGAAGAATGATTTCTGCATGCAAATCCTTCCTAGTTTACCAGGTATGTCAACTGGTCTAATAAGAAACAATACTTTTGACCACAAATCATTTCTATTATCTATTTTTCTTAATTTTATTCCAACTGTCTTCAGTCATTCAGACAACATCATCCTGAACAGTAAAGGCCACATACACTACAGCCTCCTGTTACCCATGCACACAGGCATTGTCTGTCACAGTACTTCATGATGCCTACAAATAGCACTTCACACAAGCACACCCCACCAACCCCAGGAAAAGCAGGCTGGGTTCCAGATGTCAGTACCGATTTAACAGCACTAACCTACATTTCTAGCTTGTGCAAACTTTGTCTATCTTAAGCAACCAGCACCATTTCCTATCTTGACTACTATATGCATACAACTATTTCTAAAGTAAATCTGAATTTCAAAGTTAAGGATTTACAAACTACACATCACCTTCTTGAAGTTTAACATAGCTTTCTGGCATGCACTTCAATAACACATTCTGCTGAGGTTGCCTGTTAGGATGCAGAAGACATTCTGGAGAAGCATGCTCAGAGGAGTGCTTCTGCCCCAACTGCTATGCAATGCCTGTACTATGAAGCAGCCTCGAGAATGACAAATGTATGGAAGGACTATCAGGAAAAGTTTTGCTCTGTTCTTACTAGAAGGAAGCATCTTATCTCAGCGAGCAGTAGCTGAGGTCAGATTTCTGTGAATATTATATTATGCTTTTTATTAAATTATTCAGTATTTGATGCACACAAACCAGGAAGTCCAGTACGTTCATCTGTATGAGCACTGACATAAGAGTGCTGGGAGAGGAAAAATGAAAAGAGTAGGTGAGAAACAACTTAAAAGAAGGTGTTAACCGTACTGCAGTGATCAGTAATACAGCATTTGATAACTCTTATCAGTTAGTTCAGCTTGGGCTTGCACAGCAACCACTTTGTAACGGAACAAACGAGCAACTTTCATACTTCAGCACACAGACCCACCCTGGAACAAAGCAAAACATGACCTGATCCATCACACATCCCTCTCCCAGCATGCCCTGATTGAGATTGACCCTGTATCGTGCTATACCCAGGGGACTGTGCAAGGACTAACTTCTGTGTCTCGCTGAAGAAGTTGCTGCAGCAATGATAGCTTGGATGAACACAGCACATATCGGGTTACTCCAGTTCTCATTTTGATGGTTAGTGTGGCGTATTACTGTCTAACTCCCAAAACAGAAGCTTAAATGAGAGCAGGGTGACCTATATTAAGCATAAGCAAGTACCATCTTAAATTGACAGACTCAAAAAATCAAATACAGTAATTACGCAGCAGTTACAAATCTGCTCCCAAACTTTGATAAAACACCAAATGCATGGACAAGTACTCGCCAACAAGTACTTGAATCTCTACAGTTTCTTTTCAAGCTCTTTCCCAATACCAGAAGGGTTAGGGGCAACTTGCTCTGAATAAAAATTGAGAATCTGGCACAACTCGATAACTTTCAGAAGAAACATCAGCTATTTACAAGACTTGCAGCATGTACAAACAGAGCAAAGAAAAGTGAACAACTGAAGAAGCAAACACAAGTACAAAACTCACTAGGTAACAAGAAGAATAAAATTACAAATATTGTTAAACACAGGAGCCACCAGATGGGTACAGTCAGTTAAAGAATTTTACTAGTTTTGATCAGGATTTCAGAGATCAGAAAGAAACACCCGATACATTTGTAAACTTTTGCATGGTACAGGCCAAAAAAGATCCCATCTGCTAGTATAGAAAAGGCTAGGAAAGAGTGGAAGTGCAAGTCAGGACTGCAACCTGTTTTAAACAAAGTAGACTTCTGGGTTTTGTTCCTCAATAATTGGGGCTATGTATTTCTTTTTGTGAAAAGATGGTATGAGGATGTCAAATCGGTTTGGCTTTAAGTGAATGGGAGAGGAGGGAAACAGATGGATAATCCTTTCCACTGGGATAGACCCAGAAATCTGACAATGAACCCCATACTTCATTTGACTATGGAAGGAATCTTTTTTTATATTATTTGAGACAAACATATGTTATGGGTTAACCCCAGTCAGCAGCTAAGCCAAAAAGCCAGGAGGAGCTGTGCTTCTGTACCAACCATTTCTGAAGCAGCTCAGCCTCCCTCATATGTTGCTAGTATCTTTTTCATTTGGGGTGCTGCAGGCCTCAGATCCTCTACATCCCAGAGGACTGGGATGTTATGATGCCCATTTTGATATATTATTCCCCAAAACTGGATCTCTCATGAAGGTCCTTTGACCCTGGTTTGTTTTATGGCAAAATCAGCTTTCAGAAGAATCCAGATTATTCTCTTCCCTTTCTCAAACACAGTTCCTCAGCTGAGATGCCTCAAACTGAGTGTGACAAAGGACTGTTGCAGGTTAACCCTGATCAGCAGCTAAGTGCCACACAGCCACTTGCTCACTTCACCTATGCCCAGCAGGACAGAGGAGACAATACGAAGCGCTGAAGCAATAAAACTCATGGGTTGATATAAAGGCAGTCCAATAAGCAAAGAAAAGAGGAAGAAGAAAGGGGGAAGAAAAACCCAAAATGAGTGACACAAAAGCAATCACCTCCCACAAGCAGCCCGATGCCCAGCCTGTCTCAAAGTAATGTCTGTCTTCCAAAAAAACAGCCCTCCCTTCAGTTTTTATTGCTGAGCATGATGTTATAGGGCATGAAATATGCCCTTAGTCAGTTCAGATCATCCGTCCTGGTTGTACCCCCTCCCAACTTCTCACACACCCTCAAGCAGCTTGCTTCGGGGGGCAGACAGAGCAGGGAAAAGATAAAGCTTTGGTGCTTTGCAAGCACTGTTAAGCAATAGTCAAAGCACTGGTGTGTAATCAACACTGTTTTAGTTACAAATCCAAAACACAGCACCATACAGGCTATTAAGAAAAAAAAAAATCCATACCAGATAGACTCATTACAACTATACAGAATCCACTCTTTATGATTAAATTCTGTCTTTGAATGGTGAGCGGACTAAAGACTACATCTAACGACTAAGACAGTCATTCAGTCATTCCTAGCCAGGATGAGAGAAATTTCTTTAGGTAAGTGCAAGTCTTCCAACAACAAAACAAATACTTTTGCCCCAGTATCATCAATGAGAAAGCAACAAGGAAGACTGGTGACAAGCAAGCAGTATGAAAACAAAGGTAATGCAAAACTCAATCTAATGAAATTTCAAGTCAAGGACACCCAGATGACCTCCCAGAATACCGAATCAGATGTGAAATGAAGTCTCATCAAAAAAATAGTTTCAGACTGAGCATGGCACTATGTTTTTAAAAATAGAGAAGAGTAGAAACATACTACTAATATTTAGACTGGTGAGTAAAGAAATGATCACAGGGTAACAGCAGACACAGTAATCAAGCCTCAGTACTACATGAGAACAAAACCAAACCAAATAAAAGAGTTATTCAGAAGAGATGTCTGCAAGAGTTGGAACTTAGGAAAACAAATCCTCTATAATTTTTCAGAGGCAGGTCTATATGTCATTACCTGATAACTCCGATTTTATAAGGAAAAGAGATATTTCAAATCTAACGTACCTAGGTCATAGTAAGCTATTCATGTGGTACAATAAAAGAAACTGCTATTAAACCAAAGAGAAAGTGAAGATTAGGAAACAGCTGGAAAGGAGAATTAAACTAAAAAGTGCAATTATCTGTTGTTGTCTTTTGATCAATCTGGATAAAGACAGATCTCCTTGAACTGTTTCTGATGACTAAAACATTCAACGTAAATTAATAAATTTGTGGATGATACAAAGTCAGAACATACTTTACGAATCGGATGACTTGGAGAGGTAAGGTAACAGAAATGGAATTAATTTTGATAGGACAAATCATTGTGTGATGCCTTGCAGAACTAATAAAATAGAGCCTCATAATTTGGAAATGACAGAAGAGAGAGGTATCTGGGAACATCAGCTTGCCACCAAAAGTTTCTGCTCTGTTCATACTACACAGCTCTAAGAAGGAAAAAGATGGCATTAGGATGTTTGTTTCTGGAGAGACAGGGAATAATGCATTGCACTACTGCGATAATCTCTGGGCCAGCTCATCAGTACCAGACATCATGCTCAGGAAGAAAAAACTGAAATAAAGCAGATGCAGACCAGGGCTATCAGGATGAGCGGAAAAGAGAAAAGCTTGTCTCACTGAAGTTATCAAATGCTGAAAGAAGATTGGGTTGCTCCCAACAAATATAGCTTAAGGAAGTGGGAGGTTAATAGTGCAGAAAAAGACCAATTTAAGCAAAACACCACTAGCACAAGAACAACTGTGCCTGAAGTGACTGAAAATACAGGTATCTCATATCTGAAGCTTCTTCAAATTGCTTTGGCAGATTGAAAATACCCAACAGCTTTATAAACTCAACAAGACTCATCTTAAAAAGAGGACATTATACTGTTGCTAAAAACAGTACGAATTTATTTAAGTGACACAGGAACTCCTTTCTAGTCCTATTTCCTGTCATTAGAAAAAAGTGAGATTTTCCAAACAGATTGTCATATAAACCAATGTCTCCTCTCTTCCATCACTGCTTGAGAAACACACTGCAGAGCTATGTTATTAAAGGCTGCAATGAGCATTCATTGGATATGGAGAAAGACAGTTATCATGCAGCGATATGCAAAGGCTTCTGTTTAAGCAGGGTAGCACCAGCCAGCAACCTTTCCAAAAGGAGTTCTCAGCTGAAAATCACCTTCCACGTGTCCAGGGTCTGAAAACTCAAGTACGCACAAAAGCAAGTGTGAAGCAAGTTAATAAATGTTATAGTCTTAACTTGAATTTATTCAATCACAATTGACTTTTTTTGACATAATGAATCGTTAGCATTTCCTTACAGGGCTTTCAGCATTGTCCATACTTAGGACTCGTACTTTCACTTAGAATCACACCCCACACGTTCATGTGACTGAGGTTTTTTGCCATATACATTGCTTATATGTACTAATTAGATAATCTAAAAATTAGGAAAGTTATTTGACTCAAGTGAATCTTCCATGTTTCATCCACATATTATAGGAAGGAAACCTATTTTCACATAATTTCTTTCCTTCTAGCATGTATTCTTACAATAGCCTTAATTTATACATAAAGCAAGTTTATGCTCTTTAGTTTCAAAGGAAACAAAGATTTGGACTTTGGAAAGAAAGCATTTGAGAACAAAATAGCACATCAAGAGAGAAAATCTCTTTATTTTTGTTGCTCTAAATCCATGCCTTCAACATGTTTAACCTGCATTTTCAGTTACTGACAAGCAAGGATGTGAACTTACCTCAGAGAAAACTGACTAACGATAAAACAGACTACCAGCTGCCATAGAAAGTAATCTCTAGCACAAAGTGGAAGAAAAGTGAATTTGATTAGGAAACTGAGCAACAGGTAATTTAAATCCTAAGAAAATCTACCGTGCTGCTTTTAAATAAAGCCTCCAGTTACTAAGAGTTACATTTCATAGAAGTGTAAACACATAAAAAGGAAATACCATATCTGTCAAACAGCAGAACAAGAAAACTAGGGGCCATCACATCTAAGGTTTCTGTACTTTTCCATTAATATTTGCACTTGGCTTTTGATTTCAGCACACTCATAAGAAATACCCACATATTACCAGAAATAATATGCTACAAACAATTTATTTCTAAGGACTTAAGGTAGATAACTTCTACTTAAGTCTTCTTACACACAACATATTCTATTTGAATTTCAGGACAGGAAACAAAAAACTGATTACCTGTATTACATCTTCAGAGTTAATGGTGAATAGCCATGGAACCTCTGTCACTTTGAGAACATTGTTCAGAACAAAACCATTACTCATTTTTCACTTGCATTCCACGAATTCCCTGTCTCTGCCTGTAATCTTACAGCACCTCATCACGTGAGGTCTTGAGAGACAAGAACTATGTCCCGGTGCTTATTTTAGCTTCTTAATCCCTAACAATGACTTTCACAAAGTGTTCTTTAAAGGGACAATAAGGTCAGAAACTATAAATCAAACAAATGGCTTTCATGAATTAAAAATAAAGTACTACAGATCAAATATACCTATCAAGTACACAAAGCTGTGATTTTTGTACTGGGTGTAGTGTGTACCTCCTCAAACTGAAGTTATCCAAACATACACATATACAAAAACCCCCACTTTTTCTTACCAAAGAATGTAATAACGCATCAGATACAGTACATTCTGTTACAAAAGACATACACCAAAAGCATACACAGCAATACACCACAGGTAAGGACATCAGTGCCTCTTAAATCACATTTAGTTTGATTGTGCTTGCATTAATATTTCCTTAAAACTTAAGTGAAGCAAGAAAGTCAGAAAAAGAATCCACAGGCAGCGAACACCGTGACCTGCTCAGCCAGCCTGCAGCTTGTATGCTCTAGCAGGTGAGGATGTCAAGACACCACTAACTTTCCTAACCTCTCACTGCTCAAACTAAGAGGCTGCCCACAAGAAAAAAAGAAAGCATTACTGGCTTTCTCCTCTTTGTCCCAGTGGCTCAATATAACACTGCAGAAATACTGCTCACAGAGGTAATTTGTTTCTTGCTTTTGCCTGTCTGCTGCAGTAGTGTTGTACTCTTAGAGTTATTTGCAATGAACAATTTTCCCAGGAAACACAGTTTAGCTTTCACGGTGCATGGCAACCTAGCATAATCATTAGGCTCAGAGTTTACGCTCTTCTTCAGTTTCCAAAAAGACATCATCTGTCATTTACAAAAGGCAGGCTGTGCTTCTCTGTTAATGAAGACATTTTCCTATTCAATGCTTTGCAAATTATGAAGCATAGCAGCCAAACTTATAATTTCAGCTAGGTACAGAATGAATAGCTATTGCTTCTTTTAAAAGGTATGATATGACTTGTCACAGCAGTAGCGAAATAAAGATCCATCATGCAAACAAGCTGTGCATGTGTCAGGAGTAGAGAGGTATCGCAAGATCAGATGCATACACATTATTGATATGTCTTTCAACTTTATCACAAGTATTTCTAGAACAACAGAATCACAAAAACCCCAGGAAAGATTCAAGATTAAGCAGGGGATACAATATTACACAAACTATATCAGGTACGAGAATTTTCTCCCACGACAAACTGATCAAAACTGTACAGAAATCTCAGAACAAAGGCGGCAGCCTATTGCAGGAGTCAGTTATATCCTTGAACTAGCTAGATAATTCCTTCCTGAATTATCTTTACCACCTTTGTTGCTCCAGTTTTCTCAAAATTAAAGATGCACAGGACCCATACAACTCAGCAACTTGGACTGCAGTGTTTACCAGCCTGCAAGGTGATGGAGATAAACTTATCCTCTTTGCACGCTCTAGGCCATACACACTACTGATTTGAAATACTCTGCTTTAACTCATGCAGGCTGACATTTCTCTTTGCATTAGGAAGGCTTACAGCTTTGTAAAATCAACCCTTCATGATGGTCTACTTGGACTTCTCACAGGACTGCAGCCACTTGAAATTAAGAGAAGCACAGTAATAGCCCCAGTTCTGGTTGCTCTATCAGACCCATCAACAGCAGACTGCAGAGTTGTTAGGTTGACAGCTGGCATTGTGCCTGAGGTCTCCAAGGTTCTGTGCAGATCATTTGGACCTTCTCTAAGAGTCTTGCCTAAAAAGCTGGAAAGTGGAAAGTCAGTACAAATAAACACCACTTAGCACTTGAATTTACTAACCTTATTTGAAGGCTTAGACAATATCCTCCTGTGTTATCAACACTACTGCTTCAACATCCTTGCAACAGCTTGTAGCATGACAGAACTAAGAAGAAGGGTCAGGGAGAGCCTGCAGGTGCACCAGTCCTCTCTCACTATGGGCCTGTTACTTGAAAACAGTGTAATTTTGACCAACTCAGATCTTTCTCTAGCTGGAATTGCCATGTAGCCTGATAGCAGTGGAAGAAGCAATGTCAAGCAAGTTCAGCTGAAGGACAGAAATCACTCACTACCTAAGTTGCTGTGAGCATAATTCCTTCCAATTTTTTTCTGACTGCCAACGATGTGACTGAGAAGCTTGTGAAAGAAAAAAAAAAAACAGCAGAAGAGCAGAGGAGAACACTCCAGCTAGATGGCGTGCAAAGGCTACTCCAACAGCCTGGCTCTGCAGGATGAAGCTTGCATGGAGGCTTCCACAAGGAAGAACTCAACCCAGAATTCTCCAAATCCAGATGTTACAGCACATCAGATCACTCCTTGACACAGTATAGCAGTGGGCTAAGCCAGCAGATCTTGAAGTTCAGCAAGGAAGAGTTTGATTTATGAACCGTGTGGAAGAGAAAGATGCACAGGAGGGAGTAAAGCTGCTTCTACAGAGGGTCCAGATCAAGGGGCCAGGCCCAAACCTGAAGTGGAAGTCTCTCTCTGCTCTTAGCTAATTAAAAATAGTCAAACAGCAAAGGAAAAATACATCTAAACAAAGAGTCAAAACTCTGTTGTAAAATATACTTTGATTTTCAAACCAGAGCTGGCCATTTACAAAATAAACCCCACACAAGTCAACAAGGAATGGGGACAGGAAGCAGGTTTCATTTAACATCTCTAAGTGGGGGGCACAGAGGGAGCCCCAGGCTAGCCACAGAGCCTATGTACCATTGCTTACTTTTTAGATGCAGAGAGCAAAAGGCAGGGTGTGCAGCATACAGAAACAGTCCCCAGGCAAGCATGCAAGGTGGGATTCTCTTATAGACCCACAGCGCATGCACAGGCTGCTGAAAGTGGAGCTCACTGATAACTGCTCAAAGGCATGCTCTACGCAGAGGTAGCCTGTGACTGGCAATGAATAATATGCTAAAAGGAACACTTCATAAATGTGACATTTGGAATATTAAAGTACAAACAAAGCTACAACTTTAAAGTGGTAACAACCACCTCCTTCCAACACTTAGTATTTTGTCAACATAACTTCAAGATAAAAACCACAGATTAGGAAAGAGAAGTATATATTATGTAGTTAAAAGCTAAACAAAGCAAACAAAAAAAGCCAATACTACCCCCACCCAGCTGATTCTGTAAACTATAAGAATTAAATGCAATTTTAAGGTGAAATGTGATTTTTGCATTAGTCACAAGTAAACATTAGTTCCTGACGACTGATGGTACACAGACTTTTTTTTCCCCCCCACTTTCCTCTCTCCCCACAAATATATACTGACGTTTACTTAAGTCAGCCAGATCCTCAATTGGCACAAAAATAATCCTTGACTCCAGTGTAGTCACTGTTACACCATGCTGAGTTACACAAAATAAGGATTAGACTCATCACACCATTACAAAGCTAAAGCTTTATCTGTGGTTTGATCTTCTTGGCAATTTAACCTCAGTGCTTGCTTAGTCATAGAATTAAAACCTGCATGTATGCATGCGTGAACTGGTTAGTGCAATAACAGAAAAATATGTTGCTTTATTGAAACATTATCGCTGTAATTCTGAAGGTCAACATTACACAGCCATAGTTCTGATGCTTGCTGTGCCTCAGCTCCATGAACAAAACACATTTCATTTTCTTCCAGAATGGAGAAAACAAGCACTTTGTTGATAAGAAGTGTTTCACTTTTTGATGGAGTGTCATCAATGTTTTCTCAGATGAAACATATCAAATTAGATAAACTGTAGTTTAATATGGCCAAGCTTGCATTCCTCTAACATAGCCAAGCTGTAATTGCTTTGGGAATCAAGATCAGAATCAAATTTAATGCAAGATCTTAAATGCACAAGCCTTCAACATATCCTGCAAATTAAGAGTATTTCAGATTCTCTTAGAGGGATAGGAACCGAGAACTTGTGTTTGAAACCTTTACATTAAGGCATGCCTCTAATATTTGAGCCAGCAGCTCTGATCTGGGCACAAGCATTGCACAGGACCCTTCCAGTTACTGCACGTGTACTGGCACACCATGTCATTTCCCAGCTTCCCTCCAGCTCCCATTCCCATATTGCCTTCCCTCTGGAAATGCACACTGATCATTCAAGTTCGATCAAATAGATTCTCTCTTTCTAACATAATGTCCACAAGATGTAAACCACAATTTTTCTCAGGTAAAAAAGAACTTTTAAGTCAGCATGTGTATTCTTGAAACGAGATTTTTCAGTTGATGCTCCCTTCTCTAGTGCAGTCCTGAACTAGAGGGGTGGAGGAATACAGAAGCAAGTTTTGTTCTTTAGCCACTGCTCTGTTTAAACTATCTCCATGCTGAAAGTTAAAAGCACCCCTCCCATCAACAAAAACAGCAGAACACTTTAACATTTCTTTCACAGCTTTTTTCTTTTATCCCTACACGATCTGCCTACAAAACAGCTTCTTCTCTCCAAGTTACACAGTGTGTTTAACAAACCCAGCCTCACAAGTACAACAGGTTTAACATACATAAAGATCTGCAGTAGCCCATGTTTTGAAATGCTCTTTTCAAACCCTTTGGGGAAATTAATTATTTAACAGCCATGTGTCAGAGATACTTGTCTCACATTTGATGGCTTCTCTTACCCTTCTTCCCCAAGGAATTTAGCATTACTCCTATGTTCCAAGAAACCAGCAGTTCCTCAGAGGCAACAGGACCAGTCAGTGGAGACAACAATCGAGCAGGCATTTCCTCCTGCTACTCTGTCCACCAGGACTGCTCCCAAAGGCCAGCATACAACTCCTTGTTGAAGACCTAACGAGGCACTGAAGGAATGATCTTCCAACTGTAACACCAGAATTCAGTAAAAGTGCCCTTCCACACAGACAAGTTGGTCCCACTGATTTCTTCTACTAACATCTATTTTTCGTATCTCAAGAAAAACATTCTACAAAAGTACCCACCTTCAACATGCACTGCTCATACATGAGAGCAGACAACCTTCCTATCCTTTTTTCGGTCTTCCCTGTTTAAAATACCATCATCATCACAGTACTTTTTTACAGCAACAAATCAATGACGCAAGCTGGAAATAAAGGAGAACCTCCAGCATCCTGACACTTACTCTTTGTATGATGGCCAAAGACAGCATTATCATTACCAGCCCATTTGGGACAAAGTACACAACAGTATTTCCAACCTTCTCACATTGTTCACAGTAACCACCTTTGAAAAACAGTTCTGAAGATTACTACGGCACTCCAATATCCTACATAACATAGGAAAAACCTAGCATGCCACTGCTCTTAATAGAGGTCCAATTCCCATCTTTCCAACATGGAAAAATAACTTTTCAAGGACTTAGTTACATGGCACATGCATCGAGTAGCAGCACGTAGCAGGTCCTTTCTTTCCCACTAACTTTAAGTCACTAAGTCCAATAGTGTAACCCACACAGCCAGGGATGCTCCTGGGATATTGTATGCCCTTCTGCTCACCTGCACTTGCATAAGGGTCTATTTATCAACCATCATCTGCTTCCCACGTGAAGAAATCTATCACTTCTTATCAGAATAAAGTCCGTATCTCAGACTCACGGATCTGCGGTTCCAGCCTACCTAATTCTCACCCAAGGACTACATGCACCTACAGGAAGCTACAAGCTACTGCCATTAAAACTAAGGAAATTTAAATCACCTTTCAGGAAACCCTGAATTTTAGGCATGAATTAATGCCGATTTCTAGCGCTGAGTCAGAGTCTATGAAGACGCAGGGAAAACAAACTGCACAGTAAGCTTCAATCCAACGAGAATTTTTCTAAACTCTCAGCATTTAAAAAAATACTGAAAATATAGTGTCATACTAAAAGGAAAATGTACTGTGGTCTCTATTTTAAACTCTAGATAGACTACCTGGAAACTAAAAAGCTATGTCAGCTATTTTGCCTGTGTATCTTCGTCATTCATGAGCACAAAAGGCAAGACATGTTCAAATTAAAAAAAAAAAAAACTTTAATTGATGTATTTTGTTGGGTAGGACAACTCATTGATAACAATTCAGCTGAGGTCAGTCTGCCTTCGATTTCTGAAAATATAACCCAATCCAGTCAATGAAAGCACTTTTCTGAATACTGCAATCCCCCTCTCTCTCTTTTGCCTCTGTACAAAGAACAGCATTACAAAAGTCTATGACTTAGGCCCTACAGGTAAGTGGTTTGAGTCTGAAGGAAGCAACAAACTCTCTATACAGTTCTCTATAGCTATCTTGCCAATATAGACTCCTCAGCAAACTACAGAGCATTAGCACACTGCACATCTTTAGATGAGAGATAGTATGAGCTAGGGAGAAAGCCTGGAAAACATCAAAAAAGAAAAAAAAATAAAAATCCAATAAAAGACTCTCCACAGCATTGAAGTGTGGTACAAGAAAGGAGCTCTTTTACAGCAGCAAAGCTTTATTAATGAGAACCCCTGTGAAAAGCCTCACAGCTGCAGATTGCCCACGCTTTCTCAAAAACCAAGGGTAAGCTTCTTTAGAAGTGACAATCTGTACTCTCTATCTTTCCTTACCTAACACAGGCAGTAGATACATTCATTCATCAAGATCTTTCATTAGCAATACATATTGACTTCTGAATGTTTTTGTTTTAACAGAGCCACGTAAATACCAATGAGAGGTAAGAAATTTATCTAGAATGGAAAAACTCATGTATTAGTAAGCTCACTTGTTTTTTAACTTTCGAACAAAATCCCACACTATATTGCAGAAATTCAATATACTGGAGATTCAGTTTAGAAACACAGCTAAGTGAACTTAAGAATAATCAGGCTGAAGTGTACTTTCCACTTCTTTAACACCATGACAGAAAGGAAATGTTAGTTATTGACATGCCAATGCAGTTTGCTTAAGTACAGAAAAAGCACACAGCTGTAAAATACTAATAAAAGTGGGCTAACAGAAGAGCAAAATAATCTACCCACAAACAATTGCACTGTAATCTCGTATCTCTATCCCTTTGTGGTTCCTTATTTTGTTTGGAATATTATTTCAGCAAGGACCAAAATGAGTCTGGCCTCCCCAAAACCAAGTAGACAAAAGAATTGTTTTGCACACATTTCCATTTGGTTTCTTATCCAGAGCTAAAGGATTCCTACTTCTGAACATGGTGTTGGAAGAAACATGTTTAAGTACAGACTTTGCCAAGATGGGTGTAAAGGAAATTCAGCAACGTACATTTAGACCGCCCGATAAGACCCTGCTACCTTACAACAAAGTGAGAAAACAACATAATCCTCAACTAAGAAGCCTCAACCTGAAGGCTGCAAACAAGTCACAGGAAATAACCACTAGCCATAGAAGAGTACCAAGCATGTGCACTGAGAAGCAATTTCATCTCAAGTGTCACACTGAAAGGAAATCCTGCTTCCTACCAGTTTGGAAATCCTGCTGCATGACGAGCTCGAAAACATACTCCACAACAAATTGCTGCTATGTGACTTTCATGCTTTTGGGAGAGGAAGAATCTCCTAGGTATATGTTTTCAGTGCTGCATATTGCTCA
The DNA here is from genome assembly GCA_013398225.1 of Steatornis caripensis. NCBI lineage: Eukaryota > Metazoa > Chordata > Aves > Caprimulgiformes > Steatornithidae > Steatornis > Steatornis caripensis. Next base: position 450,651 of record VZSC01000950.1, on the reverse strand, counting down.
AAAGGGAGCGGGAATGTAGAAGATGTAGCCAACCAATGGCAAATGAGAGAAGACACACTGCACCTCACTTGGATGTTACATCAGTAGATCTACTTCCTGATCAAACACAGGAGACTACAAAATTCCCCCAATAGTTCTGCCTATGGAGGTAGTGTTCTTCCCCAGACAGAGTTGGATTACTGCTAGTTTGTATTTGCTTGTAACTGGTGATGGAGATCAGTGAGCTACTCTCTACATCTTTGCAGGAAGGTTACACAGCATCAAGAGGCTATCCTTCAGATTTAGTACCATTTTAGCAATTAAAATCAGCCCTATAGCTAAAATGGGTTTTCTACAAATATGCAATGTCTCTTAAGAAGAATTTGATCCTCCGATTGTGACATTCACTCCTAGTGAATAAACAACTGTAGCACGAAACTTGTACAAACATTAATGTCTTCACATTCTGTGCTATGGCTTGGATCGTTAGCGATCACGTTCCTGTGATATGTAATGTCAGGTGGAAGTACTTTCATACAAACGCTCCAGATTTACCCCAGTTCTGGAATCTAGGAAGCTTGCTGGCCAGATCTAATGCTTGACAAGAGGTGCAAGAAACTTTGTTATGTGAGATGCCAGACACTAAACAGAATGTGGTTCACCTTCTATTGCTTCCCTGCCATCCCTCTCTCCAATCTGCAGGCTATCACCATCACCCTTCTTCAGATCAGGAATCTGAGGCAAAAAAAAAAAAAAGGAAAATGAAGACAAGCAACCTCTACAAAAGCTCCAGCAACAGCAAAATAACATCAGTGGCAGTGAAGATGCTCTTTTCATTAAAGATCAGACTAAGTGCCTCTCTAGCTCTTTACCAGTATTGGACAGAAAGCATCAGTATCAAATGTTTTTTTCAAATCAATTTTCCCAGAAAGCAGTCCCTTTCTCCTAAACTAAGAGCCGGTCCTAACAGATCATATCCATCCCTTTTAGGTTGAATTAGGAACTCTGTTAAAGGTCATGCACAAATGCCATTCAATCACACCTTCAAGAACAGAACAGCACTATGCTCACACAGCATGCCTGCAATGAGCATACAGTCCTGGTTGATCCACTAAAGCTCACTGTCAATACCTGAACCGCTATGAAATCTGGATAACAATGCCTGCAAGTGGCATAAAATGAGAGGAAGTGAAATGTTATTAGTTGATGGAACAAGTTAGTGGTAGCAGGGAAAATATTGAGGCATTTGCTAGGCACTGTGGAGAACTTATTCGTAGTGATCCATATAATTCTGCTAACACAATCTGGAAAAAAAAGGAGTTCAAGCTATGATGGATGCAGAGCACAAACACATTGTCTTACTCTACCAGCAAAATAATGGAGAACCTGCTGCAGTGATTGGCTCCTTCAGTCTTCCAATTTAAAGTAGAGAAGTTCAAGGTTTGGTCTCAGTGGGTAACTGTACAAATAACTAGCAGCACTGCCACAAATACAGAACAGGTATAAAAGGGTATTAGGAAGCAGGCTGGAAGAATTAGAGTAGATGACACTTTAGAGTAGATTATTTCTACCCTCACAAAACATCTACATTGTCCAAGCAAAGGAAACTAATAGTTTTTGAGGACATAACTCATTTCAGGGTGACAGAGATCTACCTGGACCCTTTGGAAGGCTTCAAAAGGGAAATCAGTCACAAGAGGAAATATGATCCACCAGAAGGAAACTGTATGCTGATATGTGGTCATACACACAGAAGCTTGCGGCACAGTAGTTCAGACAACTCAACAGTAGGATACTGGGGCACATACCATCATATGACAAGAGAATACACAGCAACAAAAAGAAAACATTCCAAAATCACATCCACAAACAAAAAAGGTGTGATCTCTCCGCTACCCCTAAAATGGGTCCTGTCTGATTTTATGAATGGCATTATACACCCTATCACTTGAAGAGTCAAGTTCATAGTTCAGGATTATGGCATATATCCCCAAGTCTACTTTCCAGCCTCTCGACCCTAGAAGACTCAGACCTCAGAATGAAGCAAGCAAGAGCTGGAAAACACACCAACAGACGCTGCAATGTACTTCATAGCCCAAAACATTTAATCTACTGATCTCTCAGAATTCTTTTGTGAGCAAATACTGATACGCTTTGTTTACCAACAGACATGTTTTCAGCAGAGGTATGATCCAGAAAGCTCTTTGCAAGACTGCTGACTACTAGTGTGTTTTGGGCAAAGAAAAACAAAACCTTGAAGTCATAAAATTTAGATATGGAGACTGTTTAAAATTGGAGCATAGTTTCACCGCACATTAATTGGAATTTTTTTTTAAACACTAGAAGGCAATCTAGCTGTAGAAGCTAACAATATACCGCCACAGAGTTCATAACTTGTCATGTATTATTTTTAAATCAGAAGAATACCTCCTGCTGACCCTACTTTGATGGCTTCAGTAAATCAGATACTACTTTCTTACATTCTATTGTCCTCCCAGCAACAGAAGGTGAGATCACTCCTGTTACTTTGCTCATTTTTCACTAGATCTTTTTTATGATGCAGTGCTAAGTATGTTACTACATTATTCCTGAAAGGAAAACCAAGCAAGTTTTAAAATTAAATGTTACCATGTGATGACATATTATACACACTCTTCTCTGCTCCAAGCATGTACTCAGAATAGAATCTGTCGCACCCAATATACCCCCTATGAGTGTAATTTTTGAGAGCAAAAGAATCCAAAGATTCAATTACATTTATCACTCTAACAAAAGTAGATTTTAGAGAAAGCTAATCATCTACCTTATTGTACACAGCTCAATGATCAACATCAACAATTGGAACTTCAAAGCAGGACATCTCTCCAGTCTGACACGTAAACCTCTACTTCAGATTTGCAGGGAATATGGGAGGAGACCTAAGACTATGTTACAGAAAAGAGGTATGCCAATGGTTTCTCTAGACATACCCAAGGTAGCCCAAGTGTTGAGAATAAAATTGCCACAGTAGCTTGAAGCTCAGTGAAGGCTGCAACAAACACCTCACCGCCGGGGTAGGTACTTGGGCACCTGCCGACTCAGCTCTCCATGCTACCATAACTATCCTGCCCTCAGTAGCACAGTTTATCTAGATTAGAACTGACATGGGCGTTTCCTTAGTACACTATTTCTACAGTCATCCCCATGGCATGGCTTGAGGGAAAGCAAGAAGGCTAACGTGATGGTCTAGCTCTCCAAAGGTTCAAATCAACTTTTTTCTCTTTGCATGACTATCAAATCTGGCCTCCCAACTTCCCCTCAGTATTTCTTGTAAACTTTTCATAGTCTTTACTAGTGGCTTCATATGGATGTGGTGCATGGCACCAAGATAACAAAGGCTTAAAGGGACAAGTAGCACTTGAGAAACAGTCATTTTGTGCACATTACTCAAAACAATGTTGCAAACAGCCTAAGAAAGCAGTCCTAAGGCCCTATGAAAGCTACATCTACGTTGACAAGCATAACTCAGTTTGCTTTATAAATAAAACCCTATAGGATTATGTTAAGGACACTGTGGCATACTTTGAACAACAGCAGACTGCTTCCTCTGCAGTGTAAGATGGCAGTAGAGGGAAGTGGAGGAAGAAGAAAGCCCTGCCTCCCCAGGGCCCTCTTTCTACTTATTCCTAGCCACCTACTCAACTGCACCAGAGGAGAGAATTCTGCTCTCTGCCCCAGCACCACCTTGGTACAAACAAAAGCAAAACAGCCAGGGACTCCTCTGGACTCCAAGTGGGCAGTGGGTTGCATGCAGGGAAACAAAATAATCTTGAGGATTATTTTGATCCCAATACTACCACAGAGCTTTATTTGGATGCCCAGTTCTCACATTGCAAAGCCTATAGCTGTGCATGGAAGAAATCAGCTTTACTGTCTTCTAACAGCCAGCCAAGATGGTGAACTTGAAGCAGTTCTCAATTTCCTCTGGTTTTGTTTCTAGAAAGCTCAGTCATAAGAAGAATCAATTTCCATTGTGTTTTTGCTGCAGTCAATGAGCAGACATCAGGGTGTCTCTTTCCATGCAAAGAAGGGCCTTCTCTCAGAGGGATTTACAAACTGCAGCCTACACAGTGTAACTTTACCCAGAGGTGTAATAACACCCCTTTCATAGCACAAGAATACATATTAGTACTACTATAATTTATTTATGAAGGCAGATTAGAAGCTAAGTCAATTGCTTTTGAAGTCCCTATGCACCTGTCTGTGATTGGTGTCATTGTTGGCAGATCTTTTGTTTATGCAAAGTTCACCTCATGCAGAGAGTTGTCAGGAGGACAGTTTGCCACTAACCCTGGGAGCACAAGGTGGATCTCAGCACAAGAAGCTAATTTTCCCCCAAAACAGTGGCAGCAAGAGGACAAGCTATCAAAGCACTGCTCCATTCAAAGCCAAATACCTCCCTGAGTAAATAATATCCAGCGCCACTAAAGAAGCCACTTGTCCTGTCTGTGTCTGTCCCATTCTCGGCACATTGCAGAGTTAAGTCCCAAACTGACCGCAGAAGCCCAACAGGCTCTGCTCACCCCAGGGTATCTCTGCACCAGTCTACCAAGCACAAACTGGTTCAGGAAGTACAAACCACTTTCCCATCACCCCAGCAAGCAGTCAGATGCACACATGGCACTAATAGCCAAGACAACCTGTTCCCTCTATGTGTTTGGCCAGTACCCTTTGCGGTGGTTTGCTCTTGTCAGATAAGGGAGAGGAGGAAGATGTATTCCCAGCTCTTCCAATTCAGGCACAAACGGCATCCACGAGAAATGCGATGTATTCCACACTAAGGGCTTCCCACCTTGGTATACATCTTGGCTCTCAGCCTTTTGGAAAAAGAGACTGAGGACAAGATGTCCCTAAATTATTTAAAAATAAAAAAGAAGATTGATTGCTTGCCCAATATTTGTTCTAATGCCATCTTCCAAGCACACTTATTTTTAAAATTTTTAATGTTACCACCTCATTGAGGTTTGCAATGCTCAATTTCCTTATTAGAGGTGCACTCTGTGGAGTTCAGTATTAGGGAGTGTTTATGAGGGTTGTCATTTTACCAAAGGGGGATTAACAGGCAGTTGAACCAGTCAGTAAACATATACTTGGAGCCAGAAAGTTAGAAGCCCAAAGGCTTTGAGGTTTTTTTGTTTTGTTTCTTTAAACTTCAAAGACAACAGAGGGTATGTAACCATTACTAGGCTTTTAGCTCATTTCAAGACCAACACGGACAAGTCTGTTCTTTTCAAGTTGAATGTCCACTCTCTGCAACTAACACTCTTCAGTAAAGGCTGAGACATACAGAGGAAGGAGGACTACAGCTAACCATTACCTTGCAGATATTTGTCAAATGGGATAATGGGGTCAAACAGGAAGAGTTTATTCATAGTAAAACATGAAAAGTACCTTGGGGATATAAAAGCAACCCAAACTGCAATCTGGTGAATGGCTAACACGCTCTGTGAGGAGCAGGAAACTTGAGCTGAACAAAACTTCCAATCTGCAATTAAAGAACATTTACCCAATTCAAATTTCATAAAAAGCCACAGCAGAAAAATTGGCAGTTTATCAGAACCAATATTTTTTCATTTGCAACACTGTCATTAGAAAGTTCTCCTCAATGCTAATAAATAATTAAGCAGGTCAGTACAGAAGTTAAACTCATCCTATCTGACCAACCCAGGATTCACAATTGGTTTGAAAAAAGACAGCTTCTCAAAACCAATTATTGAAGGTACCTTGGTGTGTGCCATTACACCTGCTCTGTTCCATTAAAAGCAAGTTGTTGCTCTAGTCAATCTTTTCCACCATAAACTCAAAGTGGAAATTGGGTTTCTACCTCTTCTCTAAGTTGCATTGATGAAGAGAACTTTGAAGTCTATGGCTTTAGCCTGCTGGGTCATCAGTAGCTAGACAGAAGCTGTACTGCTGTTGCTATACTCACAGTAGAGAAGTAGCAGCTCACACAGCTACATGTTCTCAACTACCAAACCACAGTTACTCCATACAGCCATTTTATGGTAAGAAGATGGTGAAGGGTCTAGAGCACAAGTCTTATGCAGAGTGGCAGAGGGAACTGGAGTTGTTCAGCCTGGAGAAAAGGAGGCTGAGGGGAGACCTTACCGCTCTCTACAACTACCTGGAAGGAGGTTGTAGCGAGGTGGGATTTGGTCTCTTCTCCCAGGTAGCAAGTGATAGGAAAAGAGGAAATGGCCTCAAGTTGCATCAGAGAAGGTTTAGAATGTATATTAGGGAAAATTTCTTTACTGAAATGGTTGTCAAGCATTGGAACAGGCTGCCCAGGGAAGCTGTTGAGTTACCATCCCTGGATGGATTTAAAACATATGTAGATGTGGTGCTTAGGGACATGGTTTAGTGGTGGACTTGGCAGTGTTGGTTTATGGTTGAATTCAATGATTGTAAAGGTCTTTTCCAACCTAAATGACTCTGTGATTCTATGAATACTTTTACTTGAGCTAGTCTGGCTTGATTCATGTAAACAGATAAGCACCCTCAACTCAAGCTGGACTACTGAAGTGAGGACAAATCATTAATCACAAAAGCAGTTTAACTTCCTGTATGCAGTATGACAGCAGACATTGCACGTGGAGAAGTGAGAATATTACATTCTTATCTTAGAGACAGGAAGAAAAGAGGTAGAAGACAACTCCACCACTACTTGAAATGCCAAAAATCTTTCCCAAATAGCATCATGTCAAAGATGAAACACTCTCCCCTGATTTTATGGAATCATTTATCTCTACCTTTGACATCCAATGGAAACTGACTGAATGTGCAAGATTTAAAAGCAGCTGTGCTTTCATTCCATTCTTAAGTTAAACTATGACTGCTCAGTTTCACTCTTTGGTTGACTTGGTGACTCAGGCTGTACCAGCCACTCAAAGCAACATGATGCTCGCCACCACTGCAAAGCACGTGCCTCCTTCTATTTTTCCGGGCTAAGTTTCATCGCCTCAAACTGTAGGCTGTTTCCATGACTTTCATCAGACCCATACAGACCCAACATAAGTCAGCACACCAACGGCCCCCAGAAGGCATTATCTTACACATACACTACTACAAAAACACATCTGTTTTGATTAATTGGTCTACTACATTCTTCAGTTCTTCCAAATACTTTAAAAAAGTAACTATCACTTTCCCCTTTTTAAATATCACTCAGATAAGGATGACTCATATCAAATGCTTGCTCTGTTGTAAAGCTAAAATAACTGTCTTTACTCTAGAGATAGTTTGTTTTGAGCATGATTGGGCAAAAAGCTCACAACATTACCTCTTCCAGTGGCGTCAGCACTGAAGACTGGATCAGCAAGCCTGAGTACAAAGCCATCCACACTACCAACTACAAGCATGCAGCATTACTCACTCTTACACAGTGACCAGTCCCCAGTATACATGAGACTTGACTGAGGGCAGCTAAGGGATTGATTCTGGAGACTCTAGAGTAGCTGATATCTCTACACTAAGTAGCCAGAAGGAAGAATGAAGCAGAAGGCATTGCGTGAAAAATAATAATATACCTATATATACCTGTATTCAGCTGTACAGTATTTTCTACATTCCATGGCTTCAAACACATAGTACACTACCAGCCAAAGATAAAAACTGGCCATACTCATGCCACTGTTTGTACATACAAATGAATAGTACTTGCAAACTCACTACTTCAGGTACACATACGCAGACAGCAAAAAAGAAAATTTTCAGCAGGAACATCCTCTCTTTATTACGGAAATAATAAAAGACCACCCCTGATTTATTTGGGCCTATAAATGCTGATGCAGCTTTGAAATTTGAGTCAAAAGTGTATTTCAAAAAAATGCTTTGAATATGCACATCAGAGTCACTGATGAGAGATAAACAATCCCTAGCGGCCTCCAACTTGGGGCATGTGGCAGATTTCTCCTTCAAGCAGTTCATTATGAATACTAACAATGCCTTCCCTTTTCATGTTCCTACAGGTAACCTAAAGGAAACCATTTTGCTGCATTTCTGCAACACAATTCTTAAATACTGTGTTGGAGGCCTGTTTTCCCTAGTATGAAACCATCCATAACTCACTCGGCATTGACAGTGACTTCACACTTAAATAATCTTTAGGGACCCTCAAAAGGCATGCACTTTGCAACAGTTTCATTTTTAGAAAGCACATATGAGTTTCAGGCCAGGGAAGTCCCTGTGGAAGATGGACACATTCAACCGCACACTCCCAGCTACTGAACACAGACACACTAGCGTATTTTTTAACGGCTTCTGTGGGGAACACTCTCTGCTGTAAGTTCAGAGCAACTATGTGGAAATCAGAAGTTGCACTGCAACAAATCAGTGCTGAAATGGCAGTCATAGCTCTTTAAAAACAAATACATAAGCAGACTGATAATATCAAGAAAACTATGTATGCTCTGATAATCCACTGTTGACAGGTGGAGATTCTAGCAACCTCTCACTAACAAATAAGAAATCAACGGATACAGGTCTCATTCATTCCACTGGAATGACCTGTTTAGTCAAGTGTCACTGAACTGTCAAGTCTCCAGCAGTTACAAAGGTCTGGTCTTCTGACAAGTAATATGCTGAGCTCATGTTCCCATCTCCCACAGAAAATAAAAATAATTGCAACCCCTGCTTCTTTTAATGCTTATGGGCCACCTGCTGTATTTTACATTATAACTATATACATATACTGAATATATACAGATGCAGCTTAAGGTATGAAATGCCTATTCACAGAAACAACAGCTTACAACTGGTTTAAGAAAGAAGCACGTGGAATCAAAGACTTTTCCTCTTTTTACTGTTATTTCCCAGTCCTGAACAGTATTCACACACAAAACACTTAAATCAAGATCATGACCAAAATCATGCATGAGAAAAAGATTGAAAGAATTTTGGACATGACTTGTTAACATTGTAAGCCTCAGATAATGCATCTCAGCAACTTCAGCTATTATTTGGTCAATATTTCTCATTTGGCTTAATGGAACACGATGGATAGCCAAACCAGGGGCATTCTTTCTTCAACATCCCGAGTCAAGCAAGTATCCCAACACAAACGGGCAAAATATTTCAGTAGAACAGGACGTTTCAACAAAGCATACATCTCTTCACACAATCACAAGTGCTGTGGAAGCAGTAATGACCTTTATATAGGTTACTTTGAGATCTGTTTCAGAACTTTTCTATCAATTCCCTCAAGACAAAAATATGAAAATACTTTAAAAAACAAAATTAATTCTTACGGCTTGAAATGCAGTAAGCCAGCCTGCAGTTGATCCTCCTGAACAGTTGCTTGTTGATTGGCCAAAGTATAAGTGTAAAGAGTTGAATGAAGTTAATGATCAGTCCTGACACTATAAATATGTAGCAGATCAGAAGGTGGCAAATGAATTGAGACTTCAGAAAGCCAACGATGTCCATGATTTGCTGAGAAAGCAAGAAGGTACCTTCAGACCCAAAATTCAGAAGACAACCTGCAAAACCAAACAGTATCAGCAGTTACAGAGTGCATTTATTTCTATAAACAGACTGTTAATACAGACTTCCTGTTTTACACTTAAATACACTAAATACACTAAAATGAAAGTTAATTCTATTGTAGAAAAAGGCCTGATGACAATACTTGCAAAAGTAAGCATGGAAAGAGAATACCATATTTTTCAATCAATTCACATTTGGCTTTGGAAATAAATTTTCACACTTCAGTCCTAATTGTGCAAAACCCACGAACATATCGAGTCCATTCCATGGACTACAACACTCCTCTATTAGGTCTTTATTGATAAAATATGAGCAAAATAATCCACTTGTCTTTTGGTTTGAATTGTCCATATACTGTGGCCTCTGCTATCTTCGAGAGCAGCTCCAAAGTAAACGCAAGCTTTAGAGCTTTATGTTGGAAGTTGTGCCTTCCTCTACAGGCTATGCCAGTCATGCTCCCCGACCAAGAGCAGCAACCCCTTAATTCTAGCTTTATTGACTTGTTCCCTTGTCACATTCAAATTATCAGTTGATTTTGGCAAGAGAATAAAAGCTTGGCTATGCACAATACACACAATTTGTTCAATTATTCCTTGACACTGTAATTCTGTCAGTTATACTCCATAAGCTCACAAAGGAAACATCAGTAACAGTATTAACCCAGGACCCAGCAGTGTTTCCAGAAAAAAAGTCAGCTCTTAAGTTACTTAAGAAATGTTTATAGAATTTTGGAAAGGACCAGTCCAACCTTAGCAGCTGAGCATTCAGAGCAAGTGCCCTTTCAAGTATTCTGGCCTACCAAATATCATATTGACACCCTCCTCACCCGCCACCATCACTATCATCAACGCTAGTCTCATTTGTTAGGAGAAAAAAATATGAAGACATGAACCCCAGTATTTTGAATACATTTAAGCAGGAGGTAGTGCCATCCTGTTCCTTTCCTACACTGTTTCTGCCTCTGAGGTGTAGGAGAGTTTGCCCAGGGAAAAAGCCCTGAGACAGTATTTCTGAATGTGCCAGTCACAGGCAATAACAAAACGGCAGCTGTCAGCATCCCAGAGAATTAACTGATGAAAAAAAATCTTTATGCCTATCCTTTTAGTTTATATAAGACCCCATTATGTGAGGCACTGAGTCCAGATCAGTGTCCCAAAACATTTGTTTTACTGCCCTTGCTGACTACGCTTACCACAGCAAAGAGCATACACGAATTGCTGCAAAGCGATAGGAAGCTATTTAGCCAGGGTTTCAACCACAAGGAAGGAGAAAAATTTAAGAAAGAGAATCTGTATTGTTGTATAATTTATATAAAGAATTTATGACAGTCCCAAGCCTATTATTAGCAGACAAAATGTGCCCTTTGTGTACCACAGACTTTGTACCCTTTATCGTGTTGTACTATTCAGTACCAAAGCAGACACCATCTGAGCCCAGAATGGCACACCAGGCCCCTGTTCATTGTAGTAACTACTGCCATGATACTTGCAAAAAGCTTTTCCAGTTTTAACGAACCATTCCATTAGAGATACGTTTCTGAGGGTGGCAGATGATTTATTAGCATGGGCTTTGATCAAAGGCTTTGTTTTTCTTGAAGGCTAAGTAGAATGAGAAATGTTGTCTAGTAGGAATCATTGCAATGATTCATGTCCCAGCCCCTCCACTGCACACTCTGAGTTCAGAGAGCCAAATACTTTTTTTTTTTAAAAAAAAAAAAAAGCAAAGCCTGGTTTTGAATACGTTTACAGTGAAAGATACAAGATTTCACTTCCCTAATTGAGACTACTGTACTTCACCATGTAACAGGATTAGATCACTTCTTTAAAACAGCCAGAATGGAAGCAACCAGTTATTTACAAATGGATGGTTTAAAAGACTGTGCAGTGCCCGAAACCCTGATGACTGGGTTTATCCTACCATCCTTGGCTAAAACTGATTGGAAGTTTTTTGTACTAGCTGGCTTGTTTAATTTCATCCCACAGAATCACTCTAATCTAATGTAATTCCCAGAGATCAGTAAGGGATTGGATTAAAAAAACCCCATATATAAAATCAGATTAAAGCACTGTCTACTTACAGTGGAGACCTGAAAACTCACTATTTGATATAATCAACAGAAATCTACTGTAGCGAGCAGCTGATCGACAGACTTTGTGACAAGGAAGAATGCACCAGAACATTACTCCACCAGTTCAGGGTTTTTTCATTGCAATGGTAGTCAAACTGCATTTACGTGACTCATTTACTTCATACTGGGCCTTTGAAACAAAACTTCACAGAATTAAAATAAACAAGGATGAGATGACCCCGATAAAACATAATTACTGTCTTACAATTTTATGAAGCCACAATGGAATGTTTGGAAGCAATTTATTCCATGCTTTCATACCTCAGTCATCAAATTTCAATTCTGTAAAGCTACTAATACATGTTTTAAAGGCAAACTAAATCTACTTAAGTAGTACCACTGAAATGCATCTAACCTAACTTGCTTGTAACGGGAACAAGAAATTAGAGCCACTGCTTAAACTTTGCTTTTCTGAAAAGTAGGGAGGCTAGAGAGATTAATTTTCTAATTAAATGCAAGCTGTTTTCCCTACAAAATCTGCAGTCCAAACATTGTACACAAAGTACTAGCTAAGGGTTCTGTTTCTCAAGCATAAGCTCATTCTTAGAAGATTTTTTAAATATAATACTTTTTGGACTGTTTTCATTATCCAAACTTGAAGAAATGCAGTTTATTCTTGGTATAAGCAACAAAAAAGTATAAATTTATTTTCAAGAATCAGTTCGGAGCTTATGAAAGAGGTCTAGAAGCTTGCTTTTTAAGAGTTCATAGGAACTTCTTCCACTTGCTCTATCTTACTAAAGTTCCTCATGGGTAACATCAACGTAACACCAGTTTAAGTGATAAAGAATCAGGTCTTTAACTCTTAATCCGTGACGCTGGTTTAATAAATTACACTGATTTTCTTATAGATAATGACTGAAAATTACAGTAATCTTTTGAAAACAAGAGTCAATCAATGCATTTTCTCACAAGCTATTAAGACTGGAGAGCTGCCAAAAAGCTCTCTTCTATCAAACACCCCTTAAAACAAATTAGGAGAAAACAGCCAGCCAGAGCATCAAAAACAGATAGGGCCATTCTTTAATAACAGTTTTCCTTCGGATATAAAACAAAAGACTCAAACCTCAAATGCCTGTCTAGGGAGCAAGTCAACATGCATCTACTCATGTAACTAAGAGATCACAGGATCAGGTTTGAAAGCAAACTCCACAACTATTCATTCTACCTCTTTCCCCCCCGCCAAGTTTCATTCTTCCGCAAGATCCACTGTTTGTTCTAATTCAACTACTCTCAGTGTCTTCTTCGGGTTAGAATAACTGACCAGGAGGACACAGAAGTGATACACAAGGTGAACATCTCTCTTCCAGCATAGGCTGCTGCCGATTAACGATGTTATTTCATACTTCAAAGTCTGTAAGAGTTGTGAGACTGCAACTAGTGATCTCATAAAGAACTCAACTGTTTGCACTTTTTACAGAAAGCACAAGAACGAAGCAAAGAACTGTCATCCACCTTGTCCAAAGTTTAGGTAGCAAATGGAGTTCTTGGAGCACGGAAAGCAACATGGTACCTATCTGACAGCCTCTAGACGAAGCTAATATTGTCCATACTTGCAAATAGAGGCAAGACAGCACTATGCTTGTTTTCAGAACAGCATGTTTCAAGCCTATGCAAAGTTTTTCACTTATGTTTACTCTTTGATAAAGTCCTTAAATGCTTCACTGCAAGTTAAGAACAACGAAGCGTACGCTGATGAAGCCCATTTTTGCATTTTCTCATTTAAACCAAATTCTTGGATGAATGAGTTAGAGACCAACACTATGAAAACATGCTCAGGTTCAATTACAGCAGTTTCAGTAGTGCCTCTAAGTGAATTTCAGTTGCCATCAGAATAACACAGATAGCTGCACTGTATTTCATTTCAGAGTCCATTTTAACAATGCTTCTGTATACAAAATACATATGCAAGGCAAGCCACAGGAAGCCCTTGCACTTTCCTCTTTCTCTCAGTGAGCGTCAAAAGTTACCACAAGTGAAGTTGTGTCCCTGTATATATTTGCCTTCAAGAAGAATACATCTGTACATTCCATACAAAGAACCCCCAAGTGCAGAGGAAGAATTACCCATCCATTTGCCTCATACTTTATTAGGGTTTGAATCACTTCCCACCTCCCCCAAATGCAGCTACTAGAGCATTACCTCCTGAGTTTACATGGCAAGGTTTAGGTAGTGGGGGTGCTGCAGGGATGGCTTCTGTGAGAAGACACCAGGAGCTGCCCCCAACATCAGACAGAGCCAGGTGCAGCCAGCTCCAGAAGCGACTTGATGCTGGCCAAAGCCGAACCCACCAGTGACACTGGTGGCACCTCTGTGAAAACATATTTAAGAAAGGCTAAAAAAAAAGCTGCACAGCAGCTGTGAACAAGGAGTGAGAAACACGTGAGAGAAACAGACCCGCAGACACCAAGGTCAATGAAGAAGGAGAGGGAGGAGGTGCTCCAGGCACCAGAGCAGAAATTCCCCTGCAGCCTGTGGTGAAGACCATGCTGAAGCAGGCTTCTCCTCTGCAGCCCACGGAGGTTGATGGTGGACCAGATCTCCACCTGAGCCCTGTGCAGGACCCCANACCAAGGTCAATGAAGGAGAGGGAGGAGGTGCTCCAGGCACCAGAGCAGAAATTCCCCTGCAGCCTGTGGTGAAGACCATGCTGAAGCAGGCTTCTCCTCTGCAGCCCACGGAGGTTGATGGTGGACCAGATCTCCACCTGAGCCCTGTGCAGGACCCCATCATGCAGCACATCCCCTGAAGGAACCTACAGCCCATGGTGGGGAGCCCACTCAGGAGCAGGTTTTCTGGCAAGAACTGCAGCCCACGGGGGACCCTGGCTGGAGCAGCCTACTTCTGAAGGACCATACCCTCTGGGAACCCCAGCGGGAGCAGGGGAACAGTGTGAAGAAAGAGGAGTGGCAGAGAGGAACGGTCATGGACCGACTGCAACTCTTTTCCCCATCCCCCTTTGCCACTCAGGATGTGGCAGCGGAGAAGAGTCAGTAGTCAAGTTGAGCAGGGAAGAAGGGGCCTAGGGGTAATGTAGTTTTAGTTTTGTCGGTTTTTCACTGCCCTACTCTGTTATGAATCAGCAATAAATTCAATTTTTAAATCTATATTTAAAAAAAATTAAACTAAACTTCCCCAAGTAGAGTCTGTTTTGCCCATGATGATACCTGGTGAGCGATCTCCCTGTCCTTATCTCAGCCCACGAGCTTTTCCATCTCATTTTCTTCTCCTGCCCTGCTGAGGAAGGGGAGTCATGGGGCAGTTTGATGTGCATCTGGCAACCAGCCAAGGTCAACACAACACACCTCCTCAGAAAAGTCCCAAATCAGCGAAGAGCTTGAGCATATCTTCAAGTTCTTCCCCTAAAGTCAAGGGAACTTAAGAATGCTTTTAGGTTTTTCCTGAGGAGTCACACATTCCTGAACTGTGTGTTTCGTAACACAAGCCACAACAAAGGAGACATCAGTCAGTTTGGCTGTTTCAAAGGCTGAAGAATGAATACCATCTACCAGCAAGTCTTAGCATTTCCAATTTATAGACTTGCTATAAAACTGAATTTGTATTTATTTTCTATTGAGCACAGAGACAATTAGCATAACAGACTATAAACTGAAGAAATAAAAGTAACTCAGGAGTTTTTTTAATTCTTACTGTACAATAATGCTTTCTCTGTCCCCTTTTACATTTTCTTCCTGCTGTGATCTAATGTAGAGCAAGACAGCTACGCAAACTCTGCACACCCGCCAGGGCGCAAGTCCTCTGTGTATGCATGTTCTCTGCTGATAAAATGCACAGCATAGCTGCTGTTAGCCCTGACAGCCTCAATGCTTGTCCCCTTACCACGCAGAAAGTAAAGCATTTATACAGCGAGGCATGGGGGACGATGGCGGCCTGGGAGAGGCACACACAGTCTGGAAAGCAGAGGGAAAGATGGGGAGCCACTGCCCCCCAAGTTCTGATGAGAAGCAGTTCAGTCTTGCTCCTTCTTCCAGAAGCCTGAAATACTCAGGGAGGAGGGAGCTGAACAAGGAAGCCAGAAAGAGCTGGGCTTAAACACGAGGCAATACAGAACTCCTGGAGGTGCAGTGTTTCAGGACTGCAGGGCTTGACACTGAGGAACGCATTTATTTGAAGAGGGTAAACCCCTTTAAGCGAAGCTCTTCTATTCCAACCTCCTGCTGAGATCCTCAAAAAATATGTCAGGGTGAAGTACAGCTGTTATCTTGGGTGCAGAACAGCAAGTTCACAAAAATAGCAGTGGAAGGCAAGTTGCTTCTTTCCAGTATGCCAAGTGTTGCTCTACAGCTGTTTCCCACCCAAGTTCCTGTATTTTAATACATTCATATACATATGTTTTCCTCTAAAGCACAATTATCTGCTATTCGCTTGGGGAAAATAAAAGAAAGAGATGTATGAAGATACTTAAGACTTGGAGTAGTCTATCAGAGTTCAGCCCTAGAGTGCAGTTCTGAGGACCACAGAGTCCTCTCTTGTTTCCGCTTTTACTTTATCTGGGTCTATTAATCTAAGAAGTTACTTGGCCGCCAACAAGGGCAACATAACAAACACAAGTCAAATTTAGAGACTGAACAAGGGAGCAGGACTAAACAGCAAACAAAAATTTACAAGAAAGGATACTGAGAATCTAAGCAGGATGTGGGCTACACTGTCACAGAAATGTAAGTAGCCTGGACAGTTGCTCAAAAATAACTGGGGTGAACAACAGCAAAGACTCTAGGACAAGTAACCTTATCGTGTGCTCATAGCCAATTTAATATTTACTCTCATAGGCAACATTAATAGCTTAGTCAAAGGTAACCAGGCCCACACATTACTGTCATCTGGCACCCTCATCTATAAAAAACAATCTCCCCCACAAATGTGTTTCTACAAAGTCACTGCAGTGGATGATCTGGCTTGCTACAAAAGTACAGGCGGCTTATCAAATAACAGAATTTGAATGTCTGCAACAAACTAATCCTTCTCAAATATAAATACATGCATATTTTGTGTTCATGATAAACAAAACTGTATACAGAAGCGTCATGGACCATTCAAAGCAACTGTACATTTGAGGTACAGAGATCAGAGTTTGTCTACTTAAGCCACTGGTCCTCAATGGACGGCCTGACCAACTCTCAGTGGCAAGATCCACACCACCATCCCTGTGCATGGGAAATTAACACATTAAAAACTACAGAGGCAGCAGAGACAGTACAGCAGGATGCTGCCACCTGGACCATGGTATTTACCTAGCATTAAGGGCACGCAGCACTACGGTTCATCATCTCTGCACTGCACTTTTCAGGAACAAATGCAGCACAGGAGCAGCTACTGAGTTCTCCGGTGGTTATTGTAAACATCTGTTTTAGAAGAGCCCAAAGAAATGGGGAGAGGACGAGAGGAAGGTGTCCTGGTTTGGGCCAGGACAGAACCAATTGTCTTTTATTAACTTCACTTTTTATTTGAGTCTCTTCTGAGAAGCTGCACTCTCTGAAATTAACTGCATGTTTTTCCAGACAGTAGCTGCTTCTAGCAGTGATAAGGCTCAATGTTTATAGCTAGTGCTGGAACATTAGTAGGAATGGTATGCAGTAAGGCTCTTGCTTACAGTTACCCCTATGGAGACCAAGGTCGATGCTTGCTTCTGCTAACTTTCTTATGCACAGGAACTGAAAGAGCAGAGAAGTGGTCACACCTGCGACCCTGCGGTAGGGAGGAGCAGGTTGGACAGGTGACCCAAACCTGACCAAATGCAATATTGCATTCCATACGCATCATACTCATATAAAGCTGAGGCATCAAGAGGGTCTCGCTCTCTTCTTCTATGGCCGGCATCCGGGGAGGACTCTGTCTGATCCTTCTGCCTTCAATCCCAATCCCTGCATTCCTGAATGCAGCTCCTGCCTGCTGCCGAGTACAGTCCAGGACTTTTCTTGGGGCATGGCTCGCAGCGTCTGGGTGATGTATTTGTCACCGATGGGGGGGAGCACAATATTGGTTTTGTACATATTTGTATATATTTCATTATTATTTTTCCTATTATTATTGTAGTTAGATCAAAACTGTTTTAACTTTTCCAACCCATAAGTCTCTTTCCCTTTTCTCTTACACCCTCCTTTGGGGAAGGAGGGGGTTAACAAAGAGTGTCTGTCCTCCCTTTAATAGCCAGCCCAGCTTTAAACCCTGACAGAAGGAAGGCAGACAAAGGAGCTGGTATAAAGCTAGGGTTGCTTTTTTTCAGTTGTGTTGAGAGTCCAAACATCCTCTTGATAAGAGATAAGCTTTGGAAAGGAGGTCTCTCCTATGAAGACTCATGGTTTATGCTTGCCAAATGCTGATCACTCTCATCGTGTTTTAAAGAACTGTAAATTACATTCACAGTAATGCAAAGGGTCAGCACAAGGTGCAGGAAGTGCCTATACTCTCAACACATAAAACGCTTACCATGCATCCAAACCAGCTTTACGCGTGAAGCAACAAGGAAACATGGATCACATGTTTAGCTCAAAGCTTTAAACATTTAATCCTGGTATTCTTACCCACAATGAGTTAGTTACAAAGTTAGACTACAAAAGTATCGCCTCCTAACTCCAGTTCTGCAACAGACAGCTTTCCACACCACTACCACATATAAGTAATTGCATCCAGGCAGAAAAGTTTCACCACCACTCAGCAGACTTAATAGCATAAGGAAGTCCATTTCTATATGCAAGATCAAACCCTTCACAGACACAATTAGAAAACTGTGTGGATTTTTGCCAATTCTTTCCCAGATTTATCCATCCCCTTTCATATGAAAAGCTACGGCCTTCTAGAAGACACTAGTGAAATAAGCCTGGCAAGATCTGCCTTGCTGCCCCGATCTTACGCACCGGGAACTCAGAACAATGCTTAGAGAGCTTGCGACAGTCTCATGGCAAATCCATGGCAGAGCCAACTCCAGAACCACAACCTGCCAATTCCCCAGGCTCCAGCCTTCAACACAAAATGATACTTTTCATCCTCCTTTGTTTGCCTTCTCGCCTATGCTCAAGTTTCCCTTGCAACAGCTTCTGACAGTCCATATATAGAGAGCAGAGAGGGAACGGACATGTCCCATAAGGACCTTCAGTGGCAACAGATGATGCAACAGGTATAAATGCAGGAGATGGGTTAAACCAAGATGCACGTGCTGATCGAATGAACTCTACTTTCCCTTCCTTTCTCCATTCCTCAAGAAAAGAAAATCAAGTATGCAGCAACTTGGATGGCTCTGTACTACAAACTGGAAGTTACAACTTTAGTACCAAGAGGACAGTATTATGTGGATGTGCACATAAATGTACACCTCTCATTATTCCTACCCAAGAAGGAATTAAAGGCATTGCTAGATGCTTCAAGGACAACAATCAGAAGATAAAAGTCATCAGCACAGGGAGAAGGCTAATTTTCTTCCCTCAGTATGCTCCCATAAAATGATCTCTTTATATTTCCTGAATTGTGACTTAAATTTTAGTAGAGTTTTGGGCAGCCTTTTTATGCCTTTTCCTAGAAGTCTAATTCCTAACTTGTGTGGCTTTGTTGTTTATTTAAGAAAGCCAGAAAATGCAACTAGTGAATAATACAGAATTTATGGCAGCAAAAATCTTTAAAAAAGATCTGGAAAGCAGCAGAGATAAGGCATAAATAACTAAGCCGAGAAAAATACCATGGTGGCAGTACCACTGGTTTGCAGATGGGACTTCCACCACCAGACTGCAGGCTGGTAACAAATTTTCTACTGCCCCCCCCCAAAACCAGTAAAAATACTTTTAATACTTTTCAAATACTTAGCGTCTCTCTCTGAGCCTGCTGGAGACAACCACGTTCCCCCACTTGGCAGATCTGAGCCCGGCTGACAAGGCTGCGCTGACACACCAGGTGCACGGGGCAGGCTGCATCCTCTGTGCTTCCTCATCACAGGGATACCAGGGAACAGTGCTGACCTCATTTGTGAGGGGATCCAAAAGCTTCCAGTACAAATCCTAAGATGTTGTTAACAATGCTGGAAATGACAAGTGCCATCCACCTGATTACAACCCCAAGTGAGCCATTAGTTTTTCTGGCCTTCTATGACCGTAGACTGACTCCTTCAGCTAAGACATTTGCATATTTTTAATTAATATGAAATAACACTCATTAGTATGCTCTTTGAATACTAAGGAAATGTTAAACAGAAAAAGATTTGCAAGATTTTTTTTTTAACCTCCAAGTATTAATTTAATTCGGCTGCATTCTACCATGTGACACTGAAGAGTAAGAAGTAGCTGAATTTTCTTCTTTATGAAAATCTCATCTCAAAACTGGAAATGACAACGCATACACAACACCACACCAAGACAGGGATACACAGCATATTAATATTTATTCATTAAGAATTTTCTAATGTTTCCTTCTGTAGAATGAACATGGCAGAGAAGCTTCCAGATTTATTATTCAAAGAAAACCAACTCCTGCCTTAAACATCCAATACCTAGAAAAACACCTCACAGCTGAGATGTGGTTGGCATCGTTCCAAAAAATAAAGACGCTGGCTTCAGTGAAGAGCCCAGCTGCAGCCACACACAAACCAGTCAGACATCCAGATGCCAGGTGAAAATCCAAATAAAACGGTATCTGCTTTACCCACATTTCAGCAGTCCTATTCCACATCAGTTTTCACTCACCTCTGCCTCTAAGACATGAGCATTCATGTTTTGCTACATCGTGAACTCAGAATACTTTCCGCCTCCTCATTCTCACTGATCATCAGTCCCCTAACAGCCTGATTTAATTTGAGAACTTCAGAGAATAAAAGCCTTTATCACAGGCATTGGATTTATCAAGTTCAACAATAAAGGAAGGCTTCATTTTGGACGTGATTCAAACGCTGTTGAAGCCAAAAGAAATCCCTCAACAAGCTTCCACAGTGCTTGTTGTTTGGAAAACATTATCCCTCAAAAACAGCCAAATGTGATATAACTAATCAATGAAGTTGTATTCACAGCACCTAAAGACGGGGCTAGTCAAAATGACCTTAAACTTCCAGCAAAATCATTCAGAGATAGTGCTTGATCCAACAGCATTTACCTTACTAGATGGCAAGTGTGCAGATGTTACAGTTCCTAAACATGCTGGTAAGAATTCAGTGATGTTTTTACAAATTTTGCACCGTATTAAGTGTCAGGTACATCAACATGTACCTGGATTTTGTACAACATCCCTGCACAACTTCAGGTGCCTAAATCCTTTTAAAAGCCTGGCTTTGAGCATTTCTCCTGCTAACTCCAAATAAATTTGAGAGAGTTTTACGTGGTTTAAATTCAGAATGAAGCTTTTCTGTCTCCACCATGGGTGAAATGCAGTATTTATGCATACTCTCAGAGGCACACGCATAGGTATGTAAAAACCAGACAGTGACACACTGAAGACTCAATCAACTCCAGAACAGCACTTTCCTAGTTACACAACCCTATTGTGCCTCTACCACTGTTGAGCAACAGGAAGGACTGTTTCTTTCAATTACTTTGATCCTCTAGATACTTGTTTTACATTTGTTGGTTTTGGGAAGATAGCGGTATCGCTCCTGCCTACCATCTGCACATTTTGCAACACTGATGCTACTGCACTATTTTACAGTAGTTTTCACTAATACAAGATCAAGGGGAAAAAAATAAATGTCTGTGCAAGTTTCAGCACTGTTTAAACATATCCTCAGAACTATAAAATAAACTAAAGTCTTGTTAACCCTTGACAAATCACCTGTGACTTGAAGGGGGAAAACCTCATAGATGATTCAAGTTCAGGTGTATGCTGCTGCAGACAGAATGCTTCCAGACCTTCCAGAAGTGTAAAGCAGCATCTGTAGTAATGATATTTTCCAAAGTGCTGAAAAACACAGTAAGAAGAGGCAAACTACAACGTGTGAAGACAGGGATAACGTGGAGAGAGGGGGGAGAAGCAGACAGTTTAACTTTCACATAGTTGTCACTTGAAATGGATTAAAAATCACATGCCATTTCTACACACGGATTTCCCCCAAGTATGTTCTTTCCCCGTCTTTAACAGCAGGTTTCAAGTCAGATCTTCCCTTTTCTGATAGGTGAAAAACCTTGCAAAATCTGCCAACTGAATCTGCACATACAAACATTTTCATTCACCTGGATCCTGCTGGAAAAATGTGACCGAAACTTAACTCTGTTGATCAGATTAAAAGCAAATCTGGTGCAAGTCAGAAATTTTTCAGACAATAAACAGTCACATGTAGACGTGAAATCACTGTGCTTGTCTCTGCCTGCGGCTCCTAACCTTCTGGCAAGTAAACCCTCTCTCAGTGACCTTTACCTCCGACTTCTTTCCAGCCTAGATCTGGTTAATTGTCTTTCCCCATTCCTGTTATTTGTGCTACAGCAGAAATCTCAAGTAAGGTCAGCCCTTCTGCAAGCAGCAGAAAATTACTTCAGTGTTAAGCTCTTTGTGGCAGAATATAGCAAGACAGACAGAAGGGCTGAAGGTGAAAACAGAGGCATATAAGTAAAAAGGCTTTAAGTTCAAAATTAAGAGCAGACCACTAGCAGGACCATAATCGAGCATCTCCCAACTGTGGGCTCACTACAGTTACTAGACTGCTCTGCCCAGTTCCTCACACATGGTTTATGTACCTTTTCAGGGAATCCATTACAGCCATCACCTTTTTCTCACATTATCAAAGAGAGGTCTTTATACAGCATCGTCATCCTTGCCAGAACACACAGTTATTCTCATTCATTTCCAATTCCTCTTTCCTTGACTTTACCTTGACTATACCACATCTCTAGTCTGAGGCACTGGAGGAAGACAGGGGAAAAGCATGAAAACTAAGTGAGTCAGCAGTTTCTGAGCAGCACAGGAGCGTTAGTCAGAGGTGACTGGTGTACTCACCACACAGTCAGACGTGAATGAGCTCAGGACCACCAAACAACAGATTGGTGGGCAAACTTTCCCAAATGCCTGAAACTGAATCACTATGGAAAGCCACCTCGCAGACAAAGCACTTGGGGAAAATAGAACATACTCTGATGCCGCATACCAGTGCCGAAATGCAACGAAGCATACAGGGTACTACTCTCAGTCACATTTCTGGTTTCCTTACAAAAAAGCCCACTGTATTCAGTACAGCTAAATCAAACACACCTGAGCAGACAGTTGACTCACATAATGTTTTCTCTAATGAGGGAGGCCCACAGCTGCAAAACCTTTTGCTGACCAAAGCACATGCGCAGTACACTACCATGCGTTGTTGCCCTCTTGTTCATCTGCTCCCTTACCAAGATATACCAACAGCAATAGTAGTGATGCAATTAGGTAGGGAAGTGTTCTCCTACATCACACGGTGGGCATTCAACTTCTTAAAATTTAAGACCAAACTACTGATACAACTTCTAAGGGCCATAAGTGCATGTTCGTGACACAAGAACAGTATCTTGCTAACTTCAGGACAGCTGTGACAGCATCCCCCTACGCTGAAGAGATTTCAAGGGGCATTATTCCCAGTCTTCACCTTCCAGCAATAAAATCAGAGTATACAACAGAGAACAATAAACCAGCTCTTTTCTAGGCAGGGCAGAGCACAGTCATAGGATCCTCATCCATCACCTGCAAGAGAACACTTCTCCTACAGAGAAGCTCTTCTCTGTGACAGTACAGTAAGTACATCAAACTGTAAATGATGTACAACCATCACACCAGGAAAGTAACCCTCGCTCCAGAGAGAAGATGAACACTGCTTCAGTGCTTCTGCATTTTGGCTGGACAGAGCAAGACTTACTGACAAAACAACCTCCCCACCAAACTGACACCTACTGGGTTTCAAGAAACGCATTTAATTACTGTGCTCTGGGCACGGCGTTCTCTGTTCTGTGATTCTGGTCAAGCACTGACCTTTCTGTGCAGTTTCTCCACTCCTAAAACGTAATACTTACAGCTTCTTGTGAAGCACTTACTAAAAGCTGTTATTTAAGTGCTTGCCAACAACACAACCAAACTTCGCTTAAGAGCAACCTTTATCCATCACAGGCTGACACANTACTGTGCTCTGGGCACGGCGTTCTCTGTTCTGTGATTCTGGTCAAGCACTGACCTTTCTGTGCAGTTTCTCCACTCCTAAAACGTAATACTTACAGCTTCTTGTGAAGCACTTACTAAAAGCTGTTATTTAAGTGCTTGCCAACAACACAACCAAACTTCGCTTAAGAGCAACCTTTATCCATCACAGGCCGACACATTGTTCCATATGAAAACTGGCGCTCTGTCTTCATAAAACACAGTTAAAGTTTCTCTTTTAGATCCAGCTTATTCAGGCATTGTTACACAAAACATTAATAGGAAAGAGCAAAGCTATGCATAATATTTACACAAATTCCCAAAATGAATCAAAACATATTTCAATCCATAGTATTTGGAAAAACACAGCATTATAACAGATACTGACCACCACCTTTCTCTAGCTGTTTGTAAATGACAGCAAACATTTACAGAACATCCACTATTTCAGTGATCCTTGCAGTCACTATTTATACAGAGGGCAGTTCTGGCATACTACAAACAGACCTCTGTGTGTTTACAGTAATCTTATCGCTCACATGAGAAGTTAGAGAAGAAAGAATGCTGCAAATTTCAGCTTAAGTCGTTCCGCAATAGCTTCTCTACTCCACCAGCTTTTAACTCTTTTGCAACTCGCTCTTAGTGTGAAGTGATTATCAGTACAAGCTGAGGCTACAATCGCCTGGTACAACTTCCTGAGCTGGATGCATCACTGTTTTTAAAGAAATGCTTAGGGGATTATTTTTATTTTATTTTTTTTTTTTAGTTTCTTGAGTCCTTCCCCCTCTCGTAAAAGATTTTCAGTTTTCATGTAGCGGCAAGGTTGCTCTCTCCCACACAAGCACCTACGTAACGTACATCTTACGTACGCGTCTGTGCACCGTCTTGAAACGCTTACGACTCTTAGAAATGTGTAAAAAAGATAAAGACCAGAAGTCTCTGTGCGACATTGTTCAAACAGACTTTTTTCTTGGTTGTCTTTTCAGACATACGGGTGAATGCTCACTTGTTGAAATAAACGCTACAGAGGACGACTTCTTACTTAAACAATAGCCCCCCCTTGGAGTTTTCCCTGTACCACGTGGTCGACACACCTTAAGTCAGTTTGTGGCCATTACGTAGTTCGGCTGAAATACCTTAATGAAGGGACACAGACAGATGAAAGGCAGAGCTCCTACAACACATCACCGGAGCGGCAGCCGCAGCCTCTCCCTCTGCCCTGCCCTGCCGCTGCTCCCGCTGCCTCCGCTCACCGACCCGCAGGTACCACGGCACAAACAGCCGCCGCGACCTGCCCCTGCGCGCCCGCACGCCCCCAGCGCAGCGCACCCCCCGCCACGAAGGCACGCTGCGCCCTCTCGCCACGGAGAAGCGCCTGCGGGGAGGAGGCACCGAACAGGCGATCGCACCCGCCCGTCTCCTCGGCAACCGCCCTACCCGCCCCCTCCCCCTGCCACCGCCAGCCCCGCCGCTGCGAGAGGGGAAGAGCGAAAGCAAAGTGGAAGGGGCCGCCGCGACCGCCCGGCCCGCAGCGCCCCGCGCCCGCCGGCGGAGGTGGCGGCAGGGGTTAGCGGGGCAGGGCCGCTGCAGCTCTGCCGTTTCCACGGAAACCCCGGCGCGGGCAGCGCTCGCCACACAAAGGGGGCCAGCGAGCGGCAGGAAGATTCTCGGCAGCCGCGGGAGAAGCAGCGAGACGAGGCCGGGCAGGAGCAGCGGGGGACCCGGTTCCCCCCTAGCCCGGCGGCGAATAAATCAGGGAACTTTGGTCCGCAGCCCGCCTCCCGCCCCGCCCCGCCCGCCCGCACACCCCGCCGGCGCCTGCCGGCCCCTCGCCTCGCCGCTACGGCACGCCGGGGGGCGGTTGTTTTGGGGAGGGGGGATGGGCTGTTTTCTCCAAAGGGGGCACCACACCTGAGGAGCACGCTTGCCGCCAGAGGAAGAGCACGTACCTGGCGCCGCCGGGCCTTGGCATGCGTGCCGCGCTGAGGCGCCGGGACCGGGCGGGCGGCGGGGCGGCAGCCGAGCCGCGCCAACTGCCGCTAGTTTGCACGCGCCGGGAGGCGGCCGGCTCGGGCGGGGCCGCCAGGCTCCACCCTCCGCGCGGCTCCGGGAAGAAAAGGGCGCCCCTCGCCTTCCCTCCCCGCCGCCGCCATGTCACTTCCTCCCGGGGCGGCGGGATGGGGCGACCTGTCCCTGTGCTGGTCTCTCGTGGCGCCGACCGACGGGGCCCGGAGCGGAGCGGGAGGGCTCCGCCGCTGAGAAGCGCGGAGGGACGGCCGGCCGGCCCTGAGGACGGAGTCAGAGGCGGGGGCAGGGGGGGGGCAGGGGCGGCCGCTTGGGCGAGGCAGCGGCCCCCTGAGGCCCGCCGGCCTCTGAGCTGACTGCTCGTCATCCCTAATGGGGGGTAAAGGCGGCGGGGCCAGGCTGGGCCGCTCCCGCACGGAGGCACGTCTGGAGGGCAGGCTGCAAGATGTCGCGGGGTGAAGGACACCTGTGTCTGCCACTTCAGGTAGAAACTGGGGAGCTGAGCACCAGCAACACGACCTGGGTGCTGTGCAGAAAAATAAATGCAGATGGCAGTCGTTCCAGCAACGAGTACCTCCACACACAACACTCGCTGTCTCTGAAAAAGCAAACGTTTGCTGTCAGGCTCTGCCTGTGGAGTGAAAAGCAGCTTCCCTGAACAGACAATAGCAAGAACCGAGTCTATTAAACACCCAAAGCGTCGGAAGGTGATAATGGCTGGGATGGCGCTGTGGGCTCTGCAGGCTGTGCGGTTGCACCGGGGCCAGAGGGCTCCCGAGGCTGGGGTGAGCTGGGTGGAGCAGGGCCCTGTTGCAGACCTGGTCCATTACAGCCACATAGCATCACTGTTTACCATCGGTGTAATTTTCTTTTCTTTTTTAAGAGTGCTCGAAGCAAACGCTGAGCTATGGAAGTTGTACTATGCATTAAACAGGGGCAGAAGGAGGATAGAAACAAGACTTCCCAGACCAGGCACTGGAGGACATTCTCTAGGGAGCGAGAGGGAAGTATCCTGACTAAAATGCCACGCTTGAGAAGGACGAGAAGCTACAACTCTCTCAGGGAGCAGCAACAACAAGGCTGCCGCTCAAGGGAGGACAAGCCTGGAGCTGAGGGCAACCACAGCACAGGTGGTGTCCTCACCAGCCAAAGCACTGCCCCACAATATCTGAACAGAGCAGTCACAGCATGGTGAAGGGTCCATTGACAGTCCTAGACAAGACGAAGCAATGAATCAAGTGCAGAGTTTTTACAGGGAATCCAGTCAGATGCAGCAGGAGGTAGGGCCACAGCTGGAGACAGGGCTACAACAAGGATTCAACCATAAGCCAAGGCAGGAGACGAGACTGAAGGCACACGCATCTACAAGGTGTCTCAGGCAGGGGCTGAAGGCCCGGTCCTGGGCTTACATGATCCATGGGCAGTGTGTGGCTGACGCTCCCAGGGCTGTTAACTACAGTTAACTAGGCTGTTAGGCTAGTGGTGCCTTCAGGGCCCTAACAGATTCCTGCTCGTGGGATGGGTGAGTGTACAGGTCAGGATGTCAAGATTTGGGAACCTTCCTCCCACTTGGTCATGAAGGAGTTGGATCCAGCTCACTGATATCCTCAGGCCAGTGGTCTAACTGTTGAACTGTTACACGGAGAGAGATCAGTAAAGGGTATTTCTGCAGCCATACTTTAAAAGGCTGACCCTATGGCTGCATTTTTAAAAAGGGAGATTTCCAAGCAGAGGGAGAAGACTGAAAATCCCTGAATGAGGTACTTAATTCTGGAGAGTGGCTGGGTTTGTAGCACAGCTATGTCCTAAGCATCCCTTACTAGCTACTTAGAATCCTAGAGTTGTTTAGGCTGGAGAAGACCTTTAAGGTCATCAAGTTCAAGTGTTAACCTAACACTGCCAAGTCCACCACTAAACCATGTCCACAAGTACCACATGTACACGTCTTTTAAATACCTCTAGGTACGGTGACTCCACCACTTCCCTGGGCAGCCTGTTCCAATGCTTGACAGCCCTTTTGGTGAAGATGTTTTTCCTAATATCCAATCTCAACCTCCCCTGGTGCAACCTGAGGCCATTCCCCCTTGTCCTATCGCTTGTTATGTGGGAGAAGAGACTGACACCCACCTCGCTACAACCTCCTTTCAGGAAGTTGCAGGGAGCGGTAAGGTCTCCCCTCAGCCTCCTTTTCTCCAGGCTGAACAACGCCAGTTCCCGCAGCCACTCCTCCCAGGACTTGTGATCCTGACCCTTCACCAGCTCCGTTGCCCTTCTTTGGACCCGCTCCAGCACCTCAATGTCTTTCTCATAGCGGGGGGGGGCCCAAACCCAAGTGCAGTATTCAAGGTGCGGCCTCACCAGTGCCGATTACAGGGGGATGATCACTTCCCTAGTCCTGCTGGCCACACTATTTCTGATACAAGCCAGGATGCTGTTGGCCTTCTTGGCCACCTGGGCATATTCAGCCAGCTGTCGACCAGCACCCCCAGGTCCTTCTCCACCAGGCAGCTTTCCAGCCACTCTTCCCAAGCCCGTAGCATTGCATGGCATTGTTGTGACCCAAGCGTAGGACCTGGCACTTGGCCTTGTTGAACCTCATACAACTGGCCTCAGCCGATCTACCCAGCCTGCCCACATCCCTCTGTAGAGTCTTCCTGCCCTCAAGCACATCAACACTGAGATATTATTCCAAGGCATCTCACTCAGGGTCTAAGTGTTATCCTGAGAGCCAACGGTCCAAAAGTCAGGCACCCTGATGCTAAGTGTGGCAGTGCCTGAACAGCTTTTACTTGTCTGGCCTTGAGACCAAACTCTCTGCAGCTGGTTATTTGTATGTTCCCCATTTTCTGGGAAGTCATAATAAAAATCTGACTTGTTGCTTTCATTAGCGTTAAGCTGCAGCTGAATAGAACAGGATTTATGGATGCTTTACACCTGAGAAAACTCTCCAGTGTAGAGAGAAATCCTAGTTTTGATGCAGTACATCTATTTCTCAAAAGTCTAACCAGGAAAATGTGAATAATAAAACCTTCTTATTTAAATTGGGTGTTAAAAGGTAAATGTATTAATCTTGTGAAGCTGTTAGATACCATGGTAAAGACTGAGACTGGAAAGCCCATATTGTTATGGGCTGTATTAAGAGCAAGGTTTGTGAGGTCTTCACTGTGTAATTTTTAAGGTGCAATGAAGAAGGAGGATAAAAAGGAATCAAATGATCTTTCTCTTTCCTTAAGCGCTACCCTCCAGAGCATAGAATAGAGTATATTAAGATTTGTACAGCTAACTAAAAAAACCCCACCATATGGCCAAGGGCAGCTAAATTAAATATCTACAGGTCTCAACTTTTGCGTTGCCTTGTTCTGAGTGCTTCAGTTTGCAGCCTCAATGAAGTTCTTTCCTCGTTGCTTGTGGGCATGCAAATACCTTGTTTGCATTGGGCAAGACTCAAGAGTTGAGTCAGGAACTTAACATCAGGTGGTGAGTCCTCCCAACTATCCAAGGGCCATTTCTCACTGTGTGTTGAAATGGATGACTTTCAATGAGTTTCCCTCTAAGAAAAAAAAAAAACAAACAAACCCCAAAACACATCAACAACAAAAAAAAACCCACATCAGAAAAAAACCCAGACTCCTGCTGGGCGAAGGACACACACCAATCATGTAAGGAACCCAGGCATCTATCATGGCTGAAGTGAAATTAACTGCTTCCCGGTTCTAAAAAGCTGGACCCCAACCCTGCTCACCACATGTACTGTTAAGTGCTTTGTGAATTCAATTTCACAAATTTAGTTGCAAACAAAGGCTTGTCTGTGCTGGAAAGTTCTGTGGTTCTAGCTATGCCAGCCTAGAGAAAGAGGCAGCACCCGTAGCACTGATGCTGCTACGCGGATAGCATGTATACTGTATAGGGATATGCTGCGATACGCTGCATACTCATGGAGCCCTGTTTGCTCCTGCTACATGTCTAATGGTTAGATTCTCTAATAAGGTGCGGATTAGAAAAGACACATTTCCTGCTTTTAAAAGCATTCATAACGTTGCTCTTCTGTGTAGGTTGGATGTAAGAAAGGTTGAACTGCAGGCCGTCCCTCCGTGCAGGCAATAACAGGAAGTCTTTCCTGTGCTTGGCTTATCTGTCTTTGTGAAATCTGTGGGAAAGCAATTGTGTCTGAGATCTCTGCTGCTTTTTTGGGCTTGATTAAAATCAACTAACAAGTTCAGGAATTATTGTAATGATTGATGTGTACAGCATGACTACACAATTTTTTTCCTTTGGGAAACGAGGCAAAAATATGTGTACGTAGCTTAATATATGCTATTTAAATATGTCTATTTAAATATGGAAACCTGATGAAATGAAATGGTCCTGCTGCAATGCATTGTTGTAATGATAGAAGTCGTAATATGGATGCAGGTATATCAGTTTAAACATGCCAGTGGGAGGTGTGGGGGGTGTGGGAGGGTGATGAAAATCACACACACACTCACAGCCCGTGTAACTAGCTTTTCTGCACAAGATTTTCTGGTGCAGACTAACCCTAACTGCAGCTCCTGCCAGCTTCTCCTCTACCTCAGCTATAGAGCGGTTCACTGTTTTCATATGAAAACCCCACTTCCCTGCGCAGAAGCCACACCGTACCCACAAATTGAAACATTGTATTAAAACTGAACCTTGGAGCTACAGTTAATTTTAGTGTAGACTCATTCTTTAATTAAATACGCATTAGCAAAAGAGCAGTGAGAGATGCATTACAGGAATTTAAGCTCCAGACTGTCCCATTTGACCCTTTACAAAGTCTGGTACATACAGAAAGAATACTGGCTGAGTTGCAGAAAAAAAGGTGTTTCCTTTAACATGTTTCTTCTTGCATCATGCTTCATTTTCTGCAACAAATCAATGGCTACTAGTCAATTATGGTGCATTTGT
Organism: Steatornis caripensis; assembly: GCA_013398225.1. Taxonomy (NCBI): domain Eukaryota; kingdom Metazoa; phylum Chordata; class Aves; order Caprimulgiformes; family Steatornithidae; genus Steatornis; species Steatornis caripensis. The sequence goes on along the minus strand of VZSC01000950.1, from coordinate 419,990 downwards.
CATTTTTAAAGAACACCATTCTTTTAATAAATACCAAGGATCATACCATACAAAAAGTTTTCCAAATTACTCTTTGCAGAATTTAGACCAAGTAACTTCACCTCTGGTGACGTCCACAAAATAAGCACTCCCTGCACAGGTGCAGATATTATTTCCACAACTGTTTTAAGTATTCAACTTGGGCCTACCTATGAGGAGAAGGGGAGCCTTTGTTTTCCTCTATGCATGCATCTAATACAAAATGCCACAGATTTGTTTTCCTTGTTTTCTTAAAGCTTGTTTAAAATGAAGACTTCTGCGTGGACCACTTTGGGCCCAAACTTGATGGCTCAGGTGACTGGCTTTAGAGACATCTGTACATGCAGGTGACGGAGCAGAAATTTTACAGACATGCACGCACGCGCACACACATGCATACCCCCCGTGACAGGAGGAAATCTTGCAGCTTTGACCAGAGAGTGACAAAATGGTGAGAGCTTCAACGACACCTTGGAAACACAGAATGCCAACATCTGCTACTGTCATGGTCACGGGTATAGGTGCGTGGGGGTGAAATTCCTCTAAGAACTTGGAGGAAAGATCACTTTGGAGCTGCAAAGGTAAGTGCTGTTCAAAGGGTACTCAGGAAACTGCCACTCTTCCACAAGCAGAGATAACAAACTGTGGAACAAAATCTCAGTCTGAATGACTTGGAAGCTGGAGTAGCCCAGACCCTGCAATAACAAATGCTGCTCATGCATAACTCTGTTTACATCAAGTTTACTGGGGAAGAGACACACTGGCGACTCTCCAGGTCTTCAGGCGCAGGACCTAATCTGCATATGTAGTTACACAGACATTAACAGGCAGAAACAAATCCACACAAGCATTCTTTTTGCTTGTACATGTACAATTCCTCTCCTAGAAGAGGAAATAATTATTTCAGTATGATGAGGACAAGGCTGCTTTTCGTTGCAATAATACATAGAGACAAGCTATGCGAGCCTGCCGTTTTGAACTTTTACAGACTTACAGAAAATGGCAATCCCTGCAGTAAGTGTGTGCTGCTTTATCTGTCTGTCTTGTAATGAATTCCACAGCAGTGTCCTCACCCTGTGAATGGCTGCATGCTCACCCTGCCCGTAAAAGACAGCAGCTTTAAGCCACACTTAAAGCATTCACCTTCATTCTGCCAGGGAGCGACCCTAGTTCCCTTGCCAAATTTACATTGAAGTTAGCATTTGATTATCTCCTTGTCTTTCAATTACACAGAATTGGAAAGGTCATTTAAAACAAACAAACAAACTTTGAAGAAGTGGCAGGCAAAATACTCATCCTTACATGTTGCTCACTGAAGAACTGTTGCCTACTGCAGCTCCTCTCACCAGCCCCGCACCACGCTTTCTATACTGGCAACACAAGACAGGACACAACTTTCGGCTTCAGCAGCTGTTGCAGTCTCTATCCAATGCTCTCTTATGTGCTACTTTTTTAAAGACTGCTTTATCTGAAGGGAACATCAGGGAGCTGTCTGTTTCCCAAGAAAATTGTGAGCTAAGCCCTGGTTAGGTGGCAGGAAATGCAGCAGTCTTTACATGGATGGTGGATATCCTTTTTTTTATTATTTCTGTATAGTCTGATGTATTTGAAGAATATATTTGCTTCAAATACATAATTTGTGTCAAATTTTATTCTGTGTACTTTAATGGAAGTTGCTAATTTTTCATAAAGACCCCACACTTTAGAGACATTCTGGGAAGTACGGTTCTTGAAGGGTTAAATTTAGTGCTGCACCTTACAGAATAAGATACTCAGTGTGAGCAAAGTTGACCCCTCAAAAATGGAGGTAACTGGCATTCTGTAGTGTTGTTTTACAGAATCACAGAATCACAGTTTTTCTTTCTTAAAAAGAGCTGGTGGCTGATGAAATATTTTTTTAAATAAAAAGGCATTAGCTAAAAGCTATTTGGGTGAAAGCTCAATACTTACAGTTCTTGTGAATGTCTACTATGCACACTAAGGGATGAAAAATTTTGGGATAACATCTGATACTGAATTGCAGAAACAGATTTCATGAGACATGATAATAAGGAATGTGGAGACAAACAGCATTAGAAGCTCAGGACTTAGAGAAAATGGGTGAGAGAGTCAGATAAAATTTTGTATGATTTTGCATGATTTTGCTTTAGGCTGCCAAATACCTGTGATACCACTGAAAAAAATACAGTACGCTATACATTTAGACTGCCTTATCCCACTAGATACTGCAAATCTGTGTGCTGTGTGAGAATTCTGTAGGATGCTGCTTTTCCTCTACTTTCTTCCAGTTAATCTTTCCCTTCCCCGAAGCTATAGTCTTGGGAACCCACATATTTCCAATGCCACAGCAGGAGACAGGTCTCCTGCTTGATCCCTTAGTTCTTCATTTTCTATCATTTGGCCTGATCTTGCTACCAGTGGCATTTCTTTGATCTCAGTGGATGTAGACACAGCTCTGGAACTGGCTCTTGCATCAGGATGCCATATTAAGAAAACTACTAGGTTCCAGAGAAAAGGAAAATAATATATAAATATAAAAATAAATGTATTTATTTATGAATATAAAACTCTTAAGTGACCATGAACATCTTAAAACAGAAATGTTTTTACATAAAACAAATGGAAATCTCATCACGACATCTGATCATCCCTTGGCAGCAGTTGCTCAGAAAGAAAAGGATCCAGGAAATGAAAAGCAGACTGGACACCTCTGACAAAAATGACCATGTAGTTCTCAGAAGCCCAGGCCACATAGTGCTTAGGCTATTTAAACTGCCACAATGCTCTTAAGGCAGGCTGTAATGAAAAGAAAACATTGTTGACAGAAGGGCGTTACACACAGTGAAACTTCCCCAATGTGAAAGATTTTCTGGGTGGCTTGCTGACATCTACTGATCATCTACCTTTGAATCTTTGACTGTAGTATTTTACACGTGTTTGGCAGGAGTTCTGTGCCAAGCCCTGCTGTGCTGCAGCCTGTGCATGGGGAAAGCTTAAAAGGATTTGCCAGAAGTGGTGCCTTTGGGTAGGTGCAAACTAAGGGATGATGCCACATCTTTTCCCTTTCCAAACAGTGTCAGGCACTGTGCAGTGGCAGAGCCTCTCCGTGACCACTATCAGACACAAAAGATGAGGCCATTTGTGTAGCTGCTTGCTTTTGTCTCCAGCTGCCCCTCTGTGCTGTCTGAACTCCTGTCTGCCTCAGTCCCAGGTGTGGCCTCCAGCACAAATCACAGCAGCCCTCAGCACTGTTTCAGTATAAGCGCCCTGATTCTCTGCACGCTAGAAATCAGCCCTTCCATCCTTGCTTTGTGGCACAAGCTGCCCCATTGCATCTTCCTCCCTCCTGTTCTTTGATCCCGTGAAAAGATTGGGGCCTAGGAGATAGTGGTGGGGGTGGGAGGTAAGGCATATGACGACAGGGTATGGAGCTAATCAGCTTTCTGAATCCAGAGGATGGTGGAGAATAAAAGGCTGTTAATTCAGATGACTCACTTTGTGGTCTATGTGAAATTACAATGGTGAATTTGCAATTGCAGTCCACTTCCTTTGGAAAAATCACTGCAATTGATAGTAATTAGCAACCTCTTAAAAACCGTTGGCAGGCTGTCCTGAAACCAATCCTCAAGTTCCTTGGGCATCACACTGCCTGACACTGCTGGGTCCCTTGTCACCAATTTAATATGACCCTGAAGCCTGAGGCAAAGGCCCTGCTCCAAATACCTCTCCAGTAGGAAACAGTGCTAAGTGACCTATGGCTAAATACCCAAATGTCTCAGCCAGAAATTGGGCAATTCTCTCACTTGGCCCTGAAGGGGTGAGCCTCCTGGGGATGGCCACCTAAACCTGTCCTAAGGTGGTACCCTAGAACAGTCACTAGGCGAGACCTCATCAGAGAGATGCCTCTTTCACAAATGGGACTGAAACACACAGGACTTTGTGTCAGATGAGAGTCACAAGNGAAGGGGTGAGCCTCCTGGGGATGGCCACCTAAACCTGTCCTAAGGTGGTACCCTAGAACAGTCACTAGGCGAGACCTCATCAGAGAGATGCCTCTTTCACAAATGGGACTGGAACACACAAGACTTTGTGTCAGATGAGAGTCACAAGCACAAGTTTAGACAATCTCTCATGAAAACTGTTGTATACAGTACAGAGAACAGCCTGTTTTCTGAGAAAGACCGACTTTCCAGGCTGGCATCAGAATTGCTTTGACTAGGCATGTGGTTGTATTAGAATAAGCAATAAAAACATCAACAATGCCATTTTATAGAAAAAGCAGTAGGAAATACAGAAGTAGCAAAGCTGAGTGCAGTACATGTCTGGTATTTTTTGCATGATATATTAAAAACTGATTGGGCCGATGGATTGCTGTTAAGAGAGACCTCTTGCTCTGCAGAGAATCCTAATGTAATCCTACTAGTAGTGTCATTTATCACAGTTCAGGTGCCCCTGAGCTCAAGCCACCACGTGTGCGCACACAGCCTGGTGAGCCTGTGCCCTTACCAGCTCCTGGATCTGCGAGCTCAGACCCAGCTGTTTGGTGTAGTAGCAGGTTTAACACAACCATTCTCAGAGTGATTTGACACGGTCTTATTCATATGCTCACTTCCATGCTAGCAGTATGTTACTCATTCTACAAACCCCATTGTTTTGCACTTTTTTCCAATCTGGATAACATTGCCAATGTAACTTCCTACTCACCAACTCCCAGATGACTAAGAGTCGCTAGTCCAGGAAACTCTGAGCTCTGGGTTCTGTCAATCTGTCACCTGGCAGTTCAACCACAGAACAGCCTACTGAGTCCACTCAGTAAAAAGGTAGTAAAAAGCACGGAGTCTGCTGCTTTTCACACCTTTGTTAACCACAGGTGTCCTAAATATTATCATTACTATCAACAAAGCCTGCTGCCTCCCAGGCATGGTAGCCATAATGGTAGCATGAATCAGAATTGGCCACACTAACTGCGGTAAATCAACAGCACTGAGCAATCCCATTTCATTAATATCAGCATCTCGTCACCAGCTGCCCCTTGGAGACAGATGGCTGCAGCTGACTCCCAAAGCATTGCCTTCTCTTGCCACTGCCAATGAGTTGTAGCATTTGAGACAACAGTGACCTAATAGTCTGAGTTTGTTTATACACTGGAACTGTCTCCTCTGTCCTGTTGTCTTCTTTTCCTGCCCGTTTTTCTTCCTAAGGGGAACCACAACCAAATAGTCAGTGCTTATTTCACCACGGATCATAGAATTCCAAAACTCATGGCTGAAAAATCTCCATCTCACTCTAGCACTGTTACAAGACCTGCATCAGGCAATGTGATACCATCATGGCAACTAATTTAAAAGTTTTTTGCCAGAGGGAAAACTTCCTACCTGGCACGTATGAAATGCTTTTTTCTCTCTTAATCGAAATACCTTATTTAGGCAAATAAATCAATACTGGAAACAAATCCTACACATTGGCACTGGTCAAACAGCTGGAATCCTCTGGACCCTCCCTCCTGCACTGAGTTGTACCAAGGGGACTTTCCCCAAATTCACTTGAAATTAATAAAGCTTCTATGAAGATAAGGGAATTTGCCAATGCTCAGTTTAGGGCAGCATAAGGAATAGGACCTTGTGGGAATATGATGTGTGTGCAAGAGTAACTTGCCCTCCGACTGCTGCTCCGTTACTACACTAGAGCTCCCAAGATGGGGTGGGAGGGAGGAAACACCTGGGTCCTGACACCTTAAGGTCACGAAGAGTCTTCTTTTTGGTATAATGCTAGACAGTGTGATGCACAGTAAGGCTTTGTAAGAACGGCTAAAATGTTACTAATAGTACTCCATGGCTGAATAGAGGCACAAAGTGACAGGCTTGGGCAGCAGAGGGTGTTTAATTTTATAGATAAACTATTTTATTATAAATGTCTTTGGGAGTCTAAAAACCATTTCTGGATTAGGAAATTAAGGCAAACAAATAGACAATATGTATCTTCCCACAAGAAAGTAGCTCTTGAAAACCTTCTTTCCCAAGTTTTTTCGCTTAAAAGCACTTCGAGTTGGTTCCTTTTTTCTTTTAGTTTCCTATACCCTAAAATTGTGCCTAGAAGCTGGTTATTAAGAGTGTATTTTTGGAAGCATGGCTATCAGTACTTATAAAGTAATTTAGAGCAAATGATTTTTTATTGGATGCTAGCAGCAAATGGGAGCCAGCACAGTAATGGTAGAGGGAGTGGATTAGCAGAGAGCAAATGCTCTTGAGGGAAAATACAGCAAGCTAAAACTTCCCCGACTTCAAATATCAGCACTAATGATCACCTTGCACTACAGTGTCTGGCACGCAAGCTGATAAAAATAGTTATTAAGAAGGTTCTTAAGTGTTTGTGGACCAGCTGATTGCATCGCCTTAATTAGATGAGAGTTGAATTCCTTAATGTTGCATCCAGCTTGCTACCTGAGTGACTGCAAATCACTTCAAGTAAGGTTGTGGCAGCTCTGTTTGGTATGATGTAAGGGCAGGTGGGAACGGGATAGACCTGCAGCTTCGTAGAGAGGAAGCTATGCCCTGGCCTGACATGCATCTGGTCAGTGTAGAGTATAGGGAACCTTGCCTTCTGCTGGCTAAATATTTATCAGGGCAAGAAATATGAACAGGTATAACTCGTTAAGTGGTGTAAACCTGATGTAAGTCCATGAGTTATCTATGTCACTAGGTACTGGTTTACACTAGAGGAAGCTCTGCTTTGCCAGCAGAGCTAAGGGGCTTTTTAGCAGACAGACTCTGGCAAATCTCGCAGGGATGCTTTTGGATGTTATTGGTCTCCCAGCTGCCCCTCTCACCCTCTTGGGTTATGGATCCTGTAGAAGACAAAGGAGCAACACGTGCCTGTGTCTTAACCGCTCAAAGGCATAGCTGGGGTTTCAACAAAATCACCACCGAAGGTGAACTGCTCAATGCTAACTGTTCATCGGGGTAAGGCAAGTAACAGAAGAAGGGCAGGGCACGGAGTCGGGCACGGTAGTGTCTTCAGCCACTTCAGCAAAATTCTTCAGAGGACATTTGCCAAGGTCCTTGCTGACATCAGATCTATGCGGAAGGGTATGGAAGGTACAGTGACTTGCTTCCTGCAGTTAGCTCTCCTAGGGAGAGGGCACAGAGGTGCAACAGATCTTGAAATGAGTCTAAATAGCAAAACGTAGCTACAACATGAGATTTCAAACTTGGTAGTGCTAGTAAGTGTTTTAATGCACTGTTTCAGTTTAGATTTATATGCTACACACACATAAACAGTGGCAGGTGTGTTACAAAGTCAACTGCTCAAAGATGGAAATGCCAGAATGAAAGTGGCCTGTGCAAATCTACTGCCTCCTCTGTGGGTCTTCATCTGTTACATAGGTTTCAGTTTCCACGGCTGCCCAGTTCTTTTTCGGCGAACCCCTTCCCGTATTCGGAGCAAAGACCAAGCAGGCCTCATTTAATGAGAAGTTATTGAAAACTGGTTTATCTTCCTTGTTCAATGTGTGTGGCAGCAACATAAGCTAATACGTACTGCATGTTGTTTAAACCCTCATTCGCAATATCTGTTACTAGGAAGTAACAAAGGGATAAATAAGGTTGTAGGACATGAATGAACTGCACAGGTTCTGTAACTACATGAGAAGCTTTTAATATTATTATGTTTGCTGTCAGAGTATGGAAGTCTCAGAGTCTCGAAAACATTAAACCATATTTTGGAGAAATGGCTTCTGACAACCCATTGCTCTCTGCAGAGAGGGTGCACTGAGGCCACTTACCGGGTGGTGCTGGCATTTGCTGCTGTGTTTTCCACTAAGCAGTTTGCTAAAATGTTATATGTGTTTTTGAATAATTTTCTGACCAGTGAAGTGTTTTGTTTTTATTTCTGAAAAAAAAAAAAAATCCTGTAAAAGATTTTGTGACTTTTGTATTCTTACGTACAGAAACAAATGGAAACTCTATCCATACTACAGAGTAGTACATGTTCCAAGAAGCATATATAGGAAATAAAATCATATCTGCTATGTGGTATACCTTCTTAATATTCTACTCAATGTCTACAGAACGCAATTTATTTAGTCTCAATTAGGTGGTATAAGACAAAACTAATTCCGGGGAAAATGTTCAAAAGTGCATAAAAGGCAGAGAAGACAAAATCCTATTTTAACTTTGGGCTTCTTAGATACTGCAATAAAGAGTGGAAAAAGCTCTTTAAAAATGTGTCCCATTACATTTTTTTAAGAAGTTATTATCTAGCATTGTAGTTTATATTCTGCCAATCACCACAGTACAATGAGTTCAATAAAAAAAGAAGCAAAAGGTACTTTTAAAAATCCCCCATGAGATGTTAAACTAAGTAGAAAAATGCGAGGATGTGATTATGTGGCAGTATGTCAAACACCGTCATTTACTGATAAAAAGCCATTATCTGGAAACCTCTTCCTGTTCCCTCCTTGCTGATAAACTAGCTCCAGACTGGAATCTGGCCCATCGAAGACCAAGATCACTGAAAGCTACCTTTATATCTTTCCTCCTCTCGTCTCTCCCCCGGGTGTTAGATGCTTTGAAGCTGCCTGAAGTGAGACGGTTGGTTCCACAACCTGCATATCACCCGGCTACTGCCACCACAGAAAAAAGTTTGACTGTAATCAGCTGTGGCTTGAATGTCCTCCCTGGTGAGCTGGGAGTTGCGCTGCCTGTGTCCTAGTGATCCTTAAATAGTAGCGAAAAGCAGGCTGTCTGCTGTTCGTGTCATCCCACCGATTCGAGGTATTTAACAGAGATACCCGAGTTAGGAGTGTGGTTGCTCCAAACTTCATCTGCAGTCAAGAGACAGGCAGACACTTGGTGAAAATGAATCAGATAATTTCTGTAATTTTCATCACTGATGTGTTCTAATTAATGCCAGCCTCATTCTCCCCACGAGTCAGTAGAAGCAACATCCAGTAACAGCACAGGACAAGGCTCAGGTTTTGAGTCGAATCCAACGAACTTCATGCTTCCTGTGCAGCCGCAAAAGAGGGAGGAGGGAGGGGAGCGGTTCATCCATTTATCACAGCCACGTATCCAAATTTATGCAATAGTTTTCCCCTTAAGTTAACGGGGAGCTTCTGACTTCAGTTTAAAGTAGGAATTAAGACTGAACTGGGGAACAGTTAATGCTTTGTGTAGCCGTCATTTAATGATAAAACAAGGCTGTTTAGCCTCCTTAGCTTCATCTCTCTGACTTTACTCCACACTTGCGAGCAGCTCTGTGAGAATTTAATGTAGCTACCTGGGTTTTAGCCTAGCTGCCTTGCTGTCCGAATCTGTCTGTGCAGCTGTCTGTCAGTCCTCCCGCAGAAGCCTTTCAATGTTAGCCAGATTTTCAACCAGATTTTGCTAAGGCAAAAAGAGCTCTAAATATTAAATCTATAAAAACAGGCTGCCAGTCAAGTACAGAAAACCTGTTAATACACTGAGGAAAAAAAATTCATCATTATTTCAACCCTTGTTAGGCATCAGAGCGCTTCAGGACGCCAAGGTGGGGGTAATTCATACTGCCATGACCACGTGTGAGGCAATATCCCATGCCAGCTAGTTTAAAGCAAGCTCTTTGCACTGGGTTTGGCTGGTACATACAATTTCCTTCATAGCAGCCAGTATAGTGCTGTGGTTTGGATTTGTGGCTAAAACAGTGTTGATAACACAGCAGTGTTTTATCTGTTGCTGAACAGTGCTTGCATGGCATCAAGGCTTTCTATCTCTCCCACTCTTCCCCCCTCCCCTGCCCAGGGAGTAGGTTGGGGATGGGCAAGAAGCTGGGAGGACACAGCTGGGGCAGCTGACCTGAACTGACCAAGGCAATATTCCATGCCATATACAATTACGCCCACCAATAAAACCTGGAAGGCTGTCTTTCTAAAGCAGCTGTTGCCCAGAGACTGGCTGGGCATCCGACTGCTTGTGGGGGGTGGTGAGTGATTGCTTTTGTATCACTTTTTTTTTTTTCATTCCTTCACTTATTAAACTGTCTTTATGTTGATCATGAGTTTTTTTCTTGCTTTTGCTCTTCCTAGTATCTCCACCATCCCGCTGGTTGTGGGAGCGAGTGGTTGCTTAATGGGTACTTCCTTGCTGGCCAGAGTCAACCCACAACATTAATCTACACCTACATAAGGTCTACCAATAGCAGTATAGATGAACCTTGAGGATAAGGAACGGGAACACGTTTGGCAAACAGTTAAATAAGTTGCCAAACTGGAGGTACACAAACCCATCAAGCTCCCAGATTCATTGAACACAGCAGATTTACAGTACTGTAAAGTAGTGAATAAAGAATGCTTTTGTAGCACTTGGAAAAACCATTTGTAACAGAATACAAACATGTACAGGGGTTATTACCAAAGGATATTCCCATATTTGCTCACTTTGCAGTAACTTGCTTGTATCCTGAGATGCACAGCAGCAGCCAGCTAGCACTCTATAAATGCAGAAACTAAGAAAAATAAAGTAAGAAAGAAAGTGTAGACACCCCATAAGTCAGAAGTGCATCATTTGGCAACAAGGTGAAGAAGGCTTTGGGTGAGGTAGACCATCATAGGGTGATTATGAATTGCCAGCACGATGTGTCTGTGAACAACGTGTTGTGATCTGGCGTGTCTCAGAAGTGTTCCCAATAGAGACAGGGAGGTGTGAATGCCATGGAAGGCGGCGGTGCCACCACGCCTGCTGTCATATGCAAAAGTCCATCACTCGTACTTGAAAAAAGGTAAAGCAAAATTGGAATGACTTGATTCTAGGATGTTTAGAGAAATGTTGATCCAAGCTTATAAGCTTGGCCTATTGAGCCTAATAAAACAAATGCAATGGAAATATGATTGCTGTCTACTCCATCCAATCAGGGAACAAAGGGAACAGGAAACATAAACAGGAAAAAAACAGACCTTAAGCTTACAAATGGTATTGATACAATGACAAATAATTATAAGATGGCCATTGATACCTTGGAATGAGGAGGTTTCTCATTACTAGCAGCTGGAATCTGTTTCCGGAATTGCCTTGCCATGAAAGCTTGCCAGAGCACTCTGTACCTGGTAACAAGGTGCCTGTGATGGTAGGCTGGACACAACAAACTAACAAGACGTTTCTACACCTGAGATCATAATATCAGAAAAGGGAAAGAAGTTAGGTAGCATTAAGTATCAGGAAAAACCTCCTGGTATGGAGATCTGTCTTGCAATGCCATTGACGAGCAAAGGAAGCTGCTGGATCTGAGACAACTACTGCATTAATAAGAAAGGCTTCTGGATCTCCTTCTCTTCCTGCAAGAAATTAAGTAATTGATTGAATAGGTCTCAAAGTTGGAATTTTCATTTGGGAATAGGCCAACACAATGCTATAGTAACATATATGATGGGATCTCATAAGATCATCTCATCTGTCAAGGTCTGCTGCTTGTAAAAACAGTGCTCTCTTCCATGGTGGGGTGAAGGCAAGAAGAAAACCCATTTTTCTTTGGACCAAGCAATGCTGCATAGTAACAAGTATCCATAATTTACCTGAGACTTGCTAAAGCTCTGCTAAGGCCTTTTACAATCTAACACAAATGTTTAAATAAACACAACTAGCAAAATACTATGATGTGTACACATTGCTTGCTGGAAATGTTACGGAAAAGCAACACTGATCACACTCATTACAAAGGGCTCTGGATCATGGTCTTTCTTGATTTTTGAAGAAGCAAACTTACTGATTTAAAGTTTCTCAGGGCGAGATTTTTCTGTACTGCTCAGCATCCAGAATGAAAGAAAAAGTTTCAAATGTTCTCTTTTATGTAGGCGCACTACACTTGCTTAGACACCAAAATAACTTTTTTTTTTTCCGAAGTACATCTGATGGTGAACTGTGACAACCTGGCCTTTTTTGGGTTCCTGAGCAGGAGCCGAGTACTTACAAATATCAAACTCCAAGTATGAGAGCGATCTGTACCCCAGCTCACCTAGATGATGGTACAGTTTATGCGCAAGCAGCAGGACTGCCCCAGCCATCACTCATTGCAGGGATCTACTGGAATGAGCCCTCCCTGAGGAGGGAGGGGGCTTAGGAGTTTTCTAGACTGGCAAAGGTCTTAATAAAATAGTGCAATATAATGGCAAAAATAAATATGAAAACTTGCTGATCTACAGCTTATTTTGTACCCGCACTGGTCTACCAAGTTTGTTTACTCTATCAGGTAGGTCTGTGGCATAGCTGTACTGGAACAGCAAGAAAAGTAGGCTTTCCGTTGTGTAGCCTTGGCTTTATATTTTTATTTATTCAATTCTACCCCAAAACTTACACAATAAAGGGGACTAAAAATGAAATGCCACAGATTGTTTTTTAACTTCTGCACAGTTATTGTCACACGAGAAGAGATTGCTAGTTCAGGAGAAAATACCACGCAGGAACTTATTGCTAGCACTGATTTGAAGCCTATGTGTGCTTTCTGTAAAATCCAACAGAATGAGGCAATAGGAATAGCCTCGATCATTGTACTTCTGAAATAAAATAAGAAGGACCAGAGCGACTGCAACTGAGCTAATAAGCATCTTAATATTTGCTAACCAAAGCCTGAGTCACATTTTGGCATAGAGTTAGATTCAGTTACATCACTACTAAAACTTACAAGCTCGAATCAGAATTGATTTCAGCTCCATTAACTGACCGATTTTAATGTAAATATCACAGTCATTTTTGCCGTTCAGATGCAGCTTTTTTAAAAAAAAGTAAACCTGACATTTGTTGTATCACTGAGCACTTGAAAAATGTCAGTGTAGCTCAGCGAGGTAGTTTGTTTTTTCTGGTTCTTAACACCATCAGCTGTGGAACACATGGACCTCAGCTATTCACCAAAAAAATTTCAAACCCTTTCACCATATTGTGATGTCTTTACTTTGGAGAAGAACAGTGCAGGGCTTTCCAGGTTTAGCTTCCAGGCATAAACAAACTCAGTTGGCTGAACCTATTCAGCAGCATTTAGCATCCATTCCAAGAAAAACAATATATTTGCCCCAACAGAAGTAGTGTCTGAACACTATTTCATTTTATTGATTGCTGCTTTTCATTTTAGCACTATCTTTTTATCATTACTTAAGGTCTGCATCCAACCATTTTTGGCCCAGTAACCAGCAGATGAAGTTGGCAGGCTGTCGAGATTACTGTTTATGAGGCAGACAATACAATCATGTACCAAGTAGGAATGAGCGTACAGTGTGTTGCTTCGGCTGTACTTAAGATTTTTAAAACAACTCTGACATCAGTGCTTGATGGATTTTATTTTGCACTAAAACGAGGTGGAGAGAGTGGGCATGAATGTGTTTTGTAGATGAAATATTCAACTAACAAAGAGACAAAGAGGAAACTGGGGCATCAAGTTCTCCAAGAGATCTCCTACGTACTGCTAAAAAGTCAAACTAAATGGTGTTCTCAAAGTCTGTAAATTAGCCTTCTCCCAGTGAAGTCAGCGGTAAAATTCCCAGTGGCTGCAATGGATGTCAGGTTAGCGCACTGTTCTTTAGGCCCCTGAAAATCCTACTTCTTAAAAATATTGTTATTATTTATTCTTATTTATTATTTATTCTTCATTATCTTACTATTTATTATTTATTATTTATTATTATTATTTATTATTATTCCCTAATGTCATACTGGTGTCCTCCGGACCTTAAAACTTCAATCTTGCTTCCTGCTTCCCTGAGCTTGTGTCATCACCACGCCGGCACGCAGGTGGCCTCCACTTTGGTGCAGCCCCGGGATTTTCCCAGGTGTGAGGAAAGCGCCGGTGTGCATTTGAGCTGCTGCCTCCGTGTGGTCTGGTTGCGCTCTCTGCGCTGGATTCCCTAACTGTGAAATACAGATAATGGCACTTCTCTGCCTACATGGATTATGTGGATTCCTCAAGCTTTCTAGGGATAAAAGCCAAGAAGTAATGTAACAGGTGATGTCTTGCTGCATATTTTATCTACTGGCATAGAACCATTACTCCATTATTCAGAAAAATGGAGAGAGAGAGAGACAAGAAAAACAAATTAAAAGCAAACAAAAAAGCCCTATTAGTGCAGATTAAAAGCAAAGAAAAAAGCACTATTAATAATAATGAAGAAAAACAAAATGGCATATGACCTGATTTCTAAAAAAAAAAAATTCCCTGCAGAAACACAAACCACTACATTAAATATGATTCTCCATATGATTAAAGGAGCTTCTCTCAACTTGCCTACCTTACTGCTTGCTTAAAGACATTTAAATTTTTTTCTTGTCTGCACGTACTTACCCAGAATACGGGAAGGGACTACTCAGTGCATGTACTCTAGGAGTTCCTAGACAATCAAGTTAAAAACTGCTAGAGCATCAACTGTCTGAAGAGGAGCCACAGCTGGAAATCGGTAAACAATACTCAAGGGGAACCACATGGGCACACACACACACAAATAAACATAGTAGTAAGCTGTAGAGAAACATGTCTGGAAAAAAAACCAGAGGGGTGTTTTTCTGAATTTGCTAATTAGATAGAATTATTTCCTTACAAACTGTAATCAAGTCAGATAAAATGTAAAGTAGTACNTTTTTTAAAAAAAAGTAAACCTGACATTTGTTGTATCACTGAGCACTTGAAAAATGTCAGTGTAGCTCAGCGAGGTAGTTTGTTTTTTCTGGTTCTTAACACCATCAGCTGTGGAACACATGGACCTCAGCTATTCACCAAAAAAATTTCAAACCCTTTCACCATATTGTGATGTCTTTACTTTGGAGAAGAACAGTGCAGGGCTTTCCAGGTTTAGCTTCCAGGCATAAACAAACTCAGTTGGCTGAACCTATTCAGCAGCATTTAGCATCCATTCCAAGAAAAACAATATATTTGCCCCAACAGAAGTAGTGTCTGAACACTATTTCATTTTATTGATTGCTGCTTTTCATTTTAGCACTATCTTTTTATCATTACTTAAGGTCTGCATCCAACCATTTTTGGCCCAGTAACCAGCAGATGAAGTTGGCAGGCTGTCGAGATTACTGTTTATGAGGCAGACAATACAATCATGTACCAAGTAGGAATGAGCGTACAGTGTGTTGCTTCGGCTGTACTTAAGATTTTTAAAACAACTCTGACATCAGTGCTTGATGGATTTTATTTTGCACTAAAACGAGGTGGAGAGAGTGGGCATGAATGTGTTTTGTAGATGAAATATTCAACTAACAAAGAGACAAAGAGGAAACTGGGGCATCAAGTTCTCCAAGAGATCTCCTACGTACTGCTAAAAAGTCAAACTAAATGGTGTTCTCAAAGTCTGTAAATTAGCCTTCTCCCAGTGAAGTCAGCGGTAAAATTCCCAGTGGCTGCAATGGATGTCAGGTTAGCGCACTGTTCTTTAGGCCCCTGAAAATCCTACTTCTTAAAAATATTGTTATTATTTATTCTTATTTATTATTTATTCTTCATTATCTTACTATTTATTATTTATTATTTATTATTATTATTTATTATTATTCCCTAATGTCATACTGGTGTCCTCCGGACCTTAAAACTTCAATCTTGCTTCCTGCTTCCCTGAGCTTGTGTCATCACCACGCCGGCACGCAGGTGGCCTCCACTTTGGTGCAGCCCCGGGATTTTCCCAGGTGTGAGGAAAGCGCCGGTGTGCATTTGAGCTGCTGCCTCCGTGTGGTCTGGTTGCGCTCTCTGCGCTGGATTCCCTAACTGTGAAATACAGATAATGGCACTTCTCTGCCTACATGGATTATGTGGATTCCTCAAGCTTTCTAGGGATAAAAGCCAAGAAGTAATGTAACAGGTGATGTCTTGCTGCATATTTTATCTACTGGCATAGAACCATTACTCCATTATTCAGAAAAATGGAGAGAGAGAGAGACAAGAAAAACAAATTAAAAGCAAACAAAAAAGCCCTATTAGTGCAGATTAAAAGCAAAGAAAAAAGCACTATTAATAATAATGAAGAAAAACAAAATGGCATATGACCTGATTTCTAAAAAAAAAAAATTCCCTGCAGTAACACAAACCACTACATTAAATATGATTCTCCATATGATTAAAGGAGCTTCTCTCAACTTGCCTACCTTACTGCTTGCTTAAAGACATTTAAATTTTTTTCTTGTCTGCACGTACTTACCCAGAATACGGGAAGGGACTACTCAGTGCATGTACTCTAGGAGTTCCTAGACAATCAAGTTAAAAACTGCTAGAGCATCAACTGTCTGAAGAGGAGCCACAGCTGGAAATCGGTAAACAATACTCAAGGGGAACCACATGGGCACACACACACACAAATAAACATAGTAGTAAGCTGTAGAGAAACATGTCTGGAAAAAAAAACAGAGGGGTGTTTTTCTGAATTTGCTAATTAGATAGAATTATTTCCTTACAAACTGTAATCAAGTCAGATAAAATGTAAAGTAGTACATTTGTCTCTCTTTGCTGAGTCACTGTCAATGCTGTGCTGTCAGATACGTCTGGGTGAAGATGCTGAAGGACCATCAGGATCAGTTAGACATGGGGTTTCCTCCTTCTGGCAGCCTTAGTCTGATGCTATCTTCATCAGGCTTTTCTGTTGCTTGAAAGGGAACTAAAGGCAGCACAAGAATTTTGCTGCCTGGGAACAAAATCTAGCTGCTATAGAGCTGTACTGCAGCTCTCCACCTCTGCGTAGGATTTCTCTAGATCAGCCATCACCATAGTATTCAAACACTGAATCAGATAAACTGGGTCAGCATGGGGCTAACCAATCTTTAGAGCTGACAGTACGCTTTATGCTTCCTATCTTGCTGCAAGTGTTGCTCGTTGACCTTACTGCACCCAACAATTTACTTGTGTAGTAGTTTGAGCAGCACAGCGAACATGAGGGACATAGCAGTTGTTGCCTCAAAGTATGAGAAAACTGGCACAAACGGCTACATCTTCTCAAACGTCCAGGGCAGCAGCATCTCTTGGAACCTGACCTCTCACCTCCAAGTACCTCAGGCTCATCTCCACAAATCCAAATTTTACTTCAGTTTACATGATCTACAAGGACCTGTAGGCAAAAAGTTTTGCTACCGTACTGGTCCACACTATAGATGGTACCTTACTATTTATACGCAAAAAGTGAACCCCACTGCCTGCAATCCTTTGAGAGCGTGACTTTTCTTTCCCAACAGTGGTGTAATGTTTCTTCTGGAGTGCCATTTTTTGAATTTTTTTTAAAGCATACATTAGATTATTTGGCTTGAAGTTTGCGATGAGATGAGATGAGGCAGAAATATGAATAATATTTTAGTCAAAGTCATGGCTCCCAAAGTATTATTTATATTAAGCTTTGAGATATGATTTTTCCTTAGGGAGCCAAGCTGTTATATTTTCTTCTTAATCTACTCAATATTCAGATTTCACTGCCCACTGGAATTATATGTTAGAGATTTTCTTTGTTGTTATAGAGCTGAATTATTATAGAGATAATTATTATTGAATATTTCAGCATATGTCCTGTACTTAATCCATTTAACACGTACTAAAAGGAGCTCAGATTGCAGTACAAAGAACAAGTCTGTAGTTGTTTTAATGTGAAAGATGAAGAAGGTTTGAGGTAAAGAGAATTCAATCAATGAAGGCAAACCTAGATGTAAAAAGATACAGACTTCTTTTTTGCTTTGTATCACTGTAACGAATTGTCTTCTTAGAACATGTAGTTAAATTTTCATGTTTCCAAAGTGTACTGCTAGTAAAGAACATGAACCCACAAACTCTTGGAAACTGGGCATCTGCTTATGCCCTCAGGTTGGTTTCCCTCTTGTTTTGTGCTTCAGTCCTGTTTCTCTTCATTACCCTCATGGCTGCCCAGGACCGCTTCCAGAGACATGCGTGCTGACTCAGAGGAAGCATTTGCCAAGGCTGGCTTCATGGACGCTAGTAAGCAATGCCAGTTCATAAGTTTTAAAAAAGGAAGACTCCTCTCTCCATGCCAACAACAGAGCCAGGAGCGTGTGGGAGCCCTGCAGTCCTGTTTGTCCTGTCAGCAGCTGCACCCTGTCTTGGGCAGGGATGTTGCCGTCATGCCTCTAGCCAATTGTACATAACACTCAGCAGGCCCGTGACCATACATGTGCATAACAGGTCTCTGCGCGAGCCTCTCACGCTACCGAACCAACTAGATAGCTGAAGCTGGGTGAGATTAATTCCACTCTGGTATTTCAGAGCTGAAATAAGAGGAACAGTCTGAATAGACACTGAAGACTTTGTTTGTTCGGTTTAGTTTTGTTTCAAATTACAATATAAATTAGGGTTTTTTTTAAAGTTTTAGATTTTTTTAAAAAGCCATTTTCCTTGAACAAAAAAATCAGCGTAGGAATTTTGAGGTCCAATTCACACATCTCTATAGGAATTCCAGCATTCTTACAGTGTCAGCAGAGCATTAATCATGCCCTTTCAATTGTGGAAACTATGAGAATCTCACTGTAAAAAGAAATCACATTTACAGCCTGTACCATCTCAAATTTTGTGCATGCATGCATACAGATGTATATGTATAACACAGAGAAGATCAGACCACGTTCCGTTAAAATCTGCAAGATACACTTTTTTTTTTGGCAGAGTGTAAATCTGGACCATGTGAAGAAACCTTATGTGACAGGGGCCTATAAAGTCAGTCTCTAAAGTGGATACTCTTGAGTCAATGCTGGAACTCCTTTCTTTATTCTCCTTTCCTACCCTTTCTGATGTCTTAGATGAATGCTCAGATTCCCATCCCCTGACAAGTTTTTCCCAAGAGATGTTTCTATTCTAGCCTTATGACTCATGCCTGCCATGCCATGCTCCGGCCAGAAAGAAATACAGGAGCTGATCCATAGTCCATTGACTTCAACGGACCTTGATCCAGGGGCATAAATTACATGTTTCTATGTGACAATTAAAATACTAGCTTGCTAGGGCAGGCTCTGACTCAGTGAAGCTGCCTTATAGTGAACAAGTTTTTCTTCCTCTGTAAGAAAGACACTAAAAAAAATGGGAAAGAGATTCAGATGACTTTTATTCCAAATGTTTGTGGATATGAAATATAGTGATGAGCTCCCATGTAACACACTATGAAAGCAAAATCAAGCTTTGTGGTTTTTTCCCTTAGCATGTTGGCAACAAGCCATATAAAGTACAAAATAGATCCAGGTATAGGAAATAATGAAATAATCAGAGCTCACGGTAAAATATCCCCATTAAGATAATGTACTTAAATGACCTACATTGCAGCATTCTATTGCACTTTAATGTAGCTACTTCTGCATACATTGTCATTCACCAGTGCCAAAAGAGGAAAATGACCTTTAAGAAATGGCCATTGTCCTCTCGTTGCCACTTCCTTTCTCTCTCAATTTCTTAATTCTCCCAGTTCATTGTTTCTTGGTATTCATGCCATCATCCCTTTGTTTCCTCAGACTTTTAATGTCATTTCTAGCTGAGACAGATGGATACTCCACTGCTTTTAGCAATCGCACATTTTTGTAGAGAGCCTGAGATTTCTTGCTACCTCAAGCTTCTTGCTCTGCATGGACTGATACAAGGCATACCCATATTTTCAGGAATCTACAGTCATGCCATACAAAATACTAATTCAAACTCGATACAAGAAGTCCGTGGCCTTGGAATTTATTTTGTGCTAATAGTATGTTTTCACCAAAGGGCTAGCTTCTCAGATGGGAGTTTGAATCAGTCAAGGACATGCATGACCCTCCCAGCATCTTTGTACTCGCTCACTTTGTATTCAAATAAAAAAAGAACTAAAGAAAGTTTAAAATTTTGACCACTTTATTTATTGTGCGTTTTTTTTCCAAAACTGAATTGTGCGAATCCTTACATGGCATGTTGGATGTGGACAGTACCCATTTCATTTCAGAATAAAACAGCGATGTAAAGCACACCAAACTGTACGATTGTTCAGGCTTGGAAATGCTAGTAAGCTTTACTTACTGTGTTAAAACTGTAAAATGAAAGATGCCCCTCTGCGCCAGACTGTTTGAGCTGTCAATATATTTTCAGAAACATACCCATATTCTAATTCCATTTAGGAGAATGATGATACGGAAAACCCCTGAGAAGTCTCCTCCTGCCTCCCTTTGCCATGTCCAAAGTATTGCTGTAAGCCCAAGAAAAATGCAGCCCCGTTGAGCCTAGCTTGCATAACACTTAATTGGATCCAGTCACCACTGCCACAGCAGGCACGCTTAGAGCTGAAACTGCGTCCTTAGCTAATCTTCCAATGGTAACAAAGTCTATAATGAGTATGTAGGCAGGTTTTGTGTCATATGTTACAAATGCACAAGCACAAATACCGCATAAAGCTGAATGTTTCCATGAGAATTTGGTTTGGAAGCAAGACCTCTACAGAAAGCCTGTTAGGAAGGAGCCCTGAGAAAACACTGAAGAGCCACAGTCTCTGCCAAAAAAGCTGTTAAGAAATACTGCCTCAAAATCAAAAATTGTGCTGAATGAGCAAAGGAGTGGTCAAAGAAAAAGCAGCTGATGCAGGGAACATCCTCCATGCACTCACACACACATATGCAGGCTGCTCTCTCTTGCAAGAGTTGCAAATTCCGGGCTATAAATGTCAAGCAAAGTTCCTCACGGTAACCCTGTCTGCTCGCCATGCTGACAGACTGCACAAGTTCAGAGAGGTGTAATTTACCCCTCTTTGTACCCTGATAAGCAAGCCTGTCCACTAAAGCAATTACTCTTTTTACTTAGTGGATTTAAAACCCTTGGCATAACTTCAGTGTGATTTTGGTATGATTGCACACGCAAGAAAGCAAGAACCAGCAAACTGGGACAACTGAACTCCGTGTCCCTGAAGCCACTGGGAGTTTTGTTGAAGCAAGGAATTCAGACTTTGCCCCCAATGAAAAAAGCTTTAGCAGCAATGCGGGCTGGCCTCAGCACCACTAGTCAAACCAGTGATCTCCCATGCAGGTTCTGTTCCACTCCAGGCCGCAGTTCCAGCACCACTCAAATCTGCACTGAGGGCGAGGACATTTCATGTGCATGCAGCCACCTGCAAAATAGCAACAGAACAGCTTCGGTACTTGGCAAACACTTAGAGATGTTAATCAACAATTAGCAGTTTTAAAATCAACTTTCTTATGCATTCATTTACTAACCAAGTAGAATATTTAAGAAAAGAAAAGAATGAACCTGAAGAATCCTTTTCCTGGGCTTTCTAAAACCTGCTACTCCCCCTCTTATTGAATGTACTGGTCTCACTGGAGCGACTGCAGGAGTAGGAACTGCAGTCCTATCTGAAATTGGAAGAGACTGCGCTACGGATAGGGAAAAGCGATGACAGTCTGTGGCCTCTCAAAGCAATCATGGAGGCGTCTGCTCAAGGATACTCTACCCTACTCCAGTTGTGTGCCAGAAGTTGGACAAAATTCAATTCTCTTTTGAATTTGGATTCAACAACTGAGAGATCTGCAAAGAGAATAAATCAGGAGACACAGACTTTGGTGGCTGACTGCCGATTACATTAAAATGACATTAGTAATTTAAGTTGGTTTGACCTTCTTAGTATCTGAAGCAGCCTTTTGATTGCATCAATGTTTCCTGTGTGTTGGGTTTCTTACTTGCCCATACTGTGAGAGTAGCCTTAATCTCTCTGCTCACAACCTTGATCAAATGTTTATTTTGTAATATGTAAAACATTAACATCGTCAGAGGTCATTTTAAATGGAAATTATGTTGCTTACCACACAAAGAAATCTCTTGTATAATGCAAACTGAGGAAAAGCATGCAGTATAAAGAAATGCTGAAATGTCATCTTGGTTTGACTCCAGACGGTGATAGGAGGTACAGGGAGCGCATCTTCTCTGCTGTACGACCTGATACCCTTAGGCAACTTTTTTTATAAACGCCATTTTAGAATGATTCTCGGAAGGTAAAAACAGCAGGAGACACAAGAACTGGTTTGTTAAAATAGGCCTGTCTGCTTTATCTGACAGAGAGAGAAAACTAGCTGTGATAGCAAGATCTATTCACGAGTTTATATCTTTGTGTAAGAAAGAGATGCAATTCACCAGACATTTTTATATTATTTAAATGTAAGCGTACCAATGGCCAGCCTCCACATTACACTTTACTTAAGGTTTAGAGCCAGCCCTCTCTTACGATTCATATTAAACCATCACTGGGTAAAACGCATCTCAGTCCTGGCGCAGGACCCAAACCCCAATAGGCACCCTCTGTCACACGTGTGCTCTGCCTGCTAAGCTACATAAATCGTGTTATTCTCTGCTACACGGCAGCTCAGATCAGCAGTGGGAGTGGAGAGTGCCTCAAGCTTTGTGAGTACAGCAGTTGTCCGAGACGTGTGGATGTGGGTTTAAACTCAGACTGGGAATTGAGCTGTGGGAAACTTCTGCTCTTTCACTTTGGCTACTACAGAAAAGTTATTGGCGTACAGAAGTATTCTGCAATGCCTATGGCTATACAGGCTATTATAGAAAAGTTACTGACACAGAGAATTATAGGCTATTACAGAAAAGTTATCGGCTTTGTCACTGTTTCTTGTAAAACCCAGTGTCCACAAAAGCTTTTGGGGAGGGAAGGCAGAATTATTCTCTTGTGTGGAGTCAGTGTACTCCTCCCAAATGAGGACTGCTGGCAGACTTCAGTATATGGCTGTTAGCCTCTTGACACCAGCTGTGCTTAGGCAGAAGTGAAGTGCTCCTTTCAGTTTACAAATGTCAGTCTAGAAGCTGACACGTGCAGTTCCCATGACCAGAGAAGAAAGCAAGCACTGCATTTTTTAAGCTTCACGCCTTAATTTGCAGAATCACAGAATCACTGATGTGGGAAGGTGCCTTTAGAGATCATCTAGTCCAAACGCACTGCTGAAAGCAGGGCCAACTAAAGTAGGGTGCTCAGGGTTGCACCCAGTTGGGTTTTGAATGTGTCCTAGAATGGAGACTCTTTCTGGGCAACCTATTCCAGTCTTCAACCATCCACATAGTAAAAAGCATTTTCTTTAATTTAAATGGAATCTCCTGTGTTTCAATTTGTGTCCATTGCCTTCTGTCCTTTCAGTGGGCATCACTGAGAAGAGTTTGGCTCTGTCTTCTTTGCTCCCCCCTAAGGTATTTACTTATCCATCCTTTTACCATCTTGGTAGTCCTTCATCGGACTCGCTCCAGTCCACGTCTTTCTTGCACAGGGAAGCCCACAACTGGACCCGCCACTCTAGATGTGTCTCAGCAGTGCTGAGCGGACAGGTAGGATCACCTCCCTCAACCCTTCCTGATGCAGCCCAGGACGTTGTTGGCCACCTTTGCTGCAAGGGCACATTGCTGGCTCATGTCCAACTTGTAGCCCACCAGCTCACTCAGGTCCTTTCCATCCAGTTGCCCCCCAACCCATACCGGTGCATTTCCCTTTGTTAAACTTCATGACGTTTCCGTCAGCCCACTTCTCAGCCTGTCAAGGTCACTCTGATAGGCAGCCCAAGCAGCCAAGTCCAGTGTGTTGAAACATTTCTAGCTGCTGTGGCTTTGGCATTTTGTGTTACGAGGCACTGTTCTGACATGGATCAGGCTATAAGCAAGGAAAGGTCTTTTCCTGCTTATTATACATTTTCAGTAAATATTTCTTTCAAGGATATAAAAAGTATAATGTCCTTTATTTTCTTTTTGATACACTGAGGATTTTTACAAGCAAATTCCCTAAATATTAGTTGGAGTTGTGTAAATCATATCATCGTGTCAAATAGGGATATCCTGTTTGTGACAAGTGACAACTGCCTGTAATTTAACAGTAAAGACTTTGTAGCAGAGTCTAAGAGAAATTAAAGGTCCCAGCACTGCTTCCAGCCTGACCAGAAGTTTCTTGTATTTGGATATGCACAAACTGTTAAGTATGAACAGTCACGACTATTATTTGTCTATTTCTAATACAGTTCATACTTCTGGTTTCCAGCCTGTTTTACAAGTCTGTAAATAATTTTTTCGACCTGCCCCTCTGTTATCTCTCTTCTGCTGCCCACCTTGGTCTCCATACTTTGCCAAATCTTATCTCACCTTCCCACTCCTGAATTCATGCTTTTTTCCCTTCTGTTACTTGTGCTTGAAGAAGTCTCCTACTTTCCATCTGCCAACTGCCGCCTTTTCTTTCATCAAAACCCAGATTTCAGGATTTTGTCCTATTTCTTCCTCAGTAATATTTCTGTGGTATCACTGCTTGAAGTGTTATCTCCTTGCAGTTTACAGTATCTTATTTGGCATGTTCAGCATCCTATTTGAGTAAGTGATGCCACCAAACTGAGAAGAATCACAGAATGGCAGGGCTTGGAAGGGACCTCCAGAGATCATCTAGTTCAGCCCCTCTGCTAAAGCAGGTGTTCCCAGAGCAGGTTGCACAGGAACGCGTCCAGGTGGGTTTTGAATATCTCCAGGGAAGGGGACTCCACAATCTCCCTGGGCAGCCTGTTCCAGTGCTCTGTTACCCTCACAGTAAAGAAGTTCCTCCTCATGTTCAGGTGGAAGTGCCTGTGCTCCAGTTTGTGCCCGTTGCCCCTTGTCCTGTTGCTGGGCACCACTGGAAAGAGCCTGGCCCCATCCTCTGGACAGCTGCCCTTTAGATATTTGTAAGCATTGATCAGATCCCCTCTCAGTCTTCTCTTCTCCAGGCTGAACAGACCCAGCTCTCTCAGCCTTTTCTCATGAGAGAGATGCTCCAGTCCCCTCATCATCTTCGTAGCCCTCCGCTGGACTCTCTCCAGTCATTCCCTGTCTCTCTTGAACTGGG
>VZSC01000950.1:381896-394687 GCA_013398225.1 Steatornis caripensis | reverse complement strand
CTACACTTGCCCTTGTTGAACTTCATCATGTTCCCCTCCTCCCAGCTCTCCAGCCTGTCCAGGTCATGCTGAATGACAGCACAGCCTTCTGGTGAGCCAGCTGCTCCTCCCAGCTTTGTATCATCAGCAAACTTCGGCAATAATTTTAATATATATTCATTAATCAATATAAATACAATTAAATCTCGTAACACCATGATCGTATAGGGTATAGCCTACTTCATGTTCCTGTTCCCATTTTAACCACCTCAGTGCCAGCAGATTTCTTTTCTTCCTACATGGTAAGTACTGACTAGTGCAACAAGTTTGTCAGGACTCATGTTTCTTCCTCTGACTTGCTCTTCTGCTGTGGGCATGTCACTGGGTTGAGATTAATCTCATCTAAATTCAGCTATATACTGTGTAGACATCTACAGCAGGACTGATTTTCCACATCCCACTTTTAGGCACAATTCTTCTGGCCTACATTAGACACATGTTCTGTTTCATTGTGAGATGAGTTTTGCCCTGGAAATGTCTGGTTTTCTAATCATAACAGAAAATCTAGACAACTAGCTGGACATGCAGTCACAGTAATGCTACATCCAGTGTCTCTCTGTGCCTTATTTTCCTATACATAAAATAGCCACGCATTTTGTGAAGCTTAATTAGTGGCTTTTGAACTAAGTGTTTTAGATTTAGTGATTTCAAGATAATTTAGATAAAGCAACATAGGGAAGATTCAAGCTCTGTGTGCTCTTGCTCTCTTGGAATAATGGTGTGCTTATGTACACGTGCACACTATTACATTTATATTGTAAAATGAATTTTAAAAGACAGTTAAGTACAAGATACGTAATATATTTACCATTTTTTTCAACTGGAATATTGCAGTTGGGGCATGGCTTGGTTGTCTTCTTAATTGTTTCTCTAGATGCCTCTTCCCATCGAGCTTGCATGGCTGCATGTTCATCAACTACGTATCCCTGCAAAGAGACAGAAAAACCACCTGTGGGCACAATACTGAAAGGCTGCGCTGGGACATGATATCTACACTGAAGTGGTAACTACCTGCGACAAACAGACAGGAGTGACTGCAAGGCCAGTAGGCTGGACTTCGTGAGAGACGCAGAATTTTTGCTTCAAAATACAAGCTCATTTTCTCCCAGTGTGCACGACACATGTATTGGGCTAGATGACAGGCTACCCTCCCAGACCCCGGCTGTGAGATGGCTGGGAGAGCTGCAGCAGCTGGAGCGTGTGCCATCCTGGGGGTCCTTCCTACACCCAGCCGCAGCACAGGCAGTGTCCTCCCTGCTGCTCCCTGCCCCAAGTGGCAGGCAAAGCCCCAGCAGGAGAACACAGGGGCATGAAGCCATGATGCAAATGCACAGACAGGTAAAGGAAAAAGGCGAGGGGAAGCAGGAGTCAGATGAACCTGGCTGAGACGTGACATGTTAGACACTGTAGGTTTGATTCTGCTTCAGGGATTAAAGCCCTTCTTACAAGAAAAGCAAGAGCACCAAGGCAATGCAACACTTGATAATGCAGAACGGTGGGGTCCCTGGAAGGAAACCGTTTTTCATAATAAAGTGTACTCCTTTGTTTCAGAGGGCTGGATTTCATTCAAACATAAATCTATGTAAGTTTAAGAGGCCTTAAGAGGCACAAAGAAGAAACACAAACATTTTGGAGATAAAGTAAAAACAAACAACCAGTGAACAATGAAAGCAAGTCTCTCCCCAGCAGGAACGACACAGATGGAAAAAGTCATCATGAACAGTGTTTTAAAAGGGACTCCTGTGTTTGTCCTATTTATGACTGGGCCAAAATTACATAATCTACACAAGTGTCCTACTTGGCAATTTCCTACCTAAAAAGATAGTACAAGGACAAAAGACATGGCAGTGCCTTGGGTCATTTCCATCGCACAAGGCAGGCAACTATGTGAATAGTAGGTATAAAAAATGAATGCAGGTTCCAGCCTTGAAGTTCTGCTCTCTCCATTCATAGTGTGGGTTTTTTCACACATGTGAGAAAATGGCGAGCCTAAACTAAGTTTAAGAATTTGTAAAAATTCCCATAACATCTTTGTGTATACCTTCTCAATACTTGTAGGCTGTTATGTGGGTATACTTTTAATATTTATTTACATGGATAACTTTTTAATATAATTATTTCTAATAAGACAGAAAAAGGAAATTGGACCAACTTTTAAACACGCAACACAACCATAATTCCTCTTGATTTCTGCTCAGCTATGACTCATAAAACCTGGGAGCTGTTGCAGCATCAGTGAGTAAGACCTAGATTTTATTTCTTTGCTGAAGTCACCTGAGCTGAAATGGAAAAACAAAGAGCAACACCTGCAGAAACTTGTTTCCAGCTCATCCGGTGGCCATTGCAACTCGCATCTTTAAAAAAACCAATTTTTTTTAATGAGAAAACCTCAAACGTGTTTATGGTATTGGTTTTTTTATTTGACTACCTAGAGCAGTCTCCTTAGCCCTTTAACCCCTTTTGTTGCTCCTCACTTAATATTCTCCAATTTGCCAGTGTTTTTGATGTAGAGGTGACAAAAGTGAAGAAAGTCTTCACAGCTCTATCCTAGAAGCGACTTTTACGTTTGGCTCTGTGCCTCTGGAGAGGGAACTCAGCCCTGCACCCTGCTGGATTATTCAGCAATTCGGCCGCAGGATGACCTCTGTACAATTAGTAAATTCTGGGAAATAGAAAAAGCTGCTCAGGCTAATAGCAAAGAAGCTAATCTAGTATTGATCTCACAACACCTTGATCTTTAAGGAAGGATGAATTTAGCAAGCAATCTGAGCTAACTCAGAGAGGCCTGAGCACAAGATAGGGAGAGTGGGGAACGCTTGACCTGGGCCTCGGTTTACCCAGTGAAAGAAGATGATATTAACTTCATCTGGTTGTAATGGGAATTAATTACTTAACATGCTTAAAGCTCATTAAAGACGAAAATCAGTGACAAAACATTGCAGTTACTTTCAGAATAATAGCTACAAGAGAAGAGCAGATGTATTTTTAATTTTTGTAGTCAACCCAGAAGAGCTTCACAGTGGCTTTGTTTTTCCCAAACAGTCCAAATCCAAACTGTGTGACTCGGTACTTGGAAACATACTTTTTTTTTTGCCATCTTCATGTCTTTGTTGTGCCCTAATAGCAAATGACACTGAGGCAAAACTTCACATGCCAAATTGCTAATTTAATTTGTATAAGGATATTTGATCTTAGTTCTGAAAACAAACAGAAACTTGAGAGAGCCTAGGAATAACTAAAATGAACAACTTCGAATTGCGTATATGCAATTCACCAATAAAGAACAAATTGCTGAGAACAGCAGAGTGAATTATTATATTAGTATTTTCCATTGCAAGAATTCTAGCATGAAATAGATGCAGCAGCATGATATTTTCAGCCCATTAGAGCTGAAACGTCCCTCCTATGCCCAGTCTTGCTGAATGCTAAGTTAAAAACTTCCTGCTGCAGGAAGCAAATGCAGAGAAATGGTACGGTGATGGAGCCCCTCCAATTCAGTAAAGAAATCATACCACATTGACCTATGAGCCTCCAGTGTTTATGTGCTTTGTTTGGTGCTCCACGTACAATGACTGCAAGCACACATATATTTATCCACGTTTTTTCCTCAAACGATAACAGAAAGGCAGTTCTCCATTACCAGTGTCTATTTAAATCACCTTCTTTCATCCTAAGCTAGCAAACTGATCTTCTTGACAATGGCCTAGGTAATAGAGCAGGTTCATCAAGCAGAGGTGGCTCTCACTTCATTTGGCCTGCCTGGTCTTGGATAGGAAGTTCCAGAGGTGCTCTCCAGGTGTGCATCACACGTCAGTTTGCTGGTGACAGAAGACTTTGGTCACTTGTGATGCTGACCCTGCACAATATGCTATAGTTCCCCAATTTTTACAAAATATTTGTCTCAGCACTAGTGAAAAACTACTAGATGCCATCCATGCCACTTTATAAATAATCATTTTTATTCTCAACTGTGCTGCACATTATGACCAGAAATGAATACTTGTAAATAATAGGAAGCTACAGTAAGAGCTGTTGCAAGCATTTTTCAATATCCCCTCTGCAATATCACCTTAGTGAGACTGGAGGAAAAGTCTTTCTTACTGTCTCCTCTGGGTCACACTGAAGGACACAGATTTACTTCTATTCTGTTTCTATGCCGAGTCCTTTGGAAAAACTAACAGGGATAAAAAGACCACAGAGACTGCTAAGCACCATACAGCAATACAAGAGCATGCACCTGGAAAGCTTTTTATGCAGTTAATCAATATCCGGCAGTACTGGAAAAAGTCCTACAGAGATAGAAAGCATCTTGAAACAGAAATAAAGTGTCCTTCTTGAAGCAGCATCTCATTCAGGGAATAGGTCACACATTGACTTGTTGGTAGAACTACAGAAAGTAAAGGAGGTGTGTGTTCATAGTCAGCAACTAAGCAGCACCATCCAAATTAAAAACATTTATGGCAAAACTTCTTCAAAATACTGGAAGCCTTAGATATATGTAATGTTAAATTCCGACATGCACCACATCATATACTGGCTTATGTAAGCACACTTGTTTTATGATCATGCTTATTTTGCCTAGCATAGACAACATCTGAAAACTGAAGACCATTGATTCAGAATAGAATATGCAGCTATTAACATTATGCTGTGCTTAGCTTTAGTAAACGTAATTTCCGGACTCCTGCTTTGCTGTTGGTGCTTAATTCCTTTCCGATAGGCAAAAAAGGTGCTCACGCATAAAAAATGTATCCTAGTGCAGCTTCCTTTACATCAGAGATACCTTTCCTTTTGATCAGAAATGCTTGGTTTTCAGTTCATTTTCCTTGGAATTTTTTTTTTTTAAGAAATGGGTAAAATCATGACTTTATGTGAAATACAGCATTTTAAAAAGGCTTAGATGTCTCAAACCAGGAAGTATTATTCATTTTCTAGCACAAATGTGAGAAAAACTATGGATATTTGAAAAGGTTTGAAAGGACGACAAAGAATAATTCATGTACAGAAAGTAATGTTCAACCCACCATAACACTTAGATTAATGCAGCCCACTAATTATTTTGGGCTAGAGCTCTAAGCAAAAGCAGCCTCATCTGTTGAAGCCTGATTTACACGAGAGGATGACAGTCCAATTTAAATTATTTTTGTTTCCTCAACTTCTACTGGGCTGTTTTATGAACATTTTCACATGAATTAACCTCCTGTCATGTTTAATGGTGTCTTTCATTTCAGTTGTGGGAGAAAAAGTCGCAGATGTCTAGGGCAGTAGATAGGCTAGAGGACCTTTGGAAAAATCCATTATTTGCATTATTTAAGTGTCAAAATCTCACAGAGAGAGGTGCGCAGAACTATAGGACTAGTGCTCTAGTCTAGAGAAAGATCAAAACAACACACTAAAAATGTTTATATATCAGGAAAGATATCCATCAATGGGAATATGTTTCATGCACTGGAAAAACAGAGGTGTCAGTACCACACTGATCCAGTTAAACTCAGATGAAGCAGCTTTGTGTGAGCTGACTTGTCTGGTGTGCTGAGGGAGTTTTGCCATAAAAAAAGAGGTGCTTTGTGATGACAGCAACTAGCTAAAATCAAAGTGATACACACAGGGTATCGTGTCTGATACAAGATGAAAGAGCCTTTCACTAAATCAAATCAGTGAGCTCTGGTTTGGTGACACGGCACATCAAGGTTCTCACTCTGCATGTTGGGGCCTTTCACATCAGCATGAATTCAATTCAGGTAGCTGGTGAATATTGAATTTGCTCTAAAGCAGAGAATCTAATCTAATACAGGTCATACTTGTATAACTGTTTTCCACGAGTGGAATAAAAACCATGCCTTCTCCTGTAAGTGGCAACCCAGCTGCAAATGACTGTCACCTTAACTCATAAACAAAAGCTGCCTGTCACACCTTTTTATTTTATTGCTGCCCAAGCTAAAATTCTCTCTCTATTGTTCCCATCTATTTCTCATTAGACAAAAAGTTAGGACCTATTCTCAGATTTCCCCCAGTGCATCTTTATTTATAACATAGAGATTCATTTTACAGGGCATTTCCCGGTTATAGTTATTTTTCTTGCTCCTTTAATTAGGCATCTGTGGGTTGAAATGTCCTGTGCTTGACATTGTGAATATACCAGCTACTAAACCCCTGAGCCTCAGTTTCTTATCCAATTGTTTAAGATACTTTAGAAATCAAGCTAGGTGTGCCGTTTTTTGTACGGCCATGTTTTATTTAACTTTTTAAATTTATCTGATGGAAAAAAAATCAATGGTCTAATAATAGATGTTCTACATTTCATACTGTGACTCAGGACTCATTGAAAGATGTTGTGTATGATGAATCTCCTCAGTAGCTTTTTCTTTCACTAAAATGCAGTGAAATAATTAATGTATTTTGTGGCCAGCATTTACTATTTAGCATTTTGATTAATTTTCCCCCTCTGTCGACAGAGAAAGAAGTTTCCATAGAAATGCTGTGTGTTTCTCATTTTAACTCTTGCCTGTAGTACACCATTTCAAATACCTCACCTTTTGTTTTTCATTGTTCAAAAAGCAGTAAGGACAGTTTGCTGAAATAATGAAGGAACAATTCTGAAAGTGATTTTTGCAATATTTAGAGCATAAACGCAAAATGCTGATAACCAAAAACTGATTCAGAAGGTCATGTAACTGTGGAGTCCAGTATAATACGTATGTTATTGCTAAGAACTCACCCTTCACTGAAGGTTCAAGCAAAAAAGGAGCTTGCTTCTTCCTTCATATGCTAAGTCAGAAGACATATGCAATTTCCTAATTTTGTCAGCATTATATCTTTCTGTTAAAATTTAATACGCACATTGCATAGTTTTTCAATTCCACAACAATACTGTAAGAAATACATTACACCAAGCCTGATTTTCATGAAGCGTTAGCTAATATTTCTTATCTTAGCATTATGATAATTCAGCTAAGGATATTTTGAAAGCACTTTTATTTGAGAATTCCACATTAAAATCAAATTCTGAATTATCTTGTGCTCGCAGTGGGCCAATAAGCAGAGCAAACTGCCACCTACATTGAGACCAAGCTTCACAACCCTACATGCTTGCTGGGAATCTACAGGCAAAACAGCGTAAGAGGTTAGACATATGTTGTTCAGGGGATGGAAAGGCAAGCCTGGCAAGTAATATCTGTATATTTTATAGTACCCACTGGCAACTTTGAGATCTGCATACATGAGGCAATGTGAGGAAAAGATGGGCTGGAGGCTCACTTGCAGCCCGCGAGCTGGCAGCTTTTCCAGGAACTACATTACAAAAGACTTCAGCAGGGTGCCAGGTGATGTGGCAGGCTTTCTTGGATGTGTGCGCGCCCACACGAGTGTGTTTATATGCCACACCTGTTCAGCAAAAAGCATTTCTGGGAAGCGATCTGGGAAGGGTCTACTTCAGAGCCAACGGTTTGCCTGAGAGCTCATGACTGAGTTAGGTCTGAGCTCTAAAACAATGGTTAGCGTTGCAGTCAGGGCCCAGATGGCATGTACCGATGAATAGGATCAGGTCTGCACTGGACTAGTTTTGTTTTGGTCCGATGGGCTCCTGCACCGACAGGGCTTCTGGATAAGTTCTACACAGCCAGTGGCAGAAAAGCAAAGTTTTATCTGGATCCTGCATCAGCTACCTGAGTACAGTAAGCACTGGGTCCCAAATAACAGACAGCTGAGGTTTGATCTGAAGGTTGTAGGTATGGTGATAGGCTTTTACATTTGGGTGACCAAGGCCTCCAGCCCAGGGCTACAGCTGGGACAGGCAGCATCCCACAGGTCTGGAGTTGAGTTGAAGTTAAGTTTTACAGCACTAGCTATAAACTTACACTGGAAGAGATGGCAGGTGGAGGTTTAGAACCTGTAGTTTTGTGGCTCAGTAAAAATGTTATGGCTGTTTGTTGTAAGAAGACTTCGTGCCAAGCCAGCACCACAGTCCTAAGGACCTGTCAGGCTTTCTCTGGACATGTCTTGGCCTGCCTGGAGATTTGGTTTAGAGAGTGACAGCAATTATCTAATGACTGGGTAACTGTTACCTATTTTGCTTTTGTATACTTTTGTATAATTGCATGGTTTAACAACGTTACATGTATTTTTGTACCTAATAGACAGCAATGACAAGTATATAGGTATTACGTGCAGAATGAATTATCTCTGACCTTAGAATAAAATGCCACGCAGATGAGTAAAGGCATGGGATGATAGCAGAGGCCTTGAAAGTACTGGCACAGGATGATATGGGAGGCCCTGGCGCTATAAACAATTCTCCAGTGGTCAGTTATCCAAATGCAGCCTTGAGAGCTGGGTAAAAACAGTTTTAGGTATAACAAAGAGAACATAGACATAACCGACTTAGGTAAAACACACCATAGATAGTAAATTCGGATGCAACGTCAACTTGCAGACCAGTGAAGGAATATGTTAACAAACATAAAAAAGTGAACTCAAGCAGATCCTACAATGAGGGGGGAAAAACCCCACCAATATCAACATCATGCTCCTGCTGGTAAAGGACTCGCGATGCCAGCCCATATCCCAGACTGAAGCCATCGAGCTTAGGACTCAGAGAGGCAGTGGAAGGTTAAACGTAACATCAGAGAAATGAGTGTTACCAGAAGATTTGTACATCCGTAATTTTAACTCTATAGAATTTGAACTATAAGTCATAGTATTATTGTAAATGGACTAAAAAATCATTCTTTGATAAGCACTTTAATAAGACTAACAATAAATTTTTTACTTTGCATACACAATGAACCTGATCTGAATTTAACACCTTTAGCAGGTAATAGATTTTCAATGTAGCAAAATGGCAGAAATTCACACAACATATCCTGTAACTTGTGTGCAAGCAATTGTAACAATTTTTAGCCTCACCAGCAGCTAAAGATGTATGTTTAGTGGTGAATTTTGCTGGATTGCATGGTTTGCAGGGCCAGAGTTGCTAGAACGAGCTGAGTTGAAATTAAGGCTTTGATTAAGACTAGGTATGGCCTGACTATTTTAAGGATCTTAGAGCAGAAGAGACCACTTGGCAAGCTTTGAGACTTCAGCTACCATGGACCTTTTATGTAGGCTTAGGTTTACAGCTGTTGCTGGACTAGAGTTAATAGTGGAATTTGCTCAAGTGAGATGAACTGGATTTACATCTTGGTCCTACAAAGACTGCCAGACTGGGTTTGTGGGGTGATGAATCAGACATCGGATGTTCTTTTAGGTTCAAGCCTTTGAATACAGGTGATTGGAAGGAATTGTGTACAGCTATGCTACAGAAATCTATCATGATGCTTAATTTATTCTCTTTACTAAATTCACAGCAACCTCTGAAAATCAAACCTGCTAAAAAGCTGTTACCTTTTTATAATCACAGATTCGTTGGCTTGGCAGGACAAGATAATTTGCAGCTAAAACCATCCTGGGGAAAGCTTGTCCATAGAACCATTTCTAAAATATACCTTTTAATAACCCGTTTCATCCAGTTTATGTGTTATTTTTTCAAACATTTATGTCTCTGTCCACACATTCTGTTCACTCATTTATGTTTGCACTGATTTTACATCGGTGTCATTGCTATTGCTCTTACAGTTTAACCTTGCAGATGTCTGATCAACACGCCCAGCACTGAAACAGTACTGCAAGCTATTCTGTAGATGTTCAAATCTAATATGTGGTCACATTTTATTGTCCAGTTGCTAGTGAGCAAGAAGGTGCATTACTTACCCCAGTAGAAAGCAAACTGTCCAGAAAGGACTTGTGCTAGGGAAGCTAGGCTGGGGACTTACAGAGGAAGCTGGTTTATGGCTAGATTCCTGATCAGCGTAGACTGTATATGGGTGAGGTTAAAAGGGGGCAGGAAGCTTGGTTTTATCGTGTACGTAGGAGGGACTATGTGGTTATTTCTAAACCTAAATCTGTCTGGAGTCACCTTTATTTTGTCATTGAATCCATCATGCACACTGTGCCTTTTAATCCATCAAAAACAATTTCTTCTCACATCCCAGCCTTCAGACAGCTCCAAGAGGTGGCAATGGTTTTAAATTAAAGCTTCTTAATTGAAGTTGCCACGGATCCACTTTATTTTCCCTGAAATTATGTAACTTACACCCTAAGAAGGGAAATAATCAGCCCTGCACCAGTAAATGCTAAGATGAGTTTTCAATGGCCTATCAGGGCTAAAAAAGGATATTCCAGTAGAAAGAGGACATTTTATCCATCCCAATAGACCATGCAATATCTGTGCATAGATCTGAAAGACTGCTATATACCAGTATTTAAAGCTAGGCTATTCTCTGCATGCCTGTTGCTGGTTTTACCTTTTCTACCCCAAACAGCAAGCAACATCCTCTATCTTCTCACCTTTATAGGGTTCAAGCCACTTTACTTTGAACAGCCTTAAGGACCACATATGGCACCTGCTTTGTCCTTCTTGTGCTCTGCAGCTGCAGTTGCCCTCTTCCTTCCTCCTGCCAACGGACTCCATTCCCCCTTCCCCGCTGCCCTCCCTCCCTCCCAGGTCTCACCAGCTCCATTCCCTCCTCTTGACCTCAGGCTTCCTCCTTACTCCTGACACCCAGCCCAGCACAGGCCCCTTTCGCCACCACCATTTCTGCTTCCTGGACCCTCATAGTTGTCCCATGTAATCTCACAGGCTTATTCCCTTTCTTCTCTCTTCCTTCTCCTCTTTCTGGAGCTTTCACTCTATCTCTGAAAGGTCGCAGTCAAACAATAGCATCTCCACCTCTTGCTCCCATCAGCTCTTGGCTTTCATGGACACTTGAATGGCTCAATCTCTTTTTGAGGGATCTCCTTCTCCAGGACTTCCCAAATTGGTACCAGGCTCTGAAGGCACTACCAGACCTTGCTGTTCCAGTCTGGTCCCCCAGGATTTCCCCCAGCTTGTCCACAGCCCAGGACCCCATGTCAGCCCCCGGGGTCATCAGCCCCTGCCCCAGCAATGCCTCGGTAAGTCCGGTCTCCAGCACCCCACAGCCCTGCCCTGCCCGGCCATGGGCCCTGCTGAGCTGGGCCCACCTGTGGGCCCACACACTGGCCCGTCCTCAGCCCATCTCTTTCCCCAGGGCAGTGCCAGACCCTGCCCTGACAGACCCATGGGGAGCCCCAGGGAGCAGATGGCCCTTGCAGTGCCCTGGCACGCGGCCCATTAGAGGGCTGCTTTGAGTGGCACCACAGCTCTTTCTGCTCTCTATGTTGCTGTCAACTTCTGGCTACCTAATTCCTCCACAACAACATTCCTTTTTGGCTTTTTTTCCAGCTCATTGCCACTCCTCGTGCTCCATCTCTTATCATGCTGACTTAGGCCTAAGCCTGTCCGCAAGTGTTTCCTCTCACCCTGGGAACATCAGGGACGTGCAGGCATTTGCAGAAATGCAAAGACAAAGGCAGGTTCTTTCATTACTGTAGCCACTAGAGGCTAAAATAAAATCTGCATTTTTCTTACAGAAAGTGTTTTCCTGAGACCACATATCCTGCACCAGTTCCAGAGAGGAACAGTTTGGTGGCAGTGTGTCTGGTTGAGTTTGAGCAGCGGAAGTTGTGACAATAACATCTGTTTCTAAAATAACTTATATGGAAAGGATGTGGACAGGAGTCAGACTAGAGGAGTTGAAGCCGTACAAGACAACCCTGGAAGTGTGTTACTCCTACCTCGAAACAAATGGTCAGAGATAAAACAACCCTTCTCACTGCTCAAACAAGTAGTACAACAATAGCAAATTAATTCTGACACACAGGTTTGTGCACCTAGCAGGGGAGGGCCATACAGAACAAAAAGGCTGAAAGCACAGGTGGATAAATGTTTAAATTCATTTTAGTGAGAGAGATGAAACAGTCTCACGCACACTTCTTTCCATTATATGCCCCACGAACGTTTTGTATGCATCGTAAGGGAGTGTAGTATGCAAGATACCCTTGTAGTGATGTTATTCGCATGAAACCAGCTCACCAGCACCCGGGCTTGTCTTGTTTTAGCTACCTCTGAGTTTGCTCGCCTGGCTACGGAAAGCCAGGGAAAACATTCCTTCAGTGGCACATCACCACCTTGTGGAGAAGTTTAATTAGTGCGGCTCTCGCAGCCGTATTGGAGGGAAAGAGGGCTGACCTAAGCCAATTAACTCCAGATTAAGTTGGAGACTAAATGAATTTTGGGTAGTCTACGGTCTTCTCTATACTGGGGAACTGATTTGTAAGCTGCAAGAGTTATTCTGGTACTATTGTTTAGCTATTATGGAACAGCTCTTTGAGAGTACAGGAAATTTTTCAGGAAAAGCAAAAATGTTCACATTACACGGGAACAGCAAAAGTAGTCAACTTTCCTAAGTTAACAGGTCTAATTGGGTACGATTCATGTGCTGAGATACTGGAGCAGATAGACAAAGCGCTCTCATTGTCATCAGGAGAAACTAAGGCAATATGTACGGTCAGGAGGCTGCGCAGCATCACTGGATCCGAGAGGGAGATAGATCGGCGGTTCCAGAACCACGTTGGTGAAGAGGATGCCTCTGAGAACCAGGCACCTTGGACCCTGGTGACCCGCAAAAGCAAGGCTCCACCTCGGTCTCCACCCTCCAGTATCAAGACCCAAAACAGATTTGAAACTTTAACCCCTACAGATGCTCATGACGCTCACGAACAAGAACTGCAAGGACACCCTGTACCTTCACAGGGTGGTCGCCATAAAAAGAAACGACGAGTGCTCGTAGTGGGGG
>VZSC01000950.1:349820-378243 GCA_013398225.1 Steatornis caripensis | reverse complement strand
CTCCTTCTCTGGAGATATTCAAAACCCGCCTGGACGCATTCCTGTGCAACCTGCTCTGGGCTAACCTGCTTTAGCAGGGGGGTTGGACTAGATGATCTCTAGAGGTCCCTTCCAACCCCTACCATTCTATGATTCTATGATTCTATGATTCTATGATTCTATCCTAATGTTTAAAATAAAACACTTCTTCCTATGGTATTCTGATTTTTTCCTGGCACACCTTTACCTCAGCCCTAGAGCATGAACTTATACAAACTCTAATTTTCACAGAGCCAACACTGTTGAACTCATTTGTAAGGTGCCATGATGACTTTCAGTACTCTAGGCAAAATTCTAAGCAGAAATATCTTAATGGATATAGGGCTTGCTGTTCATGTTGAGATACACTCAAGTTCTAGCTCTATTTAATTCAGGTAAGACATTAAGCCTTGATCTCTTACTTTACCAGGCTACTGGATACTTTAAGTATCTCTCAATGTTTCTGTTGAAGTTGTTTTGGTTTTAAATACATATGAATGGGAGCTGGAAGACTGCTCTAAGGGTACTGCAAACAAAAGGAGATTGTTCTTCATAGAGGGTAGCTAAGCTGCAAATCTCCTTGTATATATATGGCTTCAAAAAAAAGAGGGTTGCACAAATTCATGGAGTAAAAAATTGCTGATAGCAGCTAAACACATAATACCACATTTGAATCACAAATTACTAGAGGCTGGGAAAGTAGATGGATTTTGGGTCTTATACAGTACGCATTTCTGGACACCAGAGGTAGATACCTTCACTGACTACTATGATACAGTCTGTTGAATTCTGTCTCAACGAGTGCTAATTCTTTTTATAAATTAGGAGCGCTTCACTAAGAAATGTTAAAGAGAAGAACCTCTGCACAGGTCATAGCCTAGTGCAGTATCTCCAAAGTATGGCAAATGAACTGCCTCAAGGTAGCACACGGCAGAGGTTCCCAGTAGGCATTGAGTCCCCTCCCACCCTATGTTCAAAGAGTGAGAGGCCCCAAAAGCCAGCCTCAGAGCTTGCCTGCAGGCACTGACAGGAGCTGGGCATGCCTCGCTGAGAGCTGGCCAGACACAAATCCTCCTGAGCACCTGCCCACAATCCTGTATCTGCTGCGTTGGACTGTGTTGGGGCTCAGGGTTTGAGTTTCCTCTTAGCACCAAACATGCCAGACATCTGAGTATCTGTTTTCTGCTTCCTAGGAGCGCACCCTGGAAATTAAGCTGTGAGATAGTTAGGGGGCGTCTGTCGTGTTCTTTGCACTTTCTCTCTCTTTCTTGTTTTTAAAAATTGGAAAGACGGTTATTTTTTTGCTGTGGAGAGCAGAGAAACTTGAATTTCAAACAAAGAGAAATGCCAGGAGAGAAAAACTATTTCCTGTCCAGGTCTATACCTACAATAGCTACAAAATTATAGAACAGCCTAGAATAATTATCATCGGACAGCTTCCAGCCTAGGCAATCAATTTTTTATTTCTCTAAGCTAAAACATAAATTATCAACAGCATTTTCTGCATAGGCTGTATAAAAGCTCTGTTACTCAGTCCAAACCCACGATTTCCTGACTGGTGCACTGGAAATAAGCTGAAAGGCAGCAAGACTACAGAAAGCCTTTCAAAAGTGTTCACATTGAATAGAGACAACCCCAAAAGCCCATTGGGAAGGCCTTTTCTTTATCAACTGATGGCAGAGCCCTGTGTGTTCCTGACAGAACTCAGCTACTCTATCAATCAAAGCGACTGAAAACCATCGCAACGCCCATTTGGCAACTCTGGCAGCTGGAGTAATTCAGCATGAACATAATTGCTGTTACTTAGGATTATAATTAGGACCCATTTGACAAATGTTGCTCTAGCTGGGCCAGGGATAATGATCAGGATGTAATGAGTTGTGGGATCCCCACCTTCTGGGACGTGGCTCCCTGTGCGCTGAGGAGAGCGCTGCATTCCCCTTCATGGTATTCTTCTTTACATTCACGGCAGAACACAAACTGAAAAACAAATCAAAGCACACTAGTCATAAAAACACATTAGGGATATAGACAGCAGGTTACAATCATGAAAAGTCATACAGCAGATGATCTCTTGCCCTTCTCATCCCATTAAATTCCCATAATCCTCCTAATTGTACATCTTGTGATACCCTCTGATCATTAACACGACAATTTTGCTGTTATTATTATACATTTTGTCAGTGAAGTAACATAAATGCCATTATTAAAAATGAGATTTTGCTACATGGTCCATTTAGGGACATAAAGTCATACTAGATACTTCTGTATGCGTTTCTCCTGCAGTGAAATCTGTTTATACAAGAAGGACGCTGGCCGAAACAAGCAGTTCTTCTTTACAGTGCTAACGGAAATAGTCCATTCATAGTTCTGAATCAAATGCATTCTCTATGGGAAACCATTGCTGACTTCACTAGGGGATGATCACTTGATACAGGTCATACGAAATATCATTTTCTAGAAAATTATATCCTTGCCATAGACTTTTATAGAATGGTTTAAAAAAATCCATAGAAAGAACACAATGATAGGTTACTTAACACTGGTTTTAGAGGACTAACTCTAGATCCTTATTGCATTTCTAGCAATTGTTCTGGTTTCACCTTCCTTAAATTACATTCTTCTTTACATAAGGCTTCACTGAAAGGTAATGTTTCTTCGCAGATGAGCAAACCAACTGTTCCTACCACAGTCTGAGCTGCCTCTGTCACCTAAGCTGGTTCACAAGTATCAAGTTTGATGTCTTTTTTTTAAACTCTAAAATGACGATATCTGTCTTGACATGTGTGAAAATCTTTGACCCATCAATGCTGCATTAAATTCTGTGTCCTTGCAGGTAAGGGGAGAAGTCAATAATGTAAAATGGGTCTCTCTTACACTGTTTTAAAGCTACACTGTCTTGATGCAACTCCAGACTCTGAAAGATCTCTCAACGGTAAGCCATTCTGACTGGCATTATAAGCAAGACTGATAAAACAGCCTTGATTTTTACATACAGAGCTGCATTCACATGTAATGAATAAAGGATATGAGGAGGACATGACACTAGAACATTTGTCTGACAAAAATTCCAGCTTTTGCAATTTCATTTTGAACTCTTTCAAGCTGTATTGTCAATTTTCTAAGAAGCACTGAAAATCATATTTCATTGTCATGCTAAAGAAACCGCACTTTTATGAAGAGAAGCATTGTGCAAGTCCAAAAGGATTGACCCTGTTATTCAGAAAGTCAGAGAAATTTGGAGCAGAGGAGTGGAGTGAGCTAACTTCCAGAGGTATCAAACCTAATCACTTGCTTGCTTTCTTGTCGCTTCTCTCCACTATTTTGTCAATGACTTAAAATGTCTTATTTCACTTCAACCAACACTGATTTGTTAATTCACTTGGGCTTGTTAGCAAACAGCTTAACAACACAAGCGCTTTTGCAAGGTATGTGTGTGAGAAGTTGCATTATCGTAACAGAGCACCATCTAAATGCAACAGCAATTTGCGCTGCATCAGGGCTCAAAAGCGTTGCACACCACTCAAGCACATATGGAGAGGTACTCTCCGTCTGGATACCTAATATCTCAAAGACTTGTTATCCCTTAACAACTGAGGTCATGGCCAAGTTTAACTGTATTTCCTACTGTGCATCCTATTCTCTTTTTCCTTCGTGACTTTCTTTCCTTGTGAACACATCTGGCTGAAAACATTTGTCTGAAAGAGTTTTGTATACACTCGCGTTATCACTGCCTTATCACACAGCGCCTCAGCTTGCCTTCCGCAGCTCCAGCCTCTCTGCCTTTTCCCATGCAAGTGCAAGTTTAAACCTTTCATAAACATTGAAAAGGGGGAAATACGGAAGAAGGAAAAAAGACCCTAGGGCATATATTTTGCAAAGACATTCTGTCTGCAACACAACGTAGTTTTTGTGGTGTTGCTATTTATTATAATAATAAAATTAATAAACTCATGTCATATTACTTAAAGATGTGAAACGTATTTTCTCATTAGAGGGGCCACTTTTTATACTTACCCTTAAAACAGAAAATCCTCAAGACTGCCATTACCAATGTTTTCCCCATAGGCTTGCTGCACTGGAAACATGCATGAGTGTACAACTGGGCCTTTGACTAACAGCTGTTATATCCTGCAAGGAAGTCCATGACTGAGCCTGCCACATCCTTGTAATGAAACAAAGCCTGATTTTTTTTTTGGTGAGACAGGATACTCTTTTCACATCTTATTAGATAATGGATGAGATGTAAAATCAGTTCTGTGGCAAAAGAACACCCTGGAGGCTGATCGGTTTGTCAGAATAAATAGGCATCTCCCAACAGAAACGCATTAAGCACTCCCTTTTAATGGCAAAGCATGCATCATAAAGAAAAGGCATGTCACTTACAACAAAGAGCAGTTTGCGATAGTTTTATTCATTTTTTACATTCAGACATGAAAAATATAATAAAGTTTCAGTAATAAAATACAGCAACTGCAAAAATGCTGTCAGTTAACTTGTATTTTGTGGCTTCATTAATATTAATACAGTTATTTTGCCCTTGGAAAGAAAAGGATTTAAGTTATTCAGTCAGGATTTAACACTTTTGCATAAACTTAGTAAGTGTTTAAAATTACTGTAAGTAGTGTAATTACTAATAATAGTGACACTTTCTTGCCCTTCATTTGCCAAAAAAAGACTGGCAGGTTACTGTGATAATATAAACAGCATAAACTTGTGTGTCTTTTTGTATTTAGCACTTACTGTTGCTACCCTTGAAAGATTCTTCAGTTGGAAAACAACCAGCACAAAGAATAAATCCAAAGGTCCTAAACCTACCCTCTAAGGCATTAAAAAGAGCATTAGCAGGGAAACCCTCATACCACTTAAGGGATTTAGGCACTGGCAGTCAATATAACCTCTGTGTGTGTGCTATTGCAGGCTTTTGAATATCTTTAAAAACATACGAGATAGGCCTAAGCAGAAATCCCGAATCCAAGTGACCTCAGAACAGGAGGTAGTAAAAACCTCAAATAGGGTCCAGATCCTGCTTTTAAAATCCTCCTATCTTTACCATAATTCAAACAAAAGGTAAAATCAGACCAAACTCTGGTCAGCTCTATGGAATTCAAACCCCAGTGATGGTATCTGCAGTGCCAAGAGTGATGCTGAATAAAAACTAGGATGGTGAAACAGAGCTGTAGTCTCATTATTCCTGACTGGGCCATTTACAGTGCTGTAAGTGTTTTAAGTGTGGAAGCAGGAGCACAATGTAACTCTTTTTTTGGATGACAGAAAAATGAGTTTGTCATTTACATGCTATGCTCGTTGGTTTTTTTGGGAACAAGATTTTGCAATTTCCTTTCTCACAACATTTCAAAGATCTGCTTTCCCTTGGATTAAGCACCATAGTGCTCATTCTCTCTCTTGCCTGCTGCAAATGCCTTTGCTTTGGTCTCTGATAATATCTCCCTGTAGTGCTTATAACATATTGCTGTCAAAATTATCTTTCTTCCAACTTCAGTACAATACTCCCATTCTTGAATCTCTACACAAAGCTTCAAGTTTGAGGTCACTACTGTTATTGTAAAGTTACTCCTCAACTCAGA
This sequence comes from Steatornis caripensis, assembly GCA_013398225.1. Taxonomy (NCBI): domain Eukaryota; kingdom Metazoa; phylum Chordata; class Aves; order Caprimulgiformes; family Steatornithidae; genus Steatornis; species Steatornis caripensis. Next base: position 372,637 of record VZSC01000950.1, on the reverse strand, counting down.
TAGTCCTTTCCTTTTTCACCCTTACCTCCTTCCACGCGTCTACACAGGAGAAGGAAGGCAAGGTTGCAGTGAGGTAGTCACAGCCAGTTTAACCTGCAGCACCGTACGTGCACTGCTAGGCATGTCTATGTGAGCTAACAACTCAAGCACGTATTCAGATTTCTTACCAGGCTTCTGCAATCCGTATGGAAATCTGGACTGCCACATCTTCACTCCTACAGTTATCACTATTAGCTAGACTGAAGACAGGCTATGTATGATACATGGTTTGGCCAAAGTGTATCTTCCAAAACAGACATTCACATACAGATTGAAGGCATGAGGTGAGGAAAGATGCACTCATGCCTCTGGTACGGTGTTTTAACGGCCCTTAAAAACCACCGTTAAAAATTGTATCTAATGTCCTCTTTGACCTTTTCTGGTTTCAGCTGCCAGCTGCTGCTTTCTGCTTTGCATTTCTCTGCTAAAATAGAGTCTTTCAGTATCCCACATTTTCCTCCTGCGAAGGTACTTATGTACTGTAATTGAGAGACCTCTGCATCTTCTNGATTGAAGGCATGAGGTGAGGAAAGATGCACTCATGCCTCTGGTACGGTGTTTTAACGGCCCTTAAAAACCACCGTTAAAAATTGTATCTAATGTCCTCTTTGACCTTTTCTGGTTTCAGCTGCCAGCTGCTGCTTTCTGCTTTGCATTTCTCTGCTAAAATAGAGTCTTTCAGTATCCCACATTTTCCTCCTGCGAAGGTACTTATGTACTGTAATCGAGAGACCTCTGCATCTTCTTTAACCTTAACAGAGAAACTCTGAAGTTTCTCACTGGTTAAGCCATTCGCCAAATCACATCCATGGCACTTCGCAGGTGACTGTCTTGTTTTTGTCATCGATTATATTTGACTAATCTTTGTATCATCACTGTGCTGTACCAGCAGAGTCATTATATTTCCTTCTGGATCACTGTCAAGGATTTGATCGTGACAGGTTTGCTGTCAGTTGCTGTTGAATGTTGCTAGCCATACCCTGCTACGCATGGCTTCTTCGCAGAAAGCACTGCTTTCTGTGACCTGCCAGTTCTTAATCCACAAGACCACTGTGCAGTGAAGCAACCATACTGCACTACCTGATAGTGATGAGACAATGCTGCTGCATACACCCTAACCACGTCAGTTGGAACCCAGCCCCCTAAAGACTTTTATTGATATGTTATGGAGATGATTTCCTTATCAGAATATTCTGAAGTTTGAAGTCTTAAAAAAACCCAAAGAAATTGGTTTTGTGCAATTACTTTTTTGTATCAAACTTGTAATCTCATCACAGAATGAAATCAGTTTCGTCTGATATGATCTGTTGTCACTGAGAATATATTGACTAGCAATCTTATCAAAGTTGTTTCGTTTTCTCAAAATTGTTTTGATCTTCCCTCATTCAGTGCTGTCTGTCTGGACCCATCACTGCAAATGGGAATCATGACAAAGCTACTGAATGACGGCAGGCTCAACACCTCCATCAGTATGGGAGCTTTCTGCCTTTAGTGCAAAACTAGTACGCGAGAGGTGCAAAGGTTCCTCAAAACCATATGAACAAAGAACAATCACAGATCTCACCTTTCATTTAAAATGCAGGGCCTACAAGTTTCATCTTGCCTTCTCAGGCAAACAAGTATTTCAAGAAATTGACTTTCAATGCCTCTACTCACTCTTTCCTCTAAAATCAAGTCCAAAACCAAACCAAAGGAGTACTACATTATAATCATAATTGATGCTGAGGGTGAAATAAACCACAGCTTAGGTGTTAATTTTATTATTTAATGAGCTGCCAGAAAATGCACATTACGCGCTATTGTAATGTGAGAAGGATATAGGATATTCTAAAAATAATACAAGGGAAACCAAGTATAATCTAAAATATATATGGAACTAGATAGACTAATTTTTATATCTGTCAAAAGAAGTTCAGTTATATATTACACATCAAAGCAAAATAATGTAGCATTCTAAGATTCTTGAACGGCTTTGATCATCAGAGCATCTTGGAATTGTAAGTGAACCTCTCTCACCATACTCCTGTGAATCAGCAAAGTACTACTATTTCTGTTTTAGTGACTGGAGCTTAATTGAGGCCTAACTTGAGGATCTTAATCAGGTTGCTGTGGAAACCCAAATGCTATTGAGGATCCACACCAAAGAGACTTCTCCAAGATCACATAGCAGTCCTGTAAGGGAGAAGATTTCTAGTTTTTAAGCATTGGACAACCCACTGATTATCTCAGATCATTTCTCAAAAGAGCCACACCCTTGGTTTCATAAACCTAATAAAGGTAATCTGTAAAGTATTCCCATTTTTTTTTTTTTGTAAATGAAAATATAGTGGGGGAGTGCAAATAAGTAGTCACGCATCACACAAAAGCTTCTATGGGTTCTAACAAATGTTTATATTGTATACAGTACATGTATACATGTACATATACTGTACATATACACGTGCAGTTGTGGGCTCCCCAGTACAAGAGAGACAGGGAACTACTGGAGAGAGTCCAGCGGAGGGCAACAAAGATGATTAGGGGAGTGGAGCATCTCTCGTATGAGGAAAGGCTGAAAGAGCTGGGTCTGTTCAGCCTGGAAAAGAGAAGGCTGAGAGGAGATCTGATCAATGCTCACAAATATCTAAAGGGTGGATGTCAAGAGGACGGGGTCAGACTCTTCTCAGTGGTGCCCAGCGACAGGACAAGGGGCAATGGGCACAAACTGGAACACAGGCAGTTCCACCTGAACATGAGGAGGAACTTCTTTACTGTGAGGGTGACAGAGCACTGGAACAGGCTGCCCAGAGAGGTTGTGGAGTCTCCTTCTCTGGAGATATTCAAAACCCGCCTGGATGCATTCCTGTGCAACCTGCTCTAGGCTAACCTGCTTTAGCAGGGGGGTTGGACTAGATGATCTCTAGAAGTCCCTTCCAACCCCTACCATTCTATGATTCTATGATTCTATAGTAGTTTCTTTCATCAGACTAGCAGGATTTTTCAACTAGGTTGTTTTTTTTTGTTTTTTTTTTCTGTTTTTGTTTTTTACTTGCAGTGTTTATTGAACAGTAGCACAAATAAAACAGTGGAAAGGCAAAAACTTACGTCACTTCACCTGACAACATGATCACCTGGTCAAAAAAACCCCTTGAAAATGTAAAATATTGCAAGGCACAAAGTTTCAATCCTAAATGAGTTTTTGTAGTCAAAGTATAGGCTGCTGATTGGAGCAAGGATTTATGAATATGAGCATGCCTTAAGGGAAATCAAAGCTATCAGAGAGTGACATATAGAATGGCACTGCTCGTAATTCCCGAAGTCATCTCTCAATACTGTTTCTGTTTACAAAAAGGTAGCTTCCAATTGCACCTTCCAAAGTATAAATTACAAAGTTATAGTGAGTGATACATACATAAATATTTTTATTTTTTTTCTTAAGAAAAGCCCCCAGACCCCAAATTTCGCTGGAAGAGGTTTTACCATATAGCATATCTTTTGAGGAAGTGAGCAGTCTTAATTCGTGGCTAGAGTTCAAACCTCCATAAAGACAGACTAAGCATTTTTTACCTCGAAACTATGTACTTTGTTACTTATTTCTACCCAAAGTCAATTAAACACACCCTCCTCCTCCTCTTCCTCCTCCCTGAGTGCCACAGTCCGTGTAGTGCTACTGCTGTGAACCACACATCTTGGGTACCGGACTGACTTTGCCTCTGGCACTTTGTTGTATCTAGCACCAAGTGTGAGACTGTCAGCCACATGCCCTGTCTTCTGGTATTTCTTGTGCTTACACTAAGAACCTTTAAAAGCAAAGTATTTACCTTCTGCAGTTGCTATGTTTACTTAAGATTTGTGGCTTTGCCGATTGTCAGTTATAGGAAAACCTGCAAATACGACAATGAAGATAAATGCCACTGTAGAAAAAGTATCCATTTTTAATGACACCATTTTTATCAGATATAATGCAATTGCAAAGCACGGCAGTACTTGCAGAGCAATTTTGCTCTTTTTCCTTATAATAAAGTGCACACATTTACTATGCATATTTCATCTAAAATCAAACTTTTGTGAGGAGCATAACAATCTGTCAAAACACGGAGTCAAAAACATAGCTGCAGTCTCTGTGCAGCTTTTGCAATCTAAGGGCAATTTGCCATCAATAGTATAAAAGGCAATTTTCTATAAGCATTAAAAGCTTGAAGCGTAGGACTGCATCAAAACATCTTAGAGATTTCATTGTTTTTCTTTTGAATCTGAAAGTGAAATTCTCCCTCCTGACTTCTACGAAACAACCCACAGGCTCGTTCCCTAAGATCTAGATGATGGCATGTACATCCCAAGGCACTTCACTGAGTGCTTATGAGTCTGTGTCTGCTGACAAACAGATTGTCCTGGAGCTTGCCTTGCATCAGGCAGCATTAACCCAAAAGATGGATTGATAAAATGGGCAGCAGAAGCTCCGAGAACCTGTCCCAGACCTCCTCCCCAAATCTCCGGTTTGCTGATTTATGTGGATGGGCAATCTTCTTCTTTCCACCCCTTCTGTGTTGCCCTGTGGTCCAAGTACTGCAAGGTATAGAAGAGAAGAAAGAAGCTGAAAGGAGCCCAGTGCTCCTCTCAGATGAAATAACTTCAGGCCCCTGTGGGAGAAGGGATAATGCTCTTTCTAGATTCCTCTACCCTGTACCTACACATAAAGGTGTTGCACAATCTTGTTCTTGGCATGTTTGCTGGGAGGTGAGACTTACCAGCCCATTCCAGAAAATAAGAATGAAGAGGCTATAAAGCAGAGTTAGTAGCAAGATTATGTGGTATATTGAAAGTATGAAAACCTGTTATTTGTTGTGCATAAGAGGGTCAGATCTTGTTATCGCTGAAGATTCCCACCTGATAGCTGACTACCCACACAAACAGGAGTTCAAACACTGCAAAATTTTCGAAGTGGACCATGATTTTGGTTGTCTGGACAGGCACAGCTCGTCCCAGCAGAGTTACACAGCTTTTACCCTGAGCAGAACAACCCTATGCCCTGGAGCACCGGGAAGAGACGCCCAGATTGATGCCAACCAAGATACCTCTGGAAAAGAAAGCCAAACAAGCTTAAACAAAGTAGGCAGCTGCGTACAGCAGCAGATTGCTAAACGCAGCGAGACATTCACGTCCCTGTTACTCACCTCACCTGTGCCAGAGCTGCGGACAGCAAGTAGAGAGAGAGAGAGGCTTCTAGCTTGTTATGCTACAGGGACTACGACAAGACCTCAGTTGTTAAACACCACTACTTTAAGGAACTCTTCCTAACCCCAGAAACAGCTGCTGCCACAGATGCTGACCCCTCCTTCAGGACCAGCTGTCACAGCCAGGCATCTTCCTCTGCTTTTAATTCTTGTGTACCTGTTTCTCCTCTCTGCCTTCTCATTTCTATGCAGCACTAGTCTAGCCCCTTTCCTTCTTCTTCTTCAGGTGACAAAACTGAATTTTATTTGCAGCTTACACTGCTGAGAACCTTTAAGGTAGCCCTGCTGGAAGTCTTACAGCCATGTCAGTAATCTGTAGCTAATGCAGCTGTAGTGCATTTGGGACCTGGACTACTGTCTCTGCATGGTGCTGTATTATGCTTGGTAGCTGTTTCAGCATGGCTTGGAGCTAGCTTCGGGATGCAGAACTACAGAGATCCCTTACTTCACTGTTTAGTACAAACTTGGCAAAGAAATCTAATTGAGTCTTAGGTTCTTGGTGGCACCACTGGAGAGAAAAAAGCAATTGTGTATTGGCTTAATTCTGCTCCCATTTAAGTAACTTTTATAAGTGGTACAGGCACCTAACCATATCTATCTAGTATAGTATAATTTTGAGCAATTTTGTGCCTGGATGACCAACAAAATGCAAAGTGGATGATTTCCATAATAAGTTACATGGCATTTATATGAGGCAACATTGAAAAGAAAATTAGTATTATTGCTACCTTATCACTTAATAGAATATATTAGAAACTAAATGCAAGGGATAAGGGGATTAGTCATTTATGAATACAAGAAACGTTTTTAAGCAGTCAGAGATGTATCTAAACTGATTTTTTAAAAAGCGTTTTGTAATCTAGTGGATATTATTCTCTATATATTCTATATTCTGTGATATTTTTAATATCTCACAAAAGAATGTAGCATTCCACTTAGTACTGATAAAAAAAAACCTAAAAGAGAACTAAACCTCTAAATACATAATATATATAGGCATATATTAAAACATACACTGTGTATCTCTCCACCTACAGCAGTAGAAATCCGCTGTAAGTCCAGTGGAACAACACAGTATTTACCCTAGAGCAGATAAAGTCAGAGCATGAGTTACGTTCTAAAGAAAAAAAAAGCTAGCATGTATGTTGTCAACACTAAAACGGATATAAAGCAGAATGAGAAGGAAAATTCTATACAGAAGGAAGCGTTATTTTTAAGGAAATAGGATGCAAAGAGGGAAAATGATAGTTATGTTGAGGTGCCTTTAGAAAGTGTGAGACAAAGCATTTTGAATAACAACATATCTTTTAAAAATATCCTTCCTGCAGAAGAGGTATCACTTCACACGTGTGATGTGAAGAGTTGATTTTTTGTAACAAAGTAGTCGGAAGCTACATTAAAATATCACTTCTCACAATATTGAAAAAGATGTTTTGTTGCTGAATGCATATATCAGTTCACAGGGAATGTCATGAGGAATGAATTTTACTGCCTGTGGCTTTAGCTGCTGCTCTAGCAGCTTTGGAGTTCAATTATTACGCCCTTAAACAGTATGACAATCCTATTTCCATATGATAATACAGCTATGCTTGCATGCCCTGGGCGTTTGAGCATCTAGCTGCACATTTATATGTGCAAACAGACCTGGAAATCTGATGGCTTCATTAACGTGGTTCTTCAAATGAACTACTGAACATGCAGGCTGGGAAGCTAATGAAAGTTAAGCAATTACCCAGAGCCTAACTCACACTGAATTACAATAAAAATCAGGCCACTCACTTCATTGAATGTTTTTTTAAATATCCCTGACATAACCAAGGCATCTCACGATACGAACTTTTATTCCATGCCATTCGACCGTGTTCCTGTACCCATCTGCAAGAAGCACGTATTTTTTGTTCTGGTCGCTGCAATTTGTCTGCATTTAAAAAAGCCCACCCAGCAACATCGAAAACCTTCCAGAAGATGGCAGCAGTGACACAGGAATCAAACAAGCAGGCTTTGCTGAGCTTCTGCAATTGAAAAAGATTCTAAAATATAACAGTCAACAGCTAAGATCCACTCCAGGGTTACTAACAGCTGATACATGCAAAACAAGTCCTGACAAGACAGTCTCATGAAGAAATGGTATTCAGATGCACTGAAACACATAAAAAGGAGCAAGGGGTGCTCCTTGTTTCAAGGGCACTGCATCTCACTTCTCTTGAATCTAGTAACAGCTGAAACCCTGTAAAAAGAACACCCTCCTAAATATTACCAACTAGCAAATAAAATAGCATAAATAATGTATCTTGGATAACTATAGTGCTGTTTTAAGTGTTTTATTAGGTTCGTGCTATCTCCTATGTGTAGCACTTGCTTTTTATAACTATAAACACACGTCTAGTCCATGTGCTAGGGAGAGTGCAAAATAATGAACAGATTTCTGTAAGTCTCTCTCTTCTAAGCAAATGTCTAGCTTCTGCACAAGGGCCCGGTGAACGTGCCTTTCCTTTTAGTGACCAGATTAAGCCAGGCATTAGTCTCAGAGTGAAATTATCTTTTTTTTTTTGTGTGGGGGGGAAGGGGGAGGGAAGAGGACGGAATTATCTTAAGCCTCTATTCTGCTTCTAGTTTATGTTTGTCTTGTGAAGAAGTGAATTCTTTTAAATTAGGGAATAACTAAACTACAATCATCAAATCTAATCCACGTTCTCTACAAAGATCAGCACCATTCAGTTCAACAACTGGCTTGGTTCAAATTCTGAGTGTGAATAGTACTTCACTGCAAAAAAAATCTGCATTAGATGACTCCAATTAGAGGTGTTTTTTAGTCTGAATATTGACACTGAACAACACTGAGAAAAGTTGGGCAAATTTCGAAAACATGAAAACTTGGCATTAAGCCTCATCCTATAATTAGATGTAGCCAGACCTCCGAACTCCATCAACTCCAAGCTCTGAAGGATGGATTTAGACTCTGGTTCTGCAATACCAAATCATCTGAAAGAGAAACAAACTAAAATAAAAATTGTTTAGAAGAGAACTGAGAAAGAAATTGCAAGAATTTTTGAAAACCTTCATATCTGGTTCTCCTCAATGGAGCATCATCTTTGCAAAATGTTCTACAAACCCCACTGGAGAAAGCATTGGAATAATAATGAAAAACTCATGCTTCATCTTTCAAGGAAGAAAAGCAGGTGCTTCCTGAGAAACACAGATCTGACCAAAAACCAATGATAGCTGGGCTAGTTCATGCCAGGAGCACCCTGTCACATCCCAGAGCTCCATTAAGGATTCCTCAATTTCTATACCTTCTTTTCAGGGCAGAGGCGAGTTGTGTGGTTTCAAGCAATTTTCTTCTGAAACAGAATGATTTTTTAAACTTACACACTTTGTGCTAATTGTGTTCACAGAGTATATACTTAGCCAATAATGTGACTTCTTGTCTGACCTTTCAAACTGATCCTTTTTCGGTTTGGTGATCCTAGACATTTTCTGTAAAGTAATTATACAAACTACCAAAAAATGATCCCTGAAATGTGAGCTCAGAACATTAGCTGGTGTACAGGAAATGCAAATGATTTGGCTCTTATCTCAGCACAGTTTTGGTGAACCACACAATAAACACTTTAGCAAAAGAAACTTTAGATTCTGAATACATAGATATGTGTATAAAATCAACAAATATTGTCCTGTATCAGCATATACTGACAGGTAGCAAGATTCCTGTATACAAAAAATATGTTCCATAAATCTTTCATGTTTATCAAAAATAATTTTACAACTCAGCAATTTTCTTACTTTTCTTTGGATTTCTGACAGATCTACAAATCGCTCAACATGCACTATATTTCTCGAGTTGCCTGGGAGGCAACACAGCAGGGCACGAGCAATCTAGACGTTTTCTGCAGCATATTGATGACAATTCCTTGAACAAGTGATGGAGGAGTCAACAAGGGGACACGGTCTGCTGTACCTCATACTTCCATCAAGGAAGAACTGGTTGGAGATGTGAAGACTGCAGTCAGTCTGGGCTGCAGCAACCATGAACTGATGGAGTTCAAGATCCTGAGAGGGGAGGGAACAAGGCAAAAACCAGGACCACAAGCCTGCACTTCAGGAGAGCAGCCAATGTCACTTCTGTCTTTAAGAAGGGCAAGAAAGAGGATCCAGAGAACTACAAGCTAGTCAGCCTCAGCTTGGAGCAACTAATCCTGCAAACAATTTCCAGACATATTAAGGACAAGGAAGTGATTGGAAGTAGTCAGTATAGATTTATGATGGAAAAATCATGCCTGACTAAACTGATAACCTTCTACAATGAGGTGACTAGCTTGGATGGACAAAGGGTGAGAAGTAGATGTTGTTTATTAGACATTGGACACAGACACAGGCTGCCCAGAGAGGTATCCTTGGAGACATTCAAAACCTGCTTTGAGCAGGGGTCAGCTTGAACTAGATCATCTCCAGACATCCCTCCCAACTCCAGTGACTTGGTGCTTCTGTTTTCCAGTTTCTTAGTGAAAACTGCAAAATATGACTACCACACTTCTATCAGGTATGAATCCGTGCAACGTTTTATTTATCTTCTATTTTGGCATATTATTTATTAAGACCTGATTCTGCATGATCCTTTGCGTATGTCAACATTAGTGGGTTAATGTGCTGCAAAGGTTCTTCTCAGGTGCAAATATGCCTAGGGCCTATACTTAGGAGTCACTTTCTGCCTGGTTTTACCAAGGATGATGTCACCCAACAAGGCACCATCAAAGGCATCTTACTTCCAATGTAGATGGCAAGGTCCTTCTCCAGCTGTTTCCTCTCTATACATACATAGGGTTTATCAGTAAAGACAAGAAAATCTTGGATGACTGTATAGAAATCTTCCTCACACAGAGTTATAGATGTATGGTGCATTCCTAGGACCCACAATTAGCATAAATTTCACTGCTAGTAAACATATGATATGGAAATAAAATCTGGATGGCACAACAGTTTGTACTAAACCAAACCTTTTCTCAGCACAGTCAGTAAAGGAGATGCAGCTCTTAAATCCCAAGGAAACACACATCTGCACATGCACGGGTGTAGAAGGACCACTCCAAGTTGGAACTTCTGCACAACATGGGACTAGACCAGACCTCTGTATGAAAACAGTTTATGCTTGACTAAAATGCATCCATGAATCAGTCTTGATTCAAAAGATCCACTGCAAGAAGACAAATCAAACACAGTGCATCTGAGTACCAGTGCTGGCAGGAGGAAACACTGCTTGATGTCTCAGAAAAGCATGATCCAGTCCCTCCAAGCACCACTAGTAGATCCCCGCGCCTACCTACTGAAAACAAGTCTTGTTTTCAGAAGAACTCTGAACTCGCACATCATTTTTTAAAGTTTCTGGAGTCAATGACTGCAGTGCAAATGATATACTTCTTTAGAATAAGCATGCATGCCTGATGAATGCCTCATGTATTTACTGCTTCTAAGAAACCGATGTGGTAGGGCTTATTGTTTGTTTTTAATAAGAAACGGAGTTCAAGAATTCATCTTATGTGATAATTACATTGTGTTCTGATGATCTAATTATATATGAAATTTCTTGCTATCGTGGCCAGATCCTGTGCTCGTGTAAATGGACATCACTCCATTTTCTCAAGTGGAGCTACATTAATATACAGCTGCTCAGGATCAGGGCCTGCCTGCCTGTTTCTGACAACTGGAGTATGAATTCATACTGCTGCACGCAATCAAGAGTACCTAGACAAGCACAGCACACATCTAAGTATTTGTCATTTCAGACATTCTGCTGCAGTAATGCACCTCCTCCTGGGCCTCCTCCCTCTCATCACTCTTCCTATGCATTCCATCTAAATTCATTTTTTCTTTCCATTTCCCTGGCTACATTTACATCTTGACTCTTTTCATTGCATTCTTAAAACAAAATTCAAGATCCTCTCTACAATGTTCTGAAAATCTTTTTTTTCTGTGCCTTTAAAAACCTATTGTCTTAAAAAAAGCGATTGAAATTTCTCCTCTGTTTTGCTCCCTCTCTCCTAATACCTTCACTTTCCTTTAGTTCATACCTGGAAGCAATACTCTTCCCACATTGCTCCTGAACATAGGAATATAATACAAGCATAATCACTGTCAGAACTTAATAAAAGCAATAGCACGCTTATAACAATGCTAAAAATATCACCATGCCAACACTGGTAAGAACAATATTACTGTCTAACACAAGGTTTATCATGTCTTCCTCTCATCCCCTTCCCTGCTCTCAAAAGGCTCAGAAACAGCCACACCTGGAAGCCTTCCAGCTGTGAGGCTACATGACTTTGGAGTGCTCTTGGGGTAGGAACAAAAAGGTGTGTGTTTGGAGACATTCACCTTTTCTACCGCTCGAGGTATCCTTAAGGCATTCTATGCAAATCAGTCAATGGTAAGTAGAGTAGCATGAGCTAAATTCAATATTCAGGAATAAAAAACAGATAATTAATCAAGGAGGGAAAAAAAAGAAAAGGAAACTTCGCTTTTTTTCTATATATTATTCAAATAAAACTGAGCCTGAGGAAACTGTTAGTGTATGTCTAATCCCCACTACTTGAGCATACATGCCTGTGGTTCTATTCTGTTGCTAATAATGGTATTTTGGCCTTTTTTTTGGTTCTGTGTTTGTGTAAATCAAAGAAGAAAGAAACATAACAATTGGTCACTGATAAATAACAATGTATCATTTACCTTGAAATAATTATAATCTGGTGAAAATGGCATATTTTTTCTCTTTTCCCCTCAAAATTCAACTTCTTCTGCTAATGGGAATTTAATGCAAAGAAAAAAAGAAAATAGCCACTTTTAGCGTATGATCCCACTGTATTTTTGTTCTTCTGCTTCAAAGGCAACCTGCCAGCTCACACAGAAAACAAAGAAAGGTTACTTTGGCAAACTGCATTAAAAGTACTCAACAATAATGGCCCCAAACCACTACAGCTCCCGGTTGTCTTGTTGCAGTATTTGGGGGCTATTACTGTAGCTTTTTATTAAATAAGGGCCATTAGCAAACCTTGTTTTGAGCCTTATGTTGCGTTACCTTTACATAGTATGTTTACTGCAACTGTGTGGCACAACAGTGCGCCGCAAGTTCCTTCTGACTTCAGCCTGATTTTTGAATACACAGGAGGTCAGAATTTTTCTATAAGCAGCGAAACAAGAGTCGAAGCATGCCTGCTTGCACTGGAGTGGCAAAATCACGTTTGTCAAATAGAGATGGACTTTAATTTGCCCCTGTAAGTTGTGATATGTGTTATTTTCCCACTGGAGAATCAAGTGTGCATCACTTTTCTCAGCTGCTATATGAGAAAATTGTAGTTCATGAAAACATGGTCAGGATTAATGGGAAAAGGATACAATTTGACTTACAGTTCAAGTTATCTCTATTTTCCATTAACAGGAAGTGTTATGTTTTCACATTAAAAATGGTCTCAAGCTGCAAAATTCAAGGTTTGTATCAACATTTTGTTCAATCTCACGTTCAAGGAACAAGTTGGAAATTAATCCCATGCTTAGGTTCAGCTCATTTTATATAGCCTCTGCTTATGGATTCTAGCGCTTGAGGAGTCAGTGTCAAGTTCCAGAAATTTGGTAAATGCTCATCAGTTGTTAAGATGAGATTAGAAACTCAGAATTAACAACTATTTGCTCTAGCTCATTGACCATCCTGGATGCTTGAAGTAACTACCTAGTCATCTGCTCAGTACACACACACACAAGCAGAATTACGTGACAGCACCTTCTCTTGATTAATCACATACAAATTTCCAAAGGGAAGTTGAAGTCAAGAAATAATGTACGCATTTGCTATTTTTTTAAAAACCGTCATTTAAAGAATAGGAATTTCTCTGATTTTTGACAGATGTNCTTGATTAATCACATACAAATTTCCAAAGGGAAGTTAAAGTCAAGAAATAATGTACACATTTGCTATTTTTTTAAAAACTGTCATTTAAAGAATAGGAATTTCTTTGATTTTTGACAGATGCCACTGTCACTATGGGATCCAATTAGATGGTTTTGTCTTATATAATGACTGCTAAGGATATATACATATGGAATTACACAAGGAATTAAGATGTATAATTCTGAAGGAGAGCGATGTCTAATGCCTGAGAGTAGCAGGCTAGACATTAGGTCTCCATTAAGAATGAGCTTAACTTAAACCGTTTGAATAGCCTCCCTGAAATGGACCTCAAGTATAAGCAGATGCTCAAGTAAAATTTTGCATTACATCTTTACTCCTAGTTGGCAGCAAATTTACTTAATTCAAATTTTCTCAGAGCTTGCATTAGAAATACATAAAGCCAAGCAATTAAAACACATGATTACTTATGTGAGGCCTTCCCAATACATAGGTTTTTTACACCTGATAATTGCCAAATCAACCTACAGCCAATCTTTGTAAATCTTGTTTTATTAATGTCTTGTTTACTTAATTTTTTTCTTAAACCAGAAACTAATTTGAAATCTTGGTGGTGTACGCAGTTTGCTAGTGGGACATCTCAGCCCACTAGCAGCTCTGCAGTCAAAATCTGTCCACATTTCTACAGATTTTCACAGGAAACTAGCCTTATGCCTATCCCTTTCTTGACTTTGGTCTAAGTGCCTATACACATCTGATGTACGATGGACGTGCATCTCAGCACTGAACTGTAGACAATGGGTGAGCTATAAACATATAAAAGTAGCATTTCTGTCAAGACCCTGACAGTAAGCTTGTCCATCAGCCACAGAAACTGTAAGGCTTAACAAGACGTGTGGTACTCTGAGATAACGCATGCCTTGCGGGTGTTGTGAAGTATGAGGCAGAGGCAAATGCTTTTAGTGACCTGCCAGTGTTATCTTACAGTAACATACACACCTTGGAATGTCCTATGAAATTGTAAAATAGCTCCAAACTCACAGAAAATTAAATATATATTTTCTAAATTAACAACTAAACAAAAGAAATGAGATGCATAATAATTAAATGACCAGTAAAGAGCAAATAGCTTACGAAATGTTTCATTTCTGGACTGCTGAGGAGAATAATAGGCAGGGTCACAGGTGAGCGAAATAAAATGTCACATACGTTCTTCGTGCTATTCAAGCATAGCAATTTCCCCAAAAGGTTCTTCATTAAAACAAAAATGAAATAATGGAAGAGATAGTTTGGAAAGATTTTTTCTTTTTTTCATGCACCTTAATATTTCTCAAGACACACTCCTATACATAATTCTGATGGGCATTTGGAACACAGTAGTTACTCTGCTGGATCCGTACCACAGCCCTGTCTAGGCAGAAATTTTGCAGCCTGTAAATTAATTCATCTACACACCTGTAACTAGAATAATCCAACGTTTCAAATCATCTGTCCATCAAACAAAATTCAGTGGGTTCAAGTTTTCTAGAAAATATGGAGTCCTCTTCTAGAAGATTATTACAAGCCAGTAATCTTCACTAACCAATTCTTACACAACTGTAAATAATTTGTCAGTTTGCTCTGAAATCTTGCAACCCTGCATGGTGTTTAGCAAGTATCAGGGACTACTACAGATTTACAGTGTTTTGGCTTTTGCATTTGTGAAAAAAAAAAAAAACCCAAACAAAAAACCCAAACCTGTTGAGTTATGAGGGATTAAATGCTAAGAGATACAAAAAGAGAAAGTTCCAGTTCTCTCTGGCAGCAACCTTTCAAAAATGCTGTTAACAAAATTTCTCAACCATATTCTTTGAAAACAGAAAATCCTTCATAATTTTGTTGGACAAGCAATTACGGATAAAATACATGGGAGCCTTTTGTCCTGACCACCACAATGAACACCAATGCCTGGCCTCTTTGTCCTATCTGTAAATAAATTTGGGGTTTGGCTGGCATAGCTGTCCAAATATTGATTGCTACTCAACTTTAAAAAAAATATCACCAGATGACTTGTCTTAATGTCCTCTTGAAGCAGCAGGTTCCATATTAGTGAAGCACTTCACATTCAAGAGAGAGTTTCTCTTGCTTTTTCTGAGAGTAATGATCATTCGAAATTCATATGCAAGACTAAAATACAGCTCTGATCCAAAGGCACATGAATGAATGAATACCTCAGCATTCAAACAGCACAACAGCAAGACTGCACATAATAAGAATTTCTTAAAATCTTATTTTAGCTGTAAGGATACATTATAAATCCATCCCTAATATTTACACAGTTATTTCATGTGATATTATTTATTGCATAGTATATTTGCCAAAAAGTAGTACTTTGTTCAGAGGCAAGATCTCTGGAGACAGGTAATGTCTTTTACTGGACCAGTTGGTACAGCTAGAATACTGAGCAGAGCTTTGGGATATATACGGTCGTCTTCAGTTTGAGCCAAAACCTAAAACCTTCTCCCTTCGAGGAGTTCTCCAGAATGAAAGAAATTAAGGAAGCTTTTCTATGAGCATTAGCAATGAAGATGACAGTTTTGCAGACATTTGTATAATGAGTTTGAGACATGATATGGATTTTCTGATGTTTAATCAGGCTTGAGCTCATAATGCAGCTCGGGACATTTGAGAGGTCCCTCTTCCTCTCTTTCTTTTCCATCCCACTACCTACTCACGAAATTTGTGGAAATGTATGTGGTAACATACGGTTAAAACTGGCCCCGCGGGTTACCAAGTTTACCACAGGGGTGTGAAAGATCAGCAAAGACGAAGAAATGGTGCTGTTGCATGAGACTTATTTCCATACAAAATCAGGATTAAAAAAAGTGAGCTCATCTCACACTCTCTGACAGGCTAAGCCTGCTGATAAAGAGGGAACGGAAACATGGAGCAGATACATAGCGATGAACACAGGGTAAGGACTTACAGAGCAGCGAGCAGAGTGACATGTCCCATTGTTACATCTGCTCCTCTTTGTGCTCTCTGCATCGTTTTCTTTTGTGCTCCTGTAACTCTCTATCCTTTCGTCTCCTGTATGTTCTGAAAGGCAGAGAGGTATCTTTTAAAGGCCCTCAATAGGTTTTTGGTAACCTGTTTTATGTGATCATTAGCCTTCATTATGTTTCCACCATCTGATTTTTCAATTACTTAGCTTCATTTTTTGCTCTCTGTGACTGTAAAAAAAGAAATGCACCTACATCCAGGCTGGCTTTTTGCATGCTAAACCCAAACACTTTCAATAGATTACTCTAAAGGTGATTTTTTTCTTTCTTCTTTTTCTTTCCCCATGGAAAGAAAACCTCATATTTTCCAACATTTTAGTGCTTACATATTTGAAACTTGTTATCATTTTGGTTGTTCTGCTTTGTTCCTTTTTTTTCAAGAGCAATTATACCCCAAGGCGCAGGACACAATGGGGGTTATAGCATTTTTGATGCAATGTAGCTGGTGTCTTATGTAACAAGACCATTCCCTCCCAGGCTTTGCTTCACGTTGTTTACCTCAGCAATACAATCCAACATCTGATTTGCTTTCAGCACTGCAGCTGTATTTTAGTCCAAAGGCTTTAGGGACTTTTCTATAAACAACTCCCAAATCTCTCCCCCATTTAATAATCCCCATTCCGTTCTGGGAAGGATTTTTTTCCCCATGAGTGCTGATTAGCAAGGTAGATGAGTAGTTGTTGTTTCATTTCAATCTTCCTACCAATTCATTTGCGGTACGACCACAAGGCAGTGCTTGCAACACCACAGCTATTTCCAAGAGGAAGAGTTTTGATGTCATAAACAAACGTGAGGTCGCGGACAAAAGCCATCAAGAAATAGCCAAGAAGAAAGTAAAAATAAGCTCTTAGTCATGCCATTATTAACCAGTGGTAAGCCATGAATCAACTGTGTCTATATAGTAGTATGAGAGCTCATAACTTACACAGACTCTCCCCCAGAGATGACAAAACAGTAACATTTTAAAGGTATTTCTTTTATGGTTTCTTGATTCATCAGGCTGTGATCCGATATACTACTACACTGACTACAGCAGAGGGCATTGGCAAGTGTACACAATATGAGGCCAAGCAGATTGATACATCAAACATAGCTCATTTACCATGCACATAAAAGGCATAGTAAATAAATACCTAGGGACAGCGCTTTTGAACCATTGCCGTATTACGTGTACAAACAACTACTTCACTTGAAGTTGACTCTGTAGTCACTACAATAGTGTGGTTTTGTTAAAAAAGTTCAGCATGGAGAAAAGGAAAGCTACGTTTTGCCTTGTCATGGCTGCTGCCCTCTGGGTCCTGTTGTGCACTCCTCGGGGAGCAGAAGCTTGCTTGCTCCCCCAGCACGTATGGATACGGGAGAAACTGCGGGAGTATGGAGTGTGACCTGGCAGCTAGGACATGAACACAGGGTGGAACTCTCCCAGGAGGCACAGGGGACTTGCTTGAAGAAGGGAGCAAACCCACAGCTAAGTCCTCATAGAAAGGAGGCGAGTTCTTAAAAATCTGGAGGGCTCTCTCGGAAGTTTGTTGCAGCCTACGAAGCAACTAATAGTTGATGGGCTGGAAAGCAATATGGAAGCAATGGTGCCCTTGTAATGGTACACTGAAGGATTTATCTTTTCCCAGACATTTTTATTTAACGTCTTAGCCACCAGCTTTTCTGTGTTTAAAATTGTTACTTCATTCTAGTTCAGTATATGGGATAACAATGTATGGTTGTGGGTGTACATGCGTGTATACATGTATACAGAGTATATGTAGTATCTGGTTTGGTATGTTTTTAATAAAATCTACCTCCAGAGATGGAAATTTTTTCCCTGTTTTTTTTTCCAGCACACTTATTTTTAAGAAAAAGTGGGGCAGCTCAGCTTTATGGCTTCTAGATAGTTGGAGGTCCAGCTGTAATACACAGTAAGAATGCATTACTGTCCAGTTAGGGTAAATGCCTGTTGAGTTCAAAAGACAAGTCAATTAGGATTTTTTTCTTGTAATTACCATTTTATAACTATTAATCTTCACAGTGTTTGTCTTCCAATGTCCTTACGAGAATCATGTTTAAGTAAATAAGTTAAATCTATTGAAACCAAATCTAATCACCAGGGAGAAGTTTTCACATCCTCTGAACAACGTGAAGCCGTTTATTAAGACTAACTTAAACCCCACGGTTTTGCAATCCCCTCTGGTGTGTGTTTGGGAAGGGGCTTGTGAAGGGGATCCTGCAGCTTCAAGCGCAGCAGACGCAACTGAGATCCACCTGCAAAAGATTGAGAGTGAGACTCCCTGCAGCAGGTCTCACCCTGGGTCCAAAGCGTGTCTAGCTCTGTCTCCCACATAAGCTTCTCCATTTCAGTGACAGATGTCTTCAAAGATCCAGAGACTTACTGATGAGAGAGAAGTGTAAGAGGAAGACCAGGGAAAAGAAAGACTTCAGCCTCCTGACTGTGCAGACAACCTCAGCCCAACATTTATCGTTCTTTCAGATGCGTAGCTGGGTTTCGCAGTAAAGGACTGCAAAAAGGTAGTACCTTCAAATGCTTTTCTACTCTACTGTTTCTATACAAAGGGACAGTGTTGGTGTGTACCTCAGGCTAGATCCAATGAAGGACTTGTTAAATACTGCAGTATTTAATGTCCTAGAATGAAATACGGAAATTTGCGCACGTACAGCAATTTGATTTAGGTGTTTCAGAGCAGCACAGAGCTGCCGGCAAGTAGATGTGTTGCTAGCTCACAGAGACTATGTAGTGTCCACAAAGGGACTAGGCAGACTCGCTATTAGAGCTTAGACCTACACAGAAATGAATAGGTGGTATTCTGCAGGCAGACACAAAGCAATGAGTAAACAGCCAGCCTTCGCAGTGCAAGTGGAGTTCCCCAGGGACGCGTGCTGGGAGCTGCTGTTCCTCACCCCCACCTGGGAATCTGCAGAGAAAGTTTGCAAATGACACTATGTTGTTTAGAGAGGCAAGGGTGAAGGCTGATTGTGAAGAACTACAGAACAACCTTACAAGACTGGATGATAAAGTGGCAGGTTGATTTCAGTGTACATTCTGTGGCTGTTTACATTGATTTAATGCAAGATTTAGGGGGCATCAACTGAAGACAGTAAGAATGAAATGAAAGCAGTTGACTGGATGGAAGCGGTTCCTCACGTCACGTACAGTACATCTGTGGACCTTATTGCCAAAGGATGTCATGCCTGCTAAAAATCTATACCTTTCTAAGACAGGAAATCTGGTGGAAATAATTACAGTCACATAGGTCTCAGGAGGAAGTCTCCTCATCTAACTGGAGTCTCAGAAGGTGTAAGAGACAGTATCATAGTTGCTTGTACTGCTCGTACTTTTTCCTAGGGACCTGCGTATGACTGCTTCCTGTGACACCATACAGGCTTGGCAGAGACCAGGCTTGGTGCAGCAGCGGGGCCATTGCCCACCATGGAGGAGCCTGTCCTGCCTCTGCCCGAGTGCAGAGTTCAGGCACGTGCTGGTGCCTGGCCGTGGGGCAGGGGCTAGAGGCACTGTAGGGTCAGGCGGGACTCAGCAAAGCCCGACGAGTTGCCCAGGGTGACAGCGGCAGGAGCACAGTCATACTTGCTGTAATTCACTGGCACACAGATTTAGAATTGGACATTGTTGTGGTACTGGTACCACGGCAATGGTGCTGGCACTCGTACCACCCACCACTGCTGCTTAACAAGCTCTGGCAGTAAGAACGTGTTTGGGAGCAGAGCCAAAAATGAGACCCTGGTGCATGCCATGACATCTATACCAGCTGACTGCAGGAGCTACAGGAAGCTGATCTACCCTGTGGCTTATTAAACTATGTTGAAGACCACGTCAGTGCCAGAAATAACGCAAAATGGAAAGCATTACTCACTACTTTACAGCTTCATTTGCACTGAACTGCATCTGCCGTGGTGCCCCTGCTGGAGGAGCAGGACAGGGACTCACTCTTCCTATATGAGATGCTGACTATGTAAAAACAGGTCTGGCACAACATTAAGCAATGAAAAACTATATATAGAATGAGAATTTAATCCCAAATTTAAAATTAAGGGCTTCAAACTGATTCTTCTCCCCAGTCTGTTACAAATTATACAGCCTTAAGTAACAGCTTAAAGAAGCAGCAGTTCTTGACAGCAGTTAATCTCTTTTTTTCATAACAGGGGCTCTTCCAGTTCTTCAAGATCAATAGTGCTCCTATGTATCTTTATAAATCTGAGTGGCAGATCCATTCTCATAAAGTTGACCTCATCTTGCTTTTCCGCTGAAAAGTGGAATCAGAAAGTATTTTAATGGATATTTGAAACAGGGAGATTAAATTCTCTCTTAGTTATACCACGAACAAAAGCCACAAAAGAATGCTACACACCTTGGTACATTTTTTATCCTTGAATTTCCTCAGATCATAGTTATTTTTGTTATTTCTTTTCACGTTGCTTTTTGTAATCCTGAAAGTTTTTTAATGTGATTTGACCAGGTTAACGGGTGCTTATATTTCATAATATGTTAAAAAAATTCAACCCCTTCAGTTTGTAAAACCGACATTGTTTTTACATTTTGCAATTTAATTTTAGAAACAGTCTGGATAATCAAGTAATGCAACCCAGGTCTGTTCTTCTTCTCAGTAAGTTTCAAACCAAATTTTCATTCAAGATCTTTTATACCAGCATACAGTCATTCCTTCTATGCCGTATAAGAGCTAATGTGGAAATTAAAGCAAACAGGCTTTTTACTCATCAATGGATATTTTAAAAGAAAAGATAAAGCACAAGGGAAGGTATACGTTAATTTTAAGTTTCTTTCCAGATTAATTTTTCAACATTTATAATCCGGAGCAAATTTAATCAGAAAATTTCATTTTAAAATTCAGTTACATTTTATATATTAGTATTTTCTACATATATACTTCTCAAATGGAGGAAACCAGGCTGCTTAGGTATGTATACCCTCTCATGTTTCTAAGGGTTTTGTAGAAATTTTGTCACAGTGGATAGAATAATGAACAGCCTGTTTCCTAAGCTAGCTAACGGTTACATATATCATTAACTAGAAACACAGGTAATATTTAAATAGGTAAATGTTCTTCAGACAAATGTAAGTAAACTACTCAGATAGTTAAGTACAAATGCAAGTTGCTAAAGAGTAATTTACAACTTGATTATTTGTTAGATGATGACAAGAAAACAAATGCAATACTTCGGTCTCCTTTCATGAAGAACATTAAAAAGAAACAGCATAACTTTCCAGTGACAACGGAGGAGTTTTCAGCAAGATGCTGAAGCAGTCAGAGAACATAAACAGATTTGCAACCTAACTTGGTTCACTAGCGGGGCTTCCTTTACGTGTGAAAACCATTATGACTGCTATGTCCATTTCTAGA
Source organism: Steatornis caripensis (assembly GCA_013398225.1). Lineage (NCBI taxonomy): Eukaryota > Metazoa > Chordata > Aves > Caprimulgiformes > Steatornithidae > Steatornis > Steatornis caripensis. The sequence goes on along the minus strand of VZSC01000950.1, from coordinate 351,063 downwards.
GGTATAGGTTTGCTTCTGGAAGTAACACATCCATGGGTGATGATGATGATTATTATTAAATCTGTTGAGAGAATAATGCTCTAACATCAGTCGTTGAACTAGGACCTTGATAATCATCTTCAGGGTAGCCTGACACACCCGTATCATCGCTATCTAAGAAAAGGAAACTAGAGGAACACTGACTCCTGGTTCTGGTTCTGCTTTTAACTCGCTATGCTATCTCCAGCAAGTCACCACTCCTGAATCTTATCCCCTGTGTCTTTGAATGATTGTGGAAAGTAATTCAGAAACTTCTGAAACGTCCAAACTGAAATTCCTCATGTGGCTTTTCAGAGGATGGATCTCTTTCAGTTCTGCCCATGGGACAAGCACTCAGTCCCCTTTTCCCAGTCATTTCTACCACTCTGCCCATAAAAATTCAAATATTCCACCTAGGAACCCTCTAAGGACTTCCTAACACTTAGGATGGAGATGGAGCTGAGGACTGCAGGTTTTGGGACACACACACAAGGACCTGCACTCTGCCGAGAGCAGAGCAGGAAGACTGACTCCCCATCGCACAGCTCAGCTGCACTGGGGCTGTCTGAGGCATCCAGAAAACAGGCACACAGACAGACACGTCCTGGTTGAGGGGATGTGGAGGGTGTGATTACTTAACAGCTTTTATAAGAAAGCTGCAACTAGCAACAAAATGGAGCCGACTGTAACCTAGGAAACCACTGTGAAATAACCACAGAGCAAGTGAGCACAACTGCTACTTGAGTTACATCTGCAACAGACATCAACATCTGGAAATCGCCCTGTAAGCTACCAAAACCCCCACAGCTTCTTACTAACAGGCTTTTAAATGGACTATATAACACAGCTAAGAGCTTGGCCCATGGCTGCTCAGCAGAGAGCAGGAGGTGCTCTGCGTGTAGCAGAAATCAAGGGCTTCGCTGTCTGCTGAGAGTGGGGCTCCAGTGGACATCAGTTCTAATTCAGGGCCTTGGACATATTTTCAGCTTACCTGTGAGGTTTACAAGCGGTTGTTAAAAATTTATATTACAAGGTATGCACTCCATAAAACTTTGTAAAAAGCCCTTGACCCAGAAAGCACATGTTAAACAAAATAGCTGTAAGAAAAAGAATGATATATGCAGGCTGCATGCAAAGGAAAGGTATGTAATACAGTCTGGACACCTTTAAGGAGATTTTCTCACTTTCTGATAGCGGTATTTTTTTTCTTTTTTTTTTTTTTTTG